>CM064559.1:11458852-11675807 GCA_032716605.1 Paralithodes platypus
TGTCGGTGGTGTGGTTTTCCTGTTTGTCCCAGGTTTCTATTGACGTCAACCCGTTATTATATTACCGCCCCAGGAAACCCACTGTTTGTCCCAGGTTCTATTGACGTCACCCGTTATTATATTACCGCCCCAGGAAACCCACTGTTTGTCCCAGGTTCTATTGACGTCACCCGTTATTATATTACCGCCCCAGGAAAACCCACTGTTTGTCCCAGGTTCTATTGACGTCACCCGTTATTATATTACCGCCCCAGGAAACCCACTGTTTGTCCCAGGTTCTATTGACGTCACCCGTTATTATATTACCGCCCCAGGAAACCCACTGTTTGTCCCAGGTTCTATTGACGTCACCCGTTATTATATTACCGCCCCTGGAAACCCACTGTTTGTCCCAGGTTCTATTGACGTCACCCGTTATTATATTACCGCCCCAGGAAACCCACTGTTTGTCCCAGGTTCTATTGACGTCACCCGTTATTATATTACCGCCCCAGGAAACCCACTGTTTGTCCCAGGTTCTATTGACGTCACCCGTTATTATATTACCGCCCCAGGAAACCCACTGTTTGTCCCAGGTTCTATTGACGTCACCCGTTATTATATTACCGCCCCAGGAAACCCACTGTTTGTCCCAGGTTCTATTGACGTCACCCGTTATTATATTACCGCCCCAGGAAACCCACTGTTTGTCCCAGGTTCTATTGACGTCACCCGTTATTATATTACCGCCCCAGGAAACCCACTGTTGCTCACATTATCACTTCAGGGCCTCTTCTCAGTCCTCTATTTTCAGATATAGGTCCTGGTTTCTTATAAAGCCGGTATCACACGAGCCCTTTTTCCCTCAACATTTATCCTCAACACTGGTCTGGCAGCTTATGAGGTCAACATTTAAACTTAATCGGCTACCTAAATTCATCTACCATCAGTCTAGTTTTTTATACCAGTGCAAAATATTCCAGAAATATTGCCAGAAAAATGTTGATGATCGAATGTTGACTATAAAAGCTCTCGTCTGATACCGGCTTAATGCAACTTTTATTGGGAAAAAAATTCACAACGCCGTGAATACTTGCATGGAGAAATTGTGCCTACGTGAAGAAATAATGTTTGTTATTGAAACACCCCAACAGTTTCGACTCTCTCTGAACACCTTTTTGGGTTTTTTTTGTTATTGCATTCAAAATGTTTTGCGGGTTGAGGGCCATATTGTAGTGGTTTTAACCGTCCTGGTGGTGTAATGGTTAAGGTGTCTAAATATCTGTGTGTGATAACCCAGGTTCGAATCCCGGTGGATCACATATATGCTTTCATTAATTTAATTGGAGGTGTTTGGTGTTGTGGTGAAATTAATAAAATATAGATTCAATATGCGTCATAGGTTCAGGGCCATATTATAGTCGTTTATTTTCTGACAAGGGCCCACAAAAAAAAATTAGCATACCATTTATAATGCTATAATATTGCTCTGATTATTATTATAGATTCAGTAATTAATACTTGTAATTCATCTGTTGTGAGTTATCAACATTACTTCAAATGTCTGTTAAGGGGGGTCATCGGCCTTTTTTTATCTTTCTCTCCTTTGCTCTCTTTCCCTGGTTTGTATCCATTTGGCCCAATTCAGCCAACTGTTTTAAGACGTTTTTCCCCATCCAGGTGTCGATTTGTTCCTGGCGAGCGATAGCGAGCCAGCATTGTATGGAGAAATCTGGCTTCGCCGGAGACATTTTTCTATCGAAAAATTTAAAAATTAAGCTTGATGTCAAAAAAAATATATATATATACAGTATATGCTGGCTTGCTACCGCTCGCCAGGAAAATATTGACACCTGGATGGGGGTAAACGTCTTAAAACAGTAGGCTGAATGGGGCCGAATGGATGAAAGCCAAAGAGAGAGGGAGAAAAAGAAAAAAAAAGCGAGGTGGGCTCCCTTAAGGGCAAGGTGCCCACCAAGGGTGAAATTAATGGAAGGGTGCCGGCTATGCTGGCCCGGGTTGGTTGGTGGCAATTGTTGCAATCCTGCATGCTGGCATTTGAATTTGTTTTTTATATATTTTTCATATATTGATGCACTCCCTCCCTTACAGCCCTCTTGATTAACCCAACAAATGACCATGACAGGTTTTGGCTATTTCTTTGCAAATATTTACATACTACTTACTTGACATTTAAAATTTTGTCACAATTAGGCCTACATGGATTCCTGTTCCCCGAAATGGTAAACGAAAGTATAATGATAGACAAACTATTGTTGTTATAAGTTAGTCTACCTACATTATTGTTGTTATAAGTTAGTCTACCTACATTATTGTTGTTATAAGTTAGTCTACCTACATTATTGTTGTTATAAGTTAGTCTACCTACATTATTGTTATAAGTTAGTCTACCTACATTATTGTTGTTATAAGTTAGTCTACCTACATTATTGTTGTTATAAGTTAGTCTACCTACATTATTGTTGTTATAAGTTAGTCTACCTACATTATTGTTGTTATAAGTTAGTCTACCTACATTATTGTTGTTATAAGTTAGTCTGCCTACATTATTGTTGTTATAAGTTAGTCTACCTACATTATGTTGTTATAAGTTAGTCTACCTACATTATTGTTGTTATAAGTTAGTCTACCTACATTATTGTTGTTATAAGTTAGTCTACCTACATTATTGTTGTTATAAGTTAGTCTACCTACATTATTGTTGTTATAAGTTAGTCTGCCTACATTATTGTTGTTATAAGTTAGTCTACCTACATTATTGTTGTTATAAGTTAGTCTACCTACATTATTGTTGTTATAAGTTAGTCTACCTACATTATTGTTGTTATAAGTTAGTCTACCTACATTATTGTTGTTATAAGTTAGTCTGCCTACATTATTGTTGTTATAAGTTAGTCTACCTACATTATTGTTGTTAAAATGCCCCAGAACAAGAAGCCCACTACAGAAGCCACGAGCGAACACCACACAGAAACACCCGAAAGAAAGGTCCACAGAACGAAAGGACCAGCTGACCGAGCCAGCCATTTCAGACAAGCCCAAGCCCGCACCTACCTACCTTTTCTAAACTGACCATTTTCCACACCTCACGTACACTACCCCCCTCGTGTCCTACACTCCTAACTACAAAGATGATGAACAGGAATATACATTCATATTAAAAACACCCATGCCCTGTCCCGACGTTGAGCCAATGCCAACACATCAGACAGCCATAATTATATCTATGTATGTTCTTACATCCGAAAAGTAGATGTTATATATATTAGAAGTTAAAACACCCACGCCTGCCCCTAGACCTCGTATATCATTTCCCATGACGAGTATAGATATATGTAACCCGTGCTCAGTCGCCCCCTTGCATTGTTCCTCTAGTAACTAAGTGTCTCTATAATATTAACTGCCACCAGTATTGATACGACATAGCGGCACTGTCCTTGTGTCGTATTGTGCCAAGTACAGATCAACCAGGTTTCATCACCTTATTAGGACGACGACTATAATGCCGTCGTTCATCGATGTATGCAATCCTTAGTTTAAGTATTAATATTAACATTCCCTAACATCTTGTCTTGCCAGACTAAGCTTTCTGAAGACCCATCGCCCCATAAATCTACATATTCAATCCTTAGGTTAAGTATCTTTATCCGCCATTGTGTTCACCTTTTTCCATTTACTTTTCCACAATTGTCATACGTCTTCCACTTGCCTCCTTCGTATCCACAGTCCACACTACGCCAATTTGCTTCGTGTCATACAACCTCTTACCCCAACCAGAGATTGTATAGATAACCTTGTTACCAGTATCTGTCATAAGTACCTCGAAACAATAACTAAGTACCCCTAGGAACTGCCGCTTTTCTTTTGGTAGATATATTTCATAGAAAACGCAGTTCCCAGGGCCAACTAATAGTATCCATAACCCCTCGGACTGACCACATAATTCTATCTTTTCCAGACTCATATACCACCCCATAGTTGCATTCCCCGGTAGCATTTGGCTAACGTACTTCCACTGCCTTTTCAAACTCCAATATCAACTGCAGCCTAATGCCACCCCCACGCCCAGAGACCTTTGGGTCAAATTCCCCTATAGCCCCCCTGAACTCCTCCCCTCTCATTATAAGACCCCGCGCTTCTCTACTCTTGTCCGACCTAGCCTCTCTCTCATACCTCTTGAAGATCCTTGAATTTTCCGTTGCTAACGCTCTCCAACCTATTTTATATATACTCCTATCCAGCCTACCTTCACTTAGTAGGCCAGAACAACATTAGAACTTTACTAACCCCTTGCATGCCATCTATTCTCTTACAACCCATTCACAACCCTGCACCCAATGGTCGTCGGTGCGAGGCTAGCCGCCTCACCAGTAACTAACTTCTATTGCCATACTTCCAGATAAATGTGGCAGAGTTAGCAACCCAGTCTCCACCACATCCAGCAAACCCTACAATTAACAACCAGCCGAGTAAAACCAGCTAGCCAAGGCACCTTCGGTTTTGGTATTAAGGACACCCACATCTGTCTCATACACAGAGGGTTATTACAAACACTGGTGATATGGCAAGCCCCTAGCCACAGCCGCCGGACGACTATCACAGAGAGAGGGCGCCCAGCTACCCCTTTTTGCCCACCCGAGGAGGGAGACACCCCCGCCCCCCCCCCCGCCCCCCGCGGAGGTATACCTGGCCCCTGTTTTGACTTCTGAGTCATTGCCAGGTAGCACAGGAATTCTTCCTATTAATAAACTAACCATGCATGACTAACACCTTTACTAACCTCTATTAACTCACAATAAACCATTTACCTTTCTTGCATACTCTGATCACTAAATTAGCACCTCAGCTATACCATAGAATGAAGATTGAACAATCTAAGAGAGACGCTCCTATCACAGCTGTCCCCATCCTCCTCGCAAAGTAGATTCAGTCTCTCTCCCCTAAATACTTCCAGTATAGCCAAAATAGTACCTCTTACTAAGGCTCAGTTATATTAAAATATAAAGGCTTCCTATAGCCATGTGCCACAACAGTAAATACCATCTTACCTAGTCCCCATATCGATTGAGAGCTCAAATAAGTCCATAAGACTCGAGATCCCTACTGTCTACAGGGTCCAGAACCGAGCCTATAAATCTAGCTCCCGCCCCCAGTCAAATCAGTTGAAAGCTAGACACCAACCAGTGGTCACTACCCTGAAGTTAACCTCTAGCTCTGCCCTTGTGTTGTTCCGGAGTTGAGAGATTCCAGAGCCGGCAGACTCCGTGGCAGAGAAGACTAATAGAAGCATCTGTCCATGTACAAGTCCTAACGTGCACCTTATAACCTTCACACAAATCCGTGGGTATATAAGTGTGTAGCCAGCAACGATCGTCAAGAGATCCGACTTGAGAACTTCCTACATTTTGGACCACCTGGACAGCCGAGGAACCAGTCGTTAGCCCTCAACATCACCGGAAGCAAGATAACCAGGACCAGATCTACAAATACTATTCAAGATTCATGTTGCTAGTACTAAGTGTTATAGTACTAGTTTGACTTTCACTTATTAACTTTCTATAAAGTGGCTAAAACCTTGCCCAGTGTAACTCATATTTAACCATTCCATTTGGGACGTACTAAGCGTATCAGTGCTCATTAATTAACAGGCGACATTGACTCTCGTAATTACCTTATTCAGATATTAAAACTCTAGTGATATCTAACGTTCGCCCACTGATTTGTGTTCTACGTATTTCTGCCATAAGAATATAAAACTTAGATCAGTACCCCCATGAGGTTACTAGAGATTCCGTGTTCTACAATATACGCGTGTCTAATCCTAACTGTGAGCTGCTACTTGGGCACGCGACCAGCCAGTAAGAGATCAAATCAGTGAAATTGAATTACATGAATATATTGAGGTCTTCCAGTAAAATAAAACTTGCTAATTAAACCCGTGATCAGAAGAGTATACCTGAACGTTGGAAGTGGGAGACTAGGCTCCATCCAGATCCGCTAATGCTAGCAGTTCCCTTCTATTATTTGTTTTGTGCGAGAATTACTATCTTTCCATGCTCTTTATTTACTTACTTAAATAAACGTGAACTTGTGTCGTGTTACCGTGTGTTTTATTTTGTGTTCTCTATTCCTCATACCTTGTATTGTGCATGCAGCCAACCCAGTCATTTAGAACTCACATTACCCAAGTTAAACCTGTAGAAAAACAGGGCATAACAGTTGTTATAAGTTAGTCTACCTACATTATTGTTGTTATAAGTTAGTCTACCTACATTATTGTTGTTATAAGTTAGTCTACCTACATTATTGTGTTATAAGTTAGTCTACCTACATTATGTGTTATAAGTTATACAATTATTGTTGTATAATGACCTACATTATTGTGTAACAGTTGTTATAAGTTAGTCTACTACATTATTGTTGTTATAAGTTAGTCTACCTACATTATTGTTGTTATAAGTTAGTCTACCTACATTATTGTTGTTATAAGTTAGTCTACCTACATTATTGTTGTTATAAGTTAGTCTACCTACATTATTGTTGTTATAAGTTAGTCTACCTACATTATTGTTGTTATAAGTTAGTCTACCTACATTATTGTTATAGTTAGTCTACCTACATTATTGTGTTATAAGTTAGTCTACCTACATTATTGTTGTTATAAGTTAGTCTACCTACATTATTGTTGTTATAAGTCTACCTACATTATTGTTGTTATAAGTTAGTCTGCCTACATTATTGTTGTTATAAGTTAGTCTACCTACATATTGTTGTTATAAGTTAGTCTACCTACATTATTGTTGTTATAAGTTAGTCTACCTACATTATTGTTGTTATAAGTTAGTCTGCCTACATTATTGTTGTTATAAGTTAGTCTACCTACATTATTGTTGTTATAAGTTAGTCTACCTACATTATTGTTGTTATAAGTTAGTCTACCTACATTATTGTTGTTATAAGTTAGTCTACCTACATTATTGTTGTTATAAGTTAGTCTACCTACATTATTTGATGGCATGTTCAATGATGAAGGATTGTTGAATCCTGGTTCCCGCGATCAGACCTACACCATTTTAATTGGCATTGTCCTGTTGGCAGTCTTGGAGAAAGAGATTGATCACTTCCTCATTAAGTTCTCATTGGAGTTTCAAGAACTGCAAATTTTATAGGACGAATTGCTTCAACCAATGAATGCCCAGCCGTATCAGATCTGCTAATTAGTGAAAACTCGGCCACCCTTGCAGAAGTGAGGGAGACTGTGGCTACTCTGAAATATGGGAAGGTACTTGGTCTCTTTGGCATGATTTCTGGAGAACTGATGAATGGTGGGTGTGAATCCATGATCTATGGTTTGATCTATGATCAGATGGACCACATCTTGGAAGATAGTGGAGATAACCCCATTATCTGTCTCAGTGCCGGGAGTAACGATGTTGGTAAGGGTAGAAGTGAGGAACTGCTGCAGCAGTATCGGGATGTGTTAGATAAGGTTAGGATGAAGGGAGGGATCCCTGTAGTACATTGTATCCTACCCAGAAGAGGAGTTCCCAAGGAATGGACATCCAGGGCGATTGGTGTCAATTGCCGGTTGGAGAAATATTGCAAAGAAAAAGCAATACCATTCATTGGGGAGGTGTGGTGGAGTGGTCTTGCCACTGGCCTGGTAATCCAAAGGTCCCGGGTTCAAATCCCGATGTATAAATGGGAAGATATTATTGGGATGGAATTTGTGCTGTACCTGGTATCAGTGCATTACCACAAGCCCACCGAAACGTCAATAAAATACCCTCATTGTTCCCTGATTAAATAGCACTGTATGAATATTCCCATATTCAAAATATGCTATAGGGGTGCAATGCCTGGTGAGTTATCTGCTCAACAGGTGGCGTTGTGTGTGTGTAAGTGTGAGAGTCCGAGTGTAGGGGGTGAGACAGTGAAGCACGGGAACGAGGTGGCTTCAGAGATGGGGTCGTTTCAGGCCATGAGTGAGCACCGTGCCCCATGTGAAGGCAAGATGGCAGGTGCTCGTTGTGCTCTACGTGCTTCACATGTCTCACTCCCTAGACTGGAACAAGACCTCACGGGCTTCACTGTTCATTGTAAAGCGGTGAATGTTAAGGCTCTCAGCCTATGCCCGAGAGGAAGTAAGTTGGAATATAGAAAAAAACAAAAAAACAAAAAAAATGATAACTGGGATAGTTTCTATGGGAGAGATGGGATGTACGCAAGGGATGGGGTTCATCTTTCACGGTTAGGGGTTTCCACATTAGCTAGTTCTTTAGATAGGGTGGTTGTGGGTTTTTGAACAGAAATATTGAGTGTAAATGAGAGGTTAAATGGAACAATTTTAGCGTCAGGCGAAAGCGATAAGGATATTCAGTCTCATGCTAAAAATGATGACTATATTGCTAATGATAGTAGTGATGGTGCAACGGAAGATGGAAATGTCGTTAGAAATAAAGGTAAATTAGGTATAAAGAAAAGAAGTAAATTGAGAGTATATTACACAAACTGTAGGAGTCTATGTAACAAAATGAACGAACTTAGAGCTCTTGTTAGCAAAGAAAATATAGACATAATAGCGCTAACTGAAAAGTGGATTAATACAGAAACCAGGCATTTTTTAGCAGAATTTGATATACCAGGATATAGTTGTTTAAATATGACCGAACAAGTAAGAGGGGTGGCGGTATAGCAGTGTTTGTCAGGAGTACATTAAAAAGCTGTATTAAATCAGGTATTAGACTAAATAACGATAATGAAAGTGTTTGGGTAGAGGTTAACGAAGGTAGTGAGACCATAGTTATGGAGTTATGTATAGACCGCCAAATATGAGTAGAAATGACGGAAAGTCATTATGGGAGGAAATTAAAATGGCATCAAGGTTTAGCAATGTGTGCATTATGGGGGATTTTTATTTTCCGAATATAGATTGGCAGCATCAAATAGGAGACTCTGATTCTGAGGAGTTTATAGAGGTAGTACAAGATAGTTTTTTATTTCAATTCATAGACACGCCGACTAGAGGTAATAATATTCTCGATTTAGTTTTCAGTAACAATGAACATATGGTAAATAATGTAGAGATAGGGGACCACCTAGGAAATAGTGACCACAATTCTGTGTATTTTAATATACAATGGAAAGGTAATACCAGAGAGAATACAACATTAATACCTGACTTCAGAAAAGCCAATTATGGTGGGTTAACCTAAGAAGTGTGCATGGGGGTAATTAGACACCTCTGCCTGTGCGCATGTATTTGAGGTGTTTCCATCACTAAAATATTCATTTTACCATAAATAGCATTAATACTTATCCATACGCGCCTATTATGGGTTGATTATAAAGGTATTAACCTGAAACAACAATAAAACGAGTGAAAACAGCGTTTGGATGGTCAAAATCGGAGATACAGGCCGCGAGTTATATAATGTATGGGTGAGGCAACCTGCTTTCCCGCCAATTTCCCCCAAGGCCACTGAGACACAGTCGATCGATACTCTCTCTCTCTCTTGCACTCGCTTGCTAACAGTGATGACAATGCCCTGCTTGCAACTCGCTAATGTTAGCACGAAAATATACCTCAGAATAAGGGAATAACAGGGAAAATAGGTGATAACTGAAGGAGGGGAGGAAAGTGGGGAAGGAGGGGAGGTAGAGGAGTGATATTTTGCATGGCCCAGGGGCAAAAAATAAAAAAACTAAAATAAAATAAATAAAAAAAATAAAAAAAATCGATGTTTAAAGTTGATTTTTTTTTTCTCTGACTCTTAAGAGTCTTCCCGCAGTCCGCCGGGGGAACTCTTAAGAGTCTCCCCGCAGTTCCCGGGTTAAGAAGAGCCCTATTAGCGGACCCTATGGGCAAAAAATTAAGTCGATCCAGGTGTCCAAATGAGTGTACCCCTTCTCAGGCACCTGTCATCTTAAGTCAGGAAGAGACGTCAACCTTGGTAGATATATACGATTATTTTATCGAGTCAGTATTCAATGCACAAAATAAATATATCCCCAAAAGAAAATTTAGATCAACACAGAACCAACCCAAATTGATGAATAATAGACTATTAGATCTTCTAGGACAAAAGAGAAGAATATATAGAAAAATTAGGAAAGGCGAAATTCACCTACTGGCTTACTATCAGAATCTATCAAGACAGGTAAAAAAGGATATTAGGAAAGAAAAAAGAAATTATGAAATTAAGGTTGCCAATGACAAAAAATAATCCTAAAGCTTTTTACCAACTATATAAATCCAAGGTTAGAGATGTAATTGGTCCCCTTAAAACTTCGATAGGAGAAATGACAGAAAATGATTTAGAAATGTGCAGTACATTAAATAGTCAATTTCTTTCCGTTTTCACAAATGAAAATTTGGCACAGTTTCCAGAAGTCCGTAAAGTATATAGCGATAGTATAGAAAATAGGTTAAGTACGGTTACTATGAGTAGAAATGATGTGCTTAAGGAAATTGACAGACTGAAACCTCATAAATCGCCTGGTCCTGATGAGGTATATGCTAGAGTATTAAAAGAATGTAGGGATGAGTTAAGTTACCCATTAACATTTCTATTTAACAAGTCATTAGAGACAGGTATAGTTCCAGAAGCTTGGAAGCTTGCAAACGTAGTTCCGATCTTCAAAAAAGGTGACAAATCAATAGCATCCAATTACCGTCCCATTAGTCTTACATCAACCATAGGAAAGCTACTAGAGTCAATTATTGCTAGTAAAATTAGAAACCACTTAGATACATTTAATTCAATAAATTCTTCTCAGCATGAATTCACTCAGGGACGTTCTTGCCTTACTAATTTGCTTAGTTTTTTCTCAGAGGTATATGAAGCAGTAGATAATGACAAGTCATATGATATAATATATTTAGATTTAAGTAAAGCTTTCGACAGAGTCCCCCATGAGAGATTGATGAGAAAGGTTGAGGCGCATGGAATAGGTGGGGCATTGTTGGGATGGATTAGGTCATGGCTAATTGGTAGGAAGCAGAGAGTCAGCATAAATGGTACGAAGTCAGAATGGGGAGCAGTCAAAAGTGGTGTCCCCCAGGGATCTGTATTAGGTCCTCTGTTGTTTGTTATATACATAAATGACCTTGATTTAGGTATAACTAGTAGGATAAGTAAATTTGCAGACGATACCAAAATGGGGAGAAAAATTGATTCAGATAGAGATATAGAGTGCCTCCAAAGGGATCTAGATACCTTACACGAATGGTCAGTAAATTGGCAGATGAAGTTTAACATTGACAAATGCAAGGTATTAAAGATAGGGAAGATACATACAAATGTTAAATCTAAACTAGCTAATATGGAATTAGAAAACTCGAATTGTGAAAAAGATCTAGGTGTGTTTGTTAGCAATGATTAAATTTGAAGCCTAGAAAACAGTGTATAAGCGTTCGAAACAAGGCAAACAGGATTCTCGGGTTAATCTCTAGGCGTGTGAGTAACAGAACTGCTGATGTTATCTTAAAACTTTACTTGTCATTAGTGAGACCCCATATGGATTATGCTGTTCAATTTTGGTGTCCTTATTACAGAATGGACATAGATTCATTGGAGAGAGTACAACGTAAAATGACAAAAATGATCCATAATATTAGAAATCTTCCGTATAAAGAAAGGTTGAAGAAATTAGGCTTACATTCGTTAGAGAGACGCAGAGTTAGATGGGACATGATAGAGGTATTCAAGTGGGTTAGTGGGATTAATAAAGGGGACATGAAAAATGTACTAAAGCTCAGTGATAGCGAAAGAACTCGTACAAATGGTTTCAAATTAGATACATTCGTTTCAAGAAAGATATAGGCAAATATTGGTTTGGTAACAGAGTTGTAGATAGGTGGAATAGGCTACCAAGTGCTAATAGTGGGATCAAGAACGATAGGGAGCTTTAAGATACAATTAGATAGGCATATGGACGAGATGGGTTGGGTGTGAGGGTGATCTGTCAGGTGTGGCCCAGGTGTGGGGATCTGCAGATCCCCGTTTTTCTGACCTCTGACCGTTTCGGTGAGGTAAGTCCTAATGGTGTTTTTAAGCTGGGCTCATAATTAGGGTTGGGTGTGACAGGGATCTGCCTTGTGTAGGCCAATCGGCTTTCTGCAGTCTCCAATTTTCTTATGTTCTTATGTTCTTATGGGTTACATGCAGTCCAAACAATCGTTTGATAATCTGGTTTCATCCCTCCTGACTGGAAAAGGACAATAGTCTTCTGTATCTGTAAAGAGAAACGGTATCTAGCTTTCTCGGTCCTAGTGGAATGCAGCTTTGAGTTTCAAGAGGGCTGCTTATTGTTGATCTAAAAACAAAATTGATTCAGTACACTCAGAAACATTATGGGAGCTTTTGCGTCTTTGCTGAATACCCACAGCTATTGTTGATCTGGTGTTTAAACTTCATGTAGAAACAGAGAGAGTTGGGAGGTGTGGTGAGCAGACATCTTTCTCTTTCCCTGTATAAAGGCAGTGTCACACGAGCGATTTTTCCGTCACTTTTTACGGGCAATTGATGTGTGGTGGCTTCAAAATACAAGTTCCATAAGAATTAAACTAGCTAACATAATCTACCTTCGATCTAGTTTCCGATTCCAATGCAAAATTATCCCTAAATATCACCAGATAAAACTTGCTCATTGAAAATTGACAGAAAAACTGCTTGTGTGACAGTGGCTTAACAAAGGTGTATTCATGCACACTCATTTTAAAGCACATACGTGGACTGGCTACTGGGCCAGACAGTCGGAAAAGGTTTCTGTGGAGTATCTATCAGCAATGTCAATGTCACTGACAAGACAAGACAAGACTGCGTCGAATATATAATACCTTGCTGTGATCCTAGCTAAGTCACTGGAGATTTGTGTATTGGCTCTTGAGATGCTGAACGAGGAATCAGAGCTATTGGGCCTATTGGCTTGTTGAATGCAGTAGGTTGATCTATCTATGAGATAACGGAGGATAAAGTTGTTCCAGAACCAGACACCAACCCATTACCACCGATAACTAGCTTGCAAGACCAACCCATCCGCATTGCTAGCATAAGGACGTGCAACGACAACAACAGAAGCCGATCAAACAAAAAAAACAATGGAGAAACCACCAGAGAAAATAAGATCAAAAGGGGAAACTATGATAGCCTTCCCAATCAACACGTGGCTGCACTCTGCAATCATGACTCCAGCAACTCTATGCAAATTAACCATCAACAGCTACAATGTGCACCTATAGAATATCAAACCCACAGTGAAGTGTACACAGAGATGTAAAGTGAATATCTAAACCAGTGCTAACCTATCACCATAGTGCATATAATGAAGAAATGAACAGGCCAGAAATAACAGAACAGCCTCACATGCCATATGCAAATATCCCTCAGATCCAGCACAAGCCAAATACCAAAGTGAAACCAATGCATGCATCATCCTCACATAATTCTCAAGTGCAAACAACCCCTAGTGCGAATGGCTCCCTGAAAGAACACAAAGCCAGAGTGTCACACTTGCCCCGAAACCGGGCAACGAAAACGCCGACAAAGACGGAGTCACTATGCGCGCTGAACAAAGTAGAATCAAGCAATCAGCCTACTGGCTTAAAACAATCTTTGAGTTCTGTTCTCGAAGCTCCCAGGTTAGACGGGAGTAGGAATAGCATCGATTATAGCGAAGGAGGAAATTCTTTATTCTTTGGTTTTACCAACAAAAGCAGGCCAAGGAATAGCTCAATCCGTATCCACACCAAATGTGGGATTAAGATTGAACCGCATAATTGAACTCTTGACTTTGTCCCTGACTTAACCAACAAAAGTGGGGAGGAGATAGTCAATACCCTCGCTAACATTCCAAGAAAGGTTCGTAGTAGAAGAACTAAGTACAACTAGTGCAAGCCTACCAAACCAACCTAAGTCTAGGCTTGCATCAAAGTACTCTATCGAGATTCAGGACAGTGAAAATCTTGATTGTCCACCTACGCCCGGAAATACTTTGTGTTTACCGAGGGTGAGTGCAGGGGTTCCTTTAGTGTCATCCTCCAGGTTCAGCGTGAATAGTGATAAAGTGCGTCGCGCTAAGACGAGGGCGAGAAGTAGAGCAGAACGTATACTGGAATTGTTTGGGCCTGAACCTAGCTGGGAAGTGTGAATATCCCAGGGTCCCTGTAGTCAAGAAACAAGACAACCGCACCTCTACCAGTGTGCTCCAACCTCGTTCTCCCAGTGCTTCTACTCTCTACGAAATTCTTTAAGTGTTTTTCCTAGTTCGTAACGGTAACGATGATTACAGTGAAGGTTTAGATTTAAGTATGTCAAGGTTCACATATTAAAGTAAACCTAGAATATTATCCATTCTTCCCTTCTTTATTTATTATCCATTGCTCTGATTTGAGAGAAAAGTACACATTCTATCGTGTGGAAAATATTTACATACTACCTCAAATTCAGGTTCCTGTATTCTTCGGCTTGGAAATTAAAATGCCACAGGAACGCTGTGGTACGAAAATCCTGAGAGCGAAACCTCCAACCCTAACGAGCCACAGGAACGAAAATCCTGAGAGCGAAACTACCATCCCCAACGAGATCCCAGGCCCCTTTTTCCTTTCCCGATTTGGTCTCTCTCTCTCTCAATTCATTCCACATATTATACGTCTCTCAATCACAGTCTTCTAATATACAAACCACAATACTTTACTCACTGATATTCTTGATGTACCACCTAAGTATGTATTTAATTAGGTAACCACCATACAGACTATAATACTTTCATTGTGTAGGTTCAAGGCGATCTAAGACACCTTAACTTCCATTTCACACCAAATCAGATCGTGATTACGTCAGCCCTGTATTTAGTTATATAACAATCATAGCCCCCAATTCTAAGTCTCTAACCTCCCGTGGTTTTATCCACTAACTATAGATTCCCAACCTTTAACCACGACTCTATACACTCGATAACTCTATGCCAGTTATTGTATTGATTTAGGCCTGTTAATTCGGATAAACTCACTATGACCAATCTGCAGACGATTATCAGGAGAGATGCAGGAAAGCTACCTCGTATCTCCCTTTCCATGACGAGTATAGATATATGTACCCCCGTGCTCAGTCGCCCCCCTTGCCTTGTTCTTCTAGTAACTAAGTGTATATATAATATTAACCGGAGTATGCCACCAGTATTGATACGACATAGCGGCACTGTCCTTGTGTCGTATTGTGCCACGTGCAGACCAACCCGGTTTCATCATCTTATTAGGACGACGGCTATAATGTCGTCATTCATGCATGTATTCAATCCTTAGGTTAGTTATTAATATCAACATACCCTAAAATACCTTGTCTTGCCAGACTAAGTTTCTGAAGACCAATCGCCCCATAAATCTATGTATTCAATCCTTAGGTTAGTTATTAATATCAACATACCCTAAAAATACCTTGTCTTGCCAGACTAAGTTTCTGAAGACCAATCGCCCCCATAAATCTATGTATTCAATCCTTAGGTTAGTTATCTTTATCCGCCATTGTGTTCATCTTTTCCATTTACTTTTCCACAATTGTTATATGACTTCCAATCACCTCCTTCGTATCCACAGTCCACACTACTCCATTTTGCTTCGTGTCCTACACCTCTTACCCACCTGACTCTCCCTACATGATGATGAACAAGAATACCCATTCATATTAAAACACCCATGCCCTGTCCCTAGGTTGAGCCAATGCCAACCCGCCAGACAGCCATGACTAAAGATGTTAGCCACCATGCTATAACTTAATGCTTACCCCAACCAGAGATTGTATAGATAACCTTTCTTTTTCATTGTCTATCATAGTACCTCGAAACAATAACGAAGTACCCCTACGAACTGCCGCTTTTCTTTGGTCTATATTTCGTAGAAAACGCAGTTCCCAGGGACACCTAGACGTACAAGAAATCGTGTCAAATAATGTGTCCATAACCCCTCGTATTGACGAGTAATAATACACCATGTTTTTCCCTACTTTATCCACAGTCAAGCACACACCTACAGTTAACCTCCTTCTTCCCCACAGCCCCACAGTCCACATGATTCTATCTTTTCCAGACTCGTATACCACCCCATAGTTGCATCCCCCGGTAGCATTTGGCTAACGTACTTTCACTGTCCTTTCAAACTCCAATATCAACTGTAGCCTAATGCCACCCCCCCCCCCCCCGCCCTTAGGGTCACATTTCCACGTAGCCCCCTGAACTTCCCCCCTCTCATTAACACCCCGCGCTCCTCGACTCTTGTCCGACCTAGCCTCTCCCTCATACCTCTTGAAGATCCTTGATTTTTCCGTTGCTAACACTCTCCAACCTTTTATATATATACTCCTATCCAGCCTACCTTCCCTTAGTAGGCCGGAACAACATTAGAACTTTACTAACCCCTTGCATGCCATCTATTCTCTTACAACCCATTCACAACCCTGCACCCAATGGTCGTTGGTGCGAGGCTAGCCGCCTCACCAGTAACTAACTTCTATTGCCATACTTCCAGATAAATGTGGCAGAGTTAGCAACCCAGTCTCCACCACATCCCGCAAACCATACAATTAACAACCAACCGATTAAAACCAGCTAGCCAAGGCACCTTCGGTTTTGGTATTAAGGACACCCACATCTGTCTCATAAACAGAGGGTTATTACAAACACTGGTGATATGGCAAGCACCTAGCCACAGCCGCCGGACGACCATCCCAGAGAGAGGGCGCCCAGCTACCACCTTTTACCCACCCGAGGAGGGAGGCCCCCACCCCTGCGGAGGTATACCTGACCCCTGTTTTGACTTCTGGGTCATTGCCAGGTAGCACAGGAATTCTTCCTATCAATGAACTAACCATGCATGACTAACACCTTTACTAACCTCTATTAACTCACAATAAACCATTTACCTTTCTTGCATACTCTGATCACTAAATTAGCACCTCAGCTATACCATAGAATGAAGATTGAACAATCTAAGAGAGACGCTCCTATCACAGCTGTCCCCATCCTCCTCGCAAAGTAGATCCAGTCTCTCTCCCCTAAATACTTCCAGTATAGCCAAAATAGTACCTCTTACTAAGGCTCAGTTATATCATATTATGAAGGCTTCCTATAGCCATGTGCCACACAGTAATCACCACCTTACCTAGTCCCCGTATCTATTGAGAACTCAAATAAGTCCACAAGACTCGAGATCCCTATGGCCTACAGGGCCCAAAACCGAGCCTATAAACCCAGCTCCAGCCCCCAGTAAAATCAGTTGAAAGATAGACACCAACCCAGATTGGTCACCAGAGTTAACCTCGAGCTCTATCCTTGTTTGGTTGCTGAGAAGTGAGTTCCAGAGCTGGCAGACTCCGTGGCAGATTTGGATAGAAGGACCTGTCCACGTATTTGAGAACTTCCTACATATGGACACCCTGGACGGCCACGGATCCAGTTGTTAGCCCCCAACATCATGGACGCAAGATAACCAGGACCAGACCAATCAGATACTACCCAAGATTCACTCTATCAGTACTACATTGTTACAGTGCTGTTAAGAGATTCACTTATTAATATTTCTACGAAGTGGCTATATCTTTGCTCAATGTAATTTATATATAACCATTCCAGTTGGGAAGTGCTAAGTGTATCAGTGTTTATTAATAAACAGGCGACATTAACTCTCGTAATTACCTTTATCCAGATATTATTACATAGGAGTAAAACCCTAGTGATATCTAACGTTCGCCCACTGATTTGTGTTCTACGTATTTCTGCCATAAGAATATAAAACTTAGATCAGTACCCCCCTGAGGTTACTAGAATTCCCGTTCTCTAAAATACGCGTGTCTAATCTAGTCTGTGAACTATTACTTGTGCACCAGAGCTACCAGTAATAAATCTAACAGTGAATATGAATCTATAAGTAACATTGATGGTCTCCAGTATATAAACCTGTTAAAGAAGCCAGTGATCAGAAGATTAATACCTGAACGTTGGAAGTGGGAGACTAGGCTCCATCCAGATCCACTTATGCTAGTGTTGTTCATTTCTATCATATTGTCTTGCACGAGTATTCAGCAGTGGTATATTAATAAACGTGATCGTGTGTCTTGTTACCGTGTGTTTCTTTTGTGTTCTCTATTCCTCATACCTTGTATTGTGCATGCAGCCTTATATACCCAGTCAGTTAGAACTCACATTACCCAAGTTAAACCTGTAGAAAAAACAGGGCATAACATTGGCGGCAGCGGTGGTTCTTGATTCGGATAAAAGGTTGCATTACACTGCAAGTTTGGAACAGTAGAAACATGGGAAATCGCAAAAATGGCAGCTCGCTATGACACTCACACACATTCCCAAGTATGATGTAAACACGTATGATATCGCCACTTACTTAGACATAGTAAAGCCAGTGTTAGATGTGGCACTTCAAAATGACCGCGACAAAATCGCCGTTGCATTATTGCACATTATGCAGTTGGGAAAAGCCGTTTCCCAAATTGTTAAACAGGTAACGCCAGAGTTTACCTGGAACCAGTTTCGATCCCTCATGATCCGGACCTTAGGGCCACTTTTGGGTTCCCTCGTCGCCCCCTGAAATAATAAAAAAAGTCGACGAGATCAAGTATGAAGGGGATATAAATGTGATCCTCATACAACTCTACAGATACGTGAGGACCACGTATAGCTCTGAAGATGACGAGCAACAAAATGAACTCTTATTCACCGCATTATTAGACATCCTCCCACCCCACATCACTGTCCATCTCGACCCGTACGGCTCATTCGAAGAACATATGCTCTCCATCAGAAAAAAATGCCAACTCAGTTCGATGAATCCCCTATCCAACCCTTCAGCCCCTATCCAAGAAAGTAAACGTATTCCTCCACTGAACACTATCATCGATAAGTCCCTCCATCCCCCTATAGAAAACTCTGTGCACCCTTCCAAAATGACTTCCGGTGAAAGTCCAACCCCAGTGCACTCTTCCTTGCCTCTATCCTCTCTGACCATCCCTAAATTTTCCCCTGCCCAGCCATCAACCAACGATAATCTTCCATCAATTGTGTTACCCCATAAACCCCATCCTTTTTCTATGCCTGCCAACAAACCAGAGCACGCAGAAATGGTCACCCCCACCGTAACCAATTATCTTTCAATGTCACCCCTAAAAAATGCTGGTCAGAAAATGAGCCCCCCCTCCACTCTCTCACATGCCCCTGTCACCCAAGACCAACCTTCACCCCCGTCAATCCCTCAACAACTTGTCACGCCTCTCACTTCCTCATATTCATCACCTGTCCCCCCCTCAAAACTGTCAACCTCACACCCCCCACCATCATCTCCCCACATGCCCAACCTCGGTGAACCCCTTCAAACACCCGCATCAACCAAGAATGCTACAGCTCTGCCTACCTCCTATTCCCCCCCTCCCTTGTCACCCTCTCCAACATTACCCGAACCGCTCTTGAATCCACCTCCAGTAACACCCCCGCTCACCAACCTACCTCTGCCCCATAATCCAGCACCAGAACCAAAATCTCCATCAATGTCTCCTTCATCCATCCTACCAAATTCCATTGTTGTCCGAGACAAATCTCTTCCGCAACAATCTCTCCAAACTGACCTACTCACCCCATCCCCACAATTTACCTGTCAATCACCCAGACCCCCATCTGTCCAGGATAAATCCTCCCATGTTTCCAGGGAAAATGCCGACCTATGTACCCAACAATGTTTTCCCCATGCCCCCAGAAATGTTCAGCTATTCCGCAAACAACAAAATTCCCCTTGTGACAGTTTTCCGTCAGTAGCTCCCTTCCACCACCACACAATTCACACCCCTAGAAAACTTCAAAACCCCACACTTGACTCGCCCTCTCATGACAGACAAACTCACCAATCCCAGATAACATCTAAACAGACCGTGACTGCCACCAAGAAAATTCCCCAAATTCGTACTTTTAACAACCACAAATCAGTACCTCAGTCCTCCCCCAATAACCCATGTCCTATGCCTAACTCTTCCCCCACCAATCTTCCCCAGGCTCACCAACAAATTCCGTTTCCTAGATCACTCACACCTCACCACTCTGATCCTCCCACACGCGCCGTTAATCCCCCCCTCACGCGTGACCCCCACCAAAGTGATTTCCCCCCCCCCCTCATGTGTACCGAACACCTGCTCACCAGTCGGTCTCCCACCATCATTAGCCCAGCTAAACTTTCAACCTCCACCAATTCCCACCCTGCCAGCCTAACCTCTCACGACCACATTCAGAACGAAAAATCACCCCCGTACATAACCCCTACCTCCTCTTTCCCCCCTACCTTACCCCCCTCTTCACCGTTACCCCATCCGCCCCAAATTCCACCCCCAAAGATCCCGCTCGACAAAATACCACGCCCATTCCAATCCAACCACAAAACTTTTTCCACCTTGGCTAACCCCCAAAAGACTACTCTCTCTCTCGCCCCAAACAACATAATCGACCTCTCAACTTCAACCACTCCTCGAAATCCCATCCACGTCTCTCCCGAAAATAAAATCAGTCCAAATTCAACCCCTCTCAAACCACAACCCTGCCTGCCCAGACCCCCCCCCCCCCACCATCTCCCTATCAAATCCCCACACTCCCAACCTCCAAACCACCCGATCATCGTAAACTCTCAACCTCCAGCCTTACTCACCCTTCCCCCAACCCCACTCAGTACCACAACTCTCTACACAATTCAACCCCTCCCCAGCACCAACCTCTTCCGCAACAACAACCCCGACTCGACCTGCCCGTTTTACCTTTAAACCCCCCCTATCACTACCCCCGACCGAAACCATTTAAACAACCCTCCAAAACTGGCCCCGGGCCAGCTCTCACCCAGACCCACATTCCTAAAGACAGACCTAACAGTATAATTATCCAACCCTCCCTTCCAAAGTGAAAGTGAACCCCCAAGGTCAAAGCCACAACCACCACCACCAAATAAACCAGACCTTCACCAAGACTAACGGCGACCCTAAATAACCCCCCCCCCCCCCCCCCCCCCTGATGATGATGAGGATATTATTGTACTTGAATTTTTTTGTTTTGATTGTTTTCAATTCCTACGCGATTGGGCATGATTCTACAAATTTACATGTTTTCAATATACTGTATAATATATTATATATTTGTTTTCCCTGAGTCATCCTACTTTTCTTGTTAATCTACACTTTTCTGACTATCTTTTAAATTTGTCTTATACATTGTTAAACACTTTAGCTCTTATTAATTTTCCTATGTTCTTAATTATCTGTTCTTTCTTAAATTTACATGTTTTCCATATACTGTATATATTATATTTTTTTTCCCTTAGTCATACTACTTTTCTTGTTAACCTACACTTTTCTGACTATCTTTTAAATTTGTTTTATACATTGTTAAACACTTTACCTCTTCTTAATTTTCCTGTGTTCTTAATTATCTGTCCTTTCGTCAAGTTCTTTTATCACCTTTTCTCTCCTTTTCCAACATCTATGTATTTTCTTCCCTCGTTCCTTTTGTTTTCTTGAATAGTAACTCTCCTACTAGTTTCCAGTGTCTTAGATATATGGCCTGAGTATTTTTTTTCCTAATTTCATTATATTATTCACATTCCAGGATAAAATGTTTTAAGTTTTTGTCTCTCTTTTCTGAACAGTCTGTTGCTAGTCGGGATGACAGTAATATTCGTCCTCACCGACAGGCTGCCATTTCCCTCCAACCTAACCCCCTCACCGACCTGACCTGGCCCCCCTAAACAAACCTACGTACTCCAACCTTGAGGTACGAGGTCGTACCTAATATAAAGGCGACGGAAGTAAAATGCCACAGGAACGCTGTGGTACGAAAATCCTGAGAGCGAAACCTCCAACCCTAACGAGCCACAGGAACGAAAATCCTGAGAGCGAAACTACCATCCCCAACGAGATCCCAGGCCCCTTTTTCCTTTCCCGATTTGGTCTCTCTCTCTCTCAATTCATTCCACATATTATACGTCTCTCAATCACAGTCTTCTAATATACAAACCACAATACTTTACTCACTGATATTCTTGATGTACCACCTAAGTATGTATTTAATTAGGTAACCACCATACAGACTATAATACTTTCATTGTGTAGGTTCGAGGCGATCTAAGACACCTTAACTTCCATTTCACACCAAATCAGATCGTGATTACGTCAGCCCTGTATTTAGTTATATAACAATCATAGCCCCCCCAATTCTAAGTCTCTAACCTCCCGTGGTTTTATCCACTAACTATAGATTCCCAACCTTTAACCACGACTCTATACACCCGATAACCCTATGCCAGTTATTGTATTGATATAGGCCTGTTAATTCGGATAAACTCACTATGACCAATCTGCAGACTATTATCAGGAGAGATGTAGGAAAGCTACCTCGTATCTCCCTTTCCATGACGAGTATAGATATATGTACCCCCGTGCTCAGTCGCCCCCCTTGCCTTGTTCTTCTAGTAACTAAGTGTATATATAATATTAACCGGAGTATGCCACCAGTATTGATACGACATAGCGGCACTGTCGTATTGTCGTATTGTGCCACGTGCAGACCAACCAGGTTTCATCATCTTATTAGGACGACGGCTATAATGTCGTCATTCATGCATGTATTCAATCCTTAGGTTAGTTATTAATATCAACATACCCTAAAATACCTTTTCTTGCCAGACTAAGTTTCTGAAGACCAATCGCCCCCATAAGGGGAGGTGTGGTGGAGTGGTCTTGCCACTGGCCTGGTAATCCAAAGGTCCCGGGTTCAAATCCCGATGTATCAATGGGAAGATATTATTGGGATGGAATTTGTGTTGTACCTAGTATCAGTGCATTACCACAAGCCCACCGAAACGTCAATAAAATACCCTCATTGTTCCCTGATTAAATAGCAGTGTATGAATATTCCCATATTCAAAATATGCTATAGGGGTGCAATGCCTGGTGAGTTATCTGCTCAACAGGTGGCGTTGTGTGTGTGTAAGTGTGAGAGTCCGAGTGTAGGGGATGAGACAGTGAAGCACGGGAATGAGATGGCTTCAGAGATGGGGTCGTTTCGGGCCATGAGTGAGCGCCGTGCCTCATGTGAAGGCAAGATGGCAGGTGCTCGTTGTGCTCTACGTGCTTCACATGTCTCACTCCCTAGACTGGAACAAGACCTCACGGGCTTCACTGTTCATTGTAAAGCGGTGAATGTTAAGGCTCTCAGCCTATGCCCGAGAGGAAGTAAGTTGGAATATAGAAAAAAAAAAAAAAAAAAAAAAAAAATCTATGTATTCAATCCTTAGGTTAGTTATTAATATCAACATACCCTAAAATACCTTGTCTTGCCAGACTAAGTTTCTGAAGACCATTCGCCCCCATAAATCTATGTATTCAATCCTTAGGTTAGTTATCTTTATCCGCCATTGTGTTCATCTTTTCCATTTACTTTTCCACAATTGTTATATGTCTTCCAATCACCTCCTTCGTATCCACAGTCCACACTACTCCATTTTGCTTCGTGTCCTACACCTCTTACCCACCAGACTCTCCCTACATGATGATGAACAAGAATACCCATTCATATTAAAACACCCATGCCCTGTCCCTAGGTTGAGCCAATGCCAACCCACCAGACAGCCATGACTAAAGATGTTAGCCACCATGCTATAACTTAATGCTTACCCCAACCAGAGATTGTATAGATAACCTTTCTTTTCCATTGTCTATCATAGTACCTCGAAACAATAACGAAGTACCCCTACGAACTGCCGCTTTTCTTTGGTCTATATTTCGTAGAAAACGCAGTTCCCAGGGACACCTAGACGTACAAGAAATCGTGTCAAATAATGTGTCCATAACCCCTCGTATTGACGAGTAATAATACACCATGTTTTTCCCTACTTTATCCACAGTCAAGCACACACCTACAGTTAACCTCCTTCTTCCCCAACAGCCCCACAGTCCACATGATTCTATCTTTTCCAGACTCGTATACCACCCCATAGTTGCATCCCCCGGTAGCATTTGGCTAACGTACTTTCACTGTCCTTTCAAACTCCAATATCAACTGTAGCCTAATGCCACCCCCACGCCCAGAGACCTTAGGGTCACATTTCCACGTAGCCCCCTGAACTTCCCCCCCTCTCATTAACACCCCGCGCTCCTCGACTCTTGTCCGACCTAGCCTCTCCCTCATACCTCTTGAAGATCCTTGATTTTTCCGTTGCTAACACTCTCCAACCTTTTATATAATTATATACTCCTATTCAGCCTACCTTCCCTTAGTAGGCCGGAACAACATTAGAACTTTACTAACCCCTTGCATGCCATCTATTCTCTTACAACCCATTCACAACCCTGCACCCAATGGTCGTCGGTGCGAGGCTAGCCGCCCCGCCAGTAACTAACTTCTATTGCCATACTTCCAGATAAATGTGGCAGAGTTAGCAACCCAGTCTCCACCACATCCCGCAAACCATACAATTAACAACCAACCGATTAAAACCAGCTAGCCAAGGCACCTTCGGTTTTGGTATTAAGGACACCCACATCTGTCTCATAAACAGAGGGTTATTACAAACACTGGTGATATGGCAAGCCCCTAGCCACAGCCGCCGGACGACCATCCCAGAGAGAGGGCGCCCAGCTACCACCTTTTACCCACCCGAGGAGGGAGACCCCCACCCCTGCGGAGGTATACCTGACCCCTGTTTTGACTTCTGGGTCATTGCCAGGTAGCACAGGAATTCTTCCTATCAATGAACTAACCATGCATGACTAACACCTTTACTAACCTCTATTAACTCACAATAAACCATTTACCTTTCTTGCATACTCTGATCACTAAATTAGCACCTCAGCTATACCATAGAATGAAGATTGAACAATCTAAGAGAGACGCTCCTATCACAGCTGTCCCCATCCTCCTCACAAAGTAGATCCAGTCTCTCTCCCCTAAATACTTCCAGTATAGCCAAAATAGTACCTCTTACTAAGGCTCAGTTATATCATATTATGAAGGCTTCCTATAGCCATGTGCCACAACAGTAATCACCACCTTACCTAGTCCCCGTATCTATTGAGAACTCAAATAAGTCCATAAGACTCGAAATC
This sequence comes from Paralithodes platypus, assembly GCA_032716605.1. Classification (NCBI taxonomy): domain Eukaryota; kingdom Metazoa; phylum Arthropoda; class Malacostraca; order Decapoda; family Lithodidae; genus Paralithodes; species Paralithodes platypus. Next base: position 11,483,986 of record CM064559.1, read on the forward strand.
CCTATGGCCTACAGGGCCCAAAACCGAGCCTATAAACCCAGCTCCAGCCCCCAGTAAAATCAGTTGAAAGATAGACACCAACCCAGGTTGGTCACCAGAGTTAACCTCGAGCTCTATCCTTGTTTGGTTGCTGAGAAGTGAGTTCCAGAGCTGGCAGACTCCGTGGCAGATTTGGATAGAAGGACCTGTCCACGTATTTGAGAACTTCCTACATATGGACACCCTGGACGGCCACGGAACCAGTCGTTAGCCCCCAACATCATGGACGCAAGATAACCAGGACCAGACCAATCAGATACTACCCAAGATTCACTCTATCAGTACTACATTGTTACAGTGCTGTTTAGAGATTCACTTATTAATATTTCTACGAAGTGGCTATATCTTTGCCCAATGTAATTCATATATAACCATTCCAGTTGGGAAGTGCTAAGCGTATCAGTGTTTATTAATTAACAGGCGACATTAACTCTCGTAATTACCTTTATCCAGATATTATTACATCGGAGTAAAACCCTAGTGATATCTAACGTTCGCCCACTGATTTGTGTTCTACGTATTTCTGCCATAAGAATATAAAACTTAGATCAGTACCCCCCTGAGGTTACTAGAATTCCCGTTCTCTAAAATACGCGTGTCTAATCTAGTCTGTGAACTATTACTTGTGCACCAGAGCTACCAGTAATAAATCTAACAGTGAATATGAATCTATAAGTAACATTGATGGTCTCCAGTATATAAACCTGTTAAAGAAGCCAGTGATCAGAAGATTAATACCTGAACGTTGGAAGTGGGAGACTAGGCTCCATCCAGATCCACTTATGCTAGTGTTGTTCATTTCTATCATATTGTCTTGCACGAGTATTCAGCAGTGGTATATTAATAAACGTGATCGTGTGTCTTGTTACCGTGTGTTTCTTTTGTGTTCTCTATTGCTCATACCTTGTATTGTGCATGCAGCCTTATATACCCAGTCAGTTAGAACTCACATTACCCAAGTTAAACCTGTAGAAAAACAGGGCATAACAGAAATATATATATATTTATCCAGTTATAAAGACATACACTTGCACATAAAACTTGAACGCTTAGTCAGACCTGCGTTTATGCGCTACCTATCATCCGGGTACAGATCCAATATTGAAAGTTCAGTCGCAGAGTAATTGCTTCCTCAGTCACGTATAGTTGACTAATATCATTATTATGCTTTTATGAAGTTATCTTTCATAATTATTACTCTTTGATTTATTACAGTTTAATTGCTAATTCAAGTTGCATTAACTTATTGTTCGTTTTGAAGTCAAATGTTGTCCTACTGTCCATACTTATCAGTACTACGTTTTCAACATCGCAGTAACTATTATTTACCTACATTCAAGCCATATTTGAGAGCTTTGTATATTTATTTCAGGACTCTATATATTTTGATTTGAGACTTATCCTCTCTGTGTGTTATTATTCAGATGTTCATTTGTAACATTATTATTATTTATATATGAATTCTATGCTTACTTTTCCAGAGACATATTGAGATTGTACCCTAGATATTAAGGAATAAAACCTGTATATCCTTTACCTACGTGTTTTGTGTCCATTGCTTATTACTAGAGTGTTGATTAAGAGAGTTAAAGTTGATCCCTACCCAGTAGAGAGGTACCAGTGTCCACCAGTGTCTTACGCTCTCGTATCATGGGATTAAGGTAAGGAGCCGTTTCACCAGTGTCTTACCTCTCTCTTACAGTCCAGACCTAAACTTCTATAGGAGTTTCTGCAGGAACTTCTGTAAGGGAAGCTTGGGATTATTACGAAGACGAGCCGTTCCACCAGTGTCTTACGCTCTCATATCATATTTATTATGGTTTTGGGTTTACTAGAACTATACGTCGCACTCCGTGTGGTAAGCCTATAAATATAGCAAAGTCTCGTACTAAAGCAAAGTAAAAATGTTAGTCGGCCACCAGTGTGGTCTAACAAAGGTACAAGCAAAAGTATCTACTATGTTTTTGGGTTTACTAGAACTATAGGTCCCACTCTGTGTGGTAAACCTATAATTATAATACAGTCCCGTACCAAAAATCCAAGGTACCTTCCAGAAAATGTGTCGAGTAGTTCCACCAGTGTCTTACTCCCTCAAAGCAATTTATCAGTATAGATAATTCCAAGTCTTCCAGATATCCTCAGCCAGTGATTTTGGATATCTTTCCAACTGTAACACTTCTGGATTTGGCTGGGGATGTCTTACCAATTATGTTGTTGTTTCTGGCTGCACATCTCGGGTCTATAGGGGCGGTTGTGCGCAGAGGAGGTTGTATGTCGACAGCGGTAGCTTCTCTCAGAATCCGCGCCACAGCGGTGGTGAGTTTCCGGGCAAGATGGGCGCGTGGTGGTTTTGTGTTTATGGGAGGTTTTCTCCCCTGGGTGCTGTGGTTGGTGTTCTTTGAGTTCACTGGTGGTGCTGGAGGTTGATCTTCTTATTAGGTCCCTTCCTAGTGTCGGGGGACGTGGCGAGGTGATAGTGGCGACCTGAGCCTGCCGGGTTGGGGAGGCTCTTGTGTCCTCGTGTCTCGGCAGCGTGGTGATAGGAGTGATTTCCTTACTGGTGCTTTCTTCTCCTCCTTTGTTTTTCTCCCCTATCTCAAGAAGTTCGATGAATACATTATTGGTGAAGTAAATGAGAGGTATGTTTTCAATAAGAGAGACCAATTGCAAGAAGAATCAGTAGACTCTTATATCTCATCACTTAGAGAACTGGCTAAGACATGTAACGTATTTTGTGAGTGCTTAACAGATTCCTTGTTGCGTGATGGTATTTGTATTGTACTAGGAATCAATTATGTTGAAACTCGAAAATTGTTGTTTCAAAGGCGTAATCTCTCACTTGATGTTGCAATTAATATATGTAAGTCCACTAAAGCTGCTACAAAACAGTTAAACACTCTCAAGGTAGACACTACTTGTGCAGCAGAATCTGTCAATAAGATCACTGAGAAGTTTGTCAAAAGCGGACACAAAGGTAAAATAAATAACTATAAAAAGAAGCATGAAATTTCAGGTACAGCAATCACATGCATTTTTGTGGCCAGTAAAACGAGTGACTAAAGGAGAAGTGTCCTGCTTGGGGTAAAAGGTGTAATAGCTGTAAATAACTGAATCACTTTGATCATTGTTGTAAGAGAAAGGTCAATACAAGAGTTCACGGATATTCGATGTGAGTATCCTAGGTTCGAGTCCTTGGAATGTATTTGTTGATTTCATTAATTGAGTTTAAAAGTGTAAAGTTGGTTGGTGAAAAAAATATATAATAGTTAACCAGGATAGTGATGCAAACTCTAGTGATTTTAGTGAAACATATTATGTGTATAGTATGGTCTACAATGTGAAACATATTATGTGTATAGTATGGTCTACAATGTGAAACATATTATATGTATAGTATGGTCTACAATGTGAAACATATTATGTGTATAGTATGGTCTACAATGTTGGAAACATATTATGTGTATAGTATGGTCTACAATGTGAAACATATTATGTGTATAGTATGGTCTACAATGTGAAACATACTACAATGTGAAACATATTATGTATAGTATGGTCTACAATGTGAAACATATTATGTGTATAGTATGGTCTACAATGTGAAACATATTATGTGTATAGTATGGTCTACAATGTGAAACATATTATGTGTATAGTATGGTCTACAATGTTGGAAACATATTATGTGTATAGTATGGTCTACAATGTGAAACATATTATGTGTATAGTATGGTCTACAATGTGAAACATATTATGTGTATAGTATGGTCTACAATGTGAAACATATTATGTGTATAGTATGGTCTACAATGTGAAACATATTATGTGTATAGTATGGTCTACAATGTGAAACATATTATGTGTATAGTATGGTCTACAATGTTGGAAACATATTATGTGTATAGTATGGTCTACAATGTTGGAAACATATTATGTGTATAGTATGGTCTACAATGTTGGAAACATATTATGTATAGTATGGTCTACAGTGTGAAACATATTATGTGTATAGTATGGTCTACAATGTGAAACATATTATGTGTATAGTATGGTCTACAATGTGAAACATATTATGTGTATAGTATGGTCTACAATGTGAAAAATTATGTGTATAGTATGGTCTACAATGTTGGAAACATATTATGTGTATAGTATGGTCTACAATGTTGGAAACATATTATGTGTATAGTATGGTCTACAATGTTGGAAACATATTATGTGTATAGTATGGTCTACAGTGTGAAACATATTATGTGTATAGTATGGTCTACAATGTGAAACATATTATGTGTATAGTATGGTCTACAATGTGAAACATATTATGTGTATAGTATGGTCTACAATGTGAAACATATTATGTATAGTATGGTCTACAATGTGAAAATTATGTGTATAGTATGGTCTACAATGTGAAACATATTATGTGTATAGTATGGTCTACAATGTGAAACATATTATGTGTATAGTATGGTCTACAATGTTGGAAACATATTATGTGTATAGTATGGTCTACAATGTGAAACATATTATGTGTATAGTAATAATAATAATAATAATAATAATAATATTTATTCAGTTAGCAATTTACAGATTTGGTACCACATAGTTTGTTACAAATATGACATGTACCAGCCTTGCATAATTCCAACTAAGGATAGCCCAATAAGGCCGTTAGGCGTATTTCCATTGGGGTCCTTGTGGGATTAGGTTAGCTGGGGAAAAATGGGGAGGATAAAGAAATAGATACTTTAGAGAAAGTATTTCTAGGGGGTTATTTTAAGATACCTTACATCCTATAGTAAATATCAGTAATCCGTAATCAGTAATCATTTCAGTTTGGTTTGTCTATCTCTTATGTCGCATTTAGTAGTAGACATAAGCTTGGTGCTCCCTTCTCGCAGCTGTCCGGTTCAGGTGTTCCTTCAGGCTACGTCTGAAGGAATACAGTGTTCTCTTTTCACGGACTGACTGGGGTAGGTCGTTCCAGTCTTTGATGGCGGTGAAGAAGAATGTTTGCTTACCCTGTCCTTGGATTCTCGGGACCTTAAAATTAAACATCCTGTTTCTTGTATTATGTCCACTCCTCTCATTTGCTTTAACAAAATCATTCTTTAGGTACTCTGGAGCTCTGTCATAGAAAATGTTGAAGGCATTAGTGAGCCTGATTTGTTTGGCCCTGTCAGCGACATTGAGCATACCTAGTGACTGAAGTTGTTCCTGGCCAACATGTGGTCTGGGTCCTAGGTTCAGCATGAACCTAACCATTTTATTTTGAGTGACCTGAAGTTTGTGCTGTGCTGATTTAGATGATGCAGAGTACCAGGATGACACAGAATAGTCAAAATTACATTGAACAAGCGCTTGGCAGAGGGTCTTTTTGGTCGCCGCGGGCAAGCATCCCACCTGTCTATACAGGTATTTTATACGTGCTCTACACTTACTCAGGATAGATTCCAAAATTGTTTCACCTGACAAACTCGCGTCCAGTTTTAGTCCGAGATATTTAACTTGTGACACTGTTGTTATAGGAATATCATTACAGTTGACCGAGAAGCCCACAATGTCTTTCAGTTTGCGTTTTGTTCCACATAAGATGGCTTCCGTCTTGCCCAGGTGAAGAGATAGTCTATTGTCCACTAGCCATTCACTACATGATTCTAGTTCTTTGGAAAGTGAAGCGGCAATACTTATTGGGTCTTTTCCTGAAACCAGGAGCACGCTGTCATCTGCATACAGTAATAATTTACATGAGACGCTCAGTTCCATGTCGTAGTATGGTCTACAATGTTGGAAAATCAAATTCTGGTCTGTATGCTGAAATGTTGTTGAATAAAAACCAGTGAACTTTTGAAGTTCCAAATAGATGCAAGTGCTAATGTAAATGGAATACATGTCAAGTATACATCAGGATATGAAATAGAAAAGTGTGACATAACACTTCACATGTATAAGCAAACCACTTTAAAAGCACTTAGTAGGTGCATAATCTCACTCAAAAACCCCACAGAATAACAAAAAGTATAAGGTTCACTTTGTTGTCGCTGAAGATAACTCACTAACACCCAAACTTAGTCGTAATTCAGCCGAGAAAATGTCTCTGATCACTGTACATTATGAAAATATTAAACAAGTAAATAAAGTAAGAATTAACACAGTTGATAATATAATTTCTGAATATAATTATGTTTTTGGCAAGAATCTTCCTGGAACTTTGCCTGGTTCCGTACATTTGTTGGTAAAAGACTATATATATATACTAAGCCTGTTCAATGTCAACCAAAAAAGATTCCAGTAGCTCTAAAATCTAAAGTTAAAGCAGACTTAGCAAAACTAATTGAAAGCGGTATCTGTAGATGCGCCATCACAGTGGTGCACCGTGCAGCCAAATGTGTATAACAGAAAAGAAAGGTGACAATAAGCTAAGGTACTGTATAGATCATAGACCCCTCAACAAGGTGCTTCAAAGATAACTTTATGCACTACCAGTGATGGAAGATATCTTGCCAGAACTCTCTAAAGCCAAAGTGTTCTCGAAACTTGACCTCACCTCTGGTTGCTTACACTGTGTATTGGACGAAGAAAGCAGTGACCTCACTACAATGATTACATCATTTGGAAAGTATAGGTGGAAAAGATTACCCTTTGGTCTCAAAGTCAGCTCATAAATATTTCGAAAGAAGCTACATCAAGCATTTATTGGCTTCGAGGGTGTAGAATGTGTAGCAGATGACATCATAGTATTCGGTACAAGAAAATTCCATTGAGGAGGCAGAACTCAGTCACAGTGTCCGGCTTCGTAACCTCCTACAACGATATCGAGAGAAGGGTGTGAAACTCAATAAAGATAAATCTGAAATAAGAGCAAAATTATACCTTTTCTGGGCCATGTTGTTACGAATGATGAAAAGAAAATTGAAGCCATCACCAAGATGCCCAAACCAACTAATCCACGAGATTCAGAGACTTCAATGAACTATCACATATCAAGCCAAGTTTCTTTCCAAACTCTCGGAAACACTTGAACCTCTTCGCAAGCTCACACGTAAAGATGCAGAGTGGAAATGGGATGAAGAGCAAGAAAAAACAATAAGAGATATTAAAAAACTAGTAACTTTTGCTCTTATCCTTTTATACTTTGATTACACTAGGTTGTGCAGTGTGATGCATCTAAATCAGGCCTTGGAGCATCTCTTGCAGGAAGGAAAACCCATTGCTTTTGCTAGCCGAGCCATGACCCCAACGGAGCAGAGGTATGCCTGTGACGTTAACCACTCCGTTAGAACCGCATGGCTTGTCCTACAGTGACTCGCTAGGATCGCCAGGGCAGTGGATGGGGCTACAGTTTATGTATTTATTTACCTAATTGTATTTACCTAATTGTAGTTTACAGGAGTTGAGCTAAGCTCGGGTTGTCCCGTCTCTCAGTCTACTTTTTATCCAATTTTTTCTTGAAAATATGGATATTCCTTGCCCCTACCACCTCCTCCTCCAGCCCATTCCATTTGTCAATACATCTATAGGGGAAACAAATTATCTTGTATAATATGTATTAGATGTATGTATTAGAGTGTGCTTTATTTCATATGAAAGCTCGTGTCATGGGCAGTCCAGAAAGGCTCTTTGTATTCACCCATGTCAAGGCTTTATATATTTAATTGTAAAGTATATGTTTTATCATTAACTAGTAATGATGGGATCTGGGAGAGAGAGAGAGAGTAGAACAGAGTGAGAGGGGCGCGCGCAGTGTTTTTGCCTCGCTCGATGACGTCACGGCTGGCTGCCTCGTGGGGGTTGGTTGAAAGAGGTCCTTACCATGCTGCTAGCTCCCTTGCTAGTGGCTAGAGGACTTGTCACCGCTTTTTTCCCACGCGGCTCGACCTAGTCCCGGTATATATACAGGTTCCTCGCCACTCTCTCCCTCAGATCTGGTTTCTAGAACGCATCCCTCTTTTTCCCTTGGATATCTGTCTCCCTTTCCGCACCTGAGAACCTGTTCCTCTGCCTATCTCTCTCATTTTCCATATCTTTCACCACCTTTTATTAACATTATATCCCCTCTGGTTAACTCTGCAAAATCAGCTTCATGCTGGCCAGTTGTATTGTGCGTTAAGGTCTGATATAACCTATGTATGTTTAGTTGTTAAGATAAGTTGATCACGAAGCATTGGTTGGCTTTCATATTGCCGCTTCCTATAATTATTAGTGTTCTGCTGGATTAGATAATGCTAGACTAGGGGTCTGATATTATAAGGTATTGTTTCCTATGAGTGCTGGCTTTAGTAAAAAGCTGCACGACATACCTGAGAACTGGAGTTGATTGAGTAAATTCTAGTCTGTGTGCCATTGAGAGTAGAGCATGCACGAATGAGGGCTTTTTGCCTATACCATTCTGCACTGTTCTAAGCTCGTTGTTTGTCTTTGAGGTACGCCAGGAGAACGCTTAATACTTCGGTATTAAGGTTTCTCAAGAGAGCTACCCTTCCCTATAACGTAATATTTGACGCACAGACTTGAGATTTGCACTAGGCTATGCGGCATGCCATGCGCACCAGTATCTCGTATCATTGACTCTAGCTAGACTTTATCAGTCACAGTAGACATTAAGTATATTAACCTAATTACTCTTTTTATGCATACCCATTTATGATTACACAAGCATTTCGCAGCCTAGTTTGATGTATGGAGACACAAACGACTTAGGCTCTTTTTGTTGATAGGAATACTGCATTATCGTGGCGATTATTATTGTTGTAGTGTTTAGGATATTCTTGGCTCCGACGGCATTATATATTCTGCCTTTTTGTGTGCATAGCCCGCACGAGCATTGTTCCGCTGCCTGCCTTTTTGGGTTCCATTTCCGATACGAGCATCTTTATAGCATCTAACATTTAAAGAAGATTCCTTGTTAGTGTTGAAGGACTTTAGTGCACTTTCTTTCATGCAGGAGTGCCTGACATTTATTGATTAAAGTAACGTAAGCTGTAACTTCTCTTACCACCTTACTTTGCATACCATAACCAAGCACCTTCGGTTATAGGTAGTAATAGGCTGTTTTCACATAACATTAAGCCTAGAGTAGACGCACATTTATTGCGAGTTTGATAACTTATTATTGCATATAGAACTCTGTAGAGTATTTGTGTTCTTTGTTCACTGGGAATATACATCAGAGGTTGGATCTAGCGCTTTCCGTTGTAGCATTTATGCCATTACTAGTCCAATGAATAAGAGCCCTGATATATTTAAACCTCAGTCGTAACAAATGGCGACCTTACCTAGGATTTGGTGAACCTACATTTATGAGCAGGGAACATTTGTTGTTTTGGAGAATATTTTGCGGGGATCAGCAAGAATAATTTTTTTTGCAACATAGTATAGCCTTTGAGTATTTCCGATAATTTGTGTGTGTATATTGAGGTATAAGAGTTTGGGGTGCTTCTTTTCTGAATATTGAGGTGGGAAATATTTGTGAGCATCATGTCTTATACCGAATCAGAGGAGAACGGAGACACAGTACGTAATGTCGAAACTGAGGAACAGCAGTATGATGATATGGTTAATCAGGTGAACTGTGAGGAGGATGCTAGGATATTTTTGCAATGGCCTGTTACTGCCGAGCGGTTGGAGGGTGTGAATCGGTACGGTCTTCAATGCCTGGCCACAGCTATCGGTCAAGCGGTTACTAGCAGCATTGTGGGGGTCGGTTTTTACACCTTACCCGAAAGAGGATTTATGGAGCTCCGATCTTACTCTCAACCATCGAACAATTTTACCAACACACCTAAACTTCGTTAAATGCGGAAATAGCCTCACGAAAATATCATGCCCTGGTGGGGGCACGAACTCTCGACCCTTGGGTGTGAGGCAGGCACCTTACCAGTTAGACCAATAGAGATATCCCACTTGGTCTGTTCGGCTCAGGGTATTTCCGCATCCGAGGTCTGTTTAGGCTAGCCTATTTTCACTGACTTTACACTAGAGCTGTGTAACGGGAAGAAATTGTACTTTCCCTTTTGGTATATGTTGTAAGGTTTGACTTAACTGTAAGACTTTTTCCCCTTCATTCACTCTTCCCTATATTTAAGGGAAATGTATCGTTTAAGAAGGGTTAAGTAACCCTTGTCTATGTAAAGAGGGATTTAGCCTAGATCAGGAGAACTAATATTCTCAAATCTATCTAAAATACTTTCAAGCCTAATTTATCTTTTCACCTCTTCTGTTATTCCCTGTAAAAATCCTTCCTTTTCGAATTTAGAGTAATGCCCCCTTGTGTAAAAAGACCGCCAACTCCTACCCAAGCGACGCCACCCTTTGTGGTCACCCTCCCCTTTTTTGGCGGGATCCCTGGCACTGGCCCTCGGCCCCTCACTGTCGTGACCCCAGGCCTACGAGAGACACCCCCAGTCTCTGTCATCATTCCCCGCTTCTTCTCCAGACTTAGGCTTCTTTTCCCTCCATTCAGAGGTTCGTAATTAAGGTTTATAGTGTTATAGGGTATTGCTTATTCAGTTAAGTAAGTACTAGGTGTGTAATGTAGGAGGTATTGCTGTGATTGACAAATTCGTGAACTCGAGCCTACCATCGGGTTGGTCGACAGGCACCCCTCACCTGCCAAGTGCCTACAACCATACAAATTCCCCCATTATCATTGTGTTCAATAAAACTTTGTCTGTGCACCTTTGCTAAGTGTTATTCTGATATTTTAGACTTTGTTATTCCAAATTAACGTCAAATTAACTTCGTGTGTAATTATTTCAGTCAGAGGGACGCCATTTGATGGCCTTCCAATTCTTGTGTTTTTCCATAATTCCCGACCAAACTTAGGCTAGCCTATTTTGATAGTTTGTCTTTCACCGTTTTACATAATCCTGAGGTAGTGCGAGAACACCAGTTAAGAGTAGAATTGAGGACGAAGTTGATTAAAATGCTTTTGAAGCTTGACCGCCATTTTAGGATTTAGACCATCTCGCATTTCGGAGAGACGACCAGGTTGAGTGAATTACTAATGTAGCAGTTGTATTGTATGTTTAGAACTTGTTCATTACTTTGAGTTTAGAAAACCATGCATTTTGGTAAATATGATTGTATTTTAACGTGTAATTCAGGAAAGGACATTCGTTTGAGATCGTGTCCTTGAGTTTTGTTTACCTTTCGTGTCTCCGACGTTCCAAAGTTAGGCCTATTCAGATAAGTATTTATAACTAATGTCTCCTAGGCCTGGTTATTGTTCATTTTAAATGTTTTTACTGGGTTATAGTGTAAAGTTACTTGTTATCTTGATTTAGAGGTCCTCATTTCCCAACCCCAGTACCGTCAAATTTCGGACCCCCACAGGGCAAGGAAGGGGAGAGGAGAGACCAGGGAGTGTATGTGAGACACGCTTGGGTTGGGTTGTGGAAGTTGCCAGCCGCCCAAGCGAGTTGCCAACTGGGCAGTTTGTAGGTGCGTGTATGCACCGCTCAGTGAAGTTGACTCACCATTCCCGTTCATCTCTCTGACGGACTCTCGGTCGATTCGGCTCAAGCTTGTTCCTCTCTGTTCGGAGCTTTCGCTTCCCGGAAGGTGAAGTAGTGTAAAGTCAGTGAAAATAGGCTAGCCTAAACAGACCTCGGATGCGGAAATACCCTGAGCCGAACAGGCCAAGTGGGATATCTCTATTGGTCTAACTGGTAAGGTGTCTGCCTCACACCCAAGGGTCGAGAGTTCGTGCCCCCACCAGGGCATGATATTTTTGTGAGGCTATTTCCGCATTTAACGAAGTTTAGGTGTGCTGGTTAAATTGTTCAGATGGTTGAGAGTAAGATCGGAGCTCCATTAATCCTCTTTCGGGTATGGTGTAAAAACCGATCCCCACAGCATGACCAGGGATAACTTGATAACGTGTGTACTGGGCAGGGTGACTGGTGAGCGAGATGGGTTGAGTGCTCAGAGCCCTTCGGCCATGCTTCCCCTACACTCGACTCCCAGCCATCCCAGTGGTTTGCCGACCCCGGGTACGCTTCCGCAGTTGGGTGGTGGCTGGCAGGGTGGGTTGCCCCTGGGGGGACCACCGGTAATTTCAAACATTGTAGCACCTTCACCTCCTCAAGGGTTATCTCCAGAATTATTGTTTAAGCTCGAATTAGCTAAGATCGAAGAGAGAAAATGCCAGCTTCAGCTTCAGCAGCATATAGAATTAGCCAAGATAGAAGAGAGAAAAAGTCACCAGCACATAGAGCTAGCAAAAATCCAAGCTGATTTAGAGTTGACTAGGTACTGTGCCGACATGGATGTAGAGAAGTCGCGAGTAGAGGCAACGGGACAGCGACTTGGGGCTGGTAACCGTGGTCATGATCAATCTATCTCGCACTTATTGAAACTGGTTCCGGTGTTTGATGAGAGTGGGGTAACAGAATTTTGTGCACGCTTTGAGAAGAAGTGCCAGGAACACCAGTGGCCAGAGAATAAATGGGCAGCACTTGTATCCTCTAGATTAATAGGCAAGGGTCTTAAAGCCTACGATGCGTTACCTTTGGAGTCATGTATTGTGTATGAGGATCTCAAGGAGGCTGTCCTGAGGGCTTACGAACTGCAACCAGAAACGTACCGTTTGAAGTTCCGGGGTGTAACTAAGGGAAGAGATAGCGCCTTTTTGGAACACGCCCGGGACTTGTCCGATGCTATGGGGAACTGGCTCCGATCTGAGAAGGTAACAACATTTGATGGGATTAAGCAGTTAATGATGTTGGAGCAGTTCTTTAACCTGACAAGCGCGATATAGACCTAGGGGCTAGGGTAGTTATTTGTGCATTTCTAGCCTTGGATTCTGACAGAATTCGTTATATTTACAATATAGAGCATTATTTGTTTTCGGTATGCTTTTATTTTACATATATGATGTATATATGAACCTTCAAGAGTGCTAAAATAAGTGGGAAAAGCATTTGGGTGGTGAAAAACGAAGATATTGGCCACCCGGTCATAATCTCAGGCGAGAGAGAGCCACAGGCAACCCTCCTCTCTCGCTGTCTGTGAGGTAACTGAGACGAGCGGGGCGGTGTGGGTCGGTGTCTGGGTGTTACATAACGATATTTTATGCAACCCACTTGTGCTACATTATCGCGGGAGAGAAAAATAACCGATAAATGATGATAATAAGAGGAAAAATAGGTGATAATTGAGGAGGGGAGGGAGGGGGGAATAAGGTGGGGAAGGAGGGGAGGGGGGTGGGTGAGAAACACATGGATGAGTACTGGAGGGGAATTATCTCACCTAGAGACAAATTCCTTTGTTTTGATAGGCCCTTTTTTTTGGGGAAGGCTTTTTTTATGGTCTTGCTTCCGTGAGGCCTATCGCGCTTGCCGGGTTAAGAGCACGGGCGGTGATCTAACTTTGAACCTGAAGGAGAAAAACCCAAGAACTCTAGTCGAAGCAGCAGAAATGGCTGATCGACGGCTGTCGTTGATTCGGGGTTGCAGGTCCTCACAGAAGTACGATGTAAGTGCTAGGGACCGTTATCCTCCCCCTCCCCGTAGAAATGACACATTTAAACAGAAGAGCCATGAAACTAAAACTGAATCCAAACCTTCTACTTCTGAGGCTCCACCCTAGGTCGTTGCCGAGAAGCCGGCCGACGTGAGTAGGGAGGAGCAGGAGTGGGTTGAGAAGTGTCCGGTATGGCGTGTGTTGTCACCGGAGATTCTGCATCCAGGGAGTCACATTCTGGTCAACAATCTTTAGATCAGCGGAGGAAGGGTACCGAGAAGGGGTTGAAAGTTGATGCGGTTGAGAGTTTAATGTCAACGGACCTTCTCGGGGACTCATTATTAGGACCACATTTCGAGTTTGGAGAAGACCCAGTAACTGTTCCTGAAAAGGCAGAGGATGGGCTTAAAAAGACGAAAGAGTTGAAGGAGGACAGTGATGCACAGTCGGGAGATGTAGCAACAAGGTACCCTGATGCGTACCCTATGAGAAATGGGTCGGCGAAGACGGTGGTCCGAAGCTTGCTAGTGTATTTTTCCCGGTATGGTTACCCGCAGGGGATTCAGTCAGTCCAGGGACCCAACTTCACTTCTAGCCTCTTTGTTCAAGCAATGCCGCAGCATGGGATTGTTGGGGTTGTGTCATCTGCGTATCATCCGGAGAGCCAGGGTGTGTTAGAGCGATGGCACTCAGCCTTGAAATCTGTGCTTCGTTGTTGTTGCTTTGAGAGTGGGAAGGATTGGGATCTTGGCCTGCCATGTGTTTTGTTTGCTGTGCGGGAGGTACCTGGGGAGAATTTGGGATTCAGCCCTAATGAGCTCGTCTTTGGACATCGTGTCAGAGGGCCTCTCCATGTAGTTGAAGAAGTATGGGAGGGCGCAGAAAAACCTTGTTCTATGCTCAAGTGTGTCCTCAACAGCCGAGAACGGATGTTGCGCAGTCTGGAGTTGGCTGGCCGTAATTTGTCTAGCTCTCAGGCCCTCAGGAAGGACAGGTACGACCTCAAGGTTGAACTCAGGGAGTTTCACGTGGGTCAGGAGGTGTTGATTCTACTGCCCCTTGTAGGTCACCCCTTATCCGCGAAGTACGCTGGTCCTTATAGGGTGGTTGAGGAGCTATCAGACCTGGATTACTTGGTAGCCACTCCAGACAGACGGAAGCGCAATCAGTTATGTCATGTTAATCTCGTGAAGGAGTATGGGAGGCACCCCCCTGAGCCTCTCACTGTGCCTGTGATGACGTTTAGCAGTCAAGGTGGAGAAGGAGAACGGAACAGTCAAGCTCAGGTGGAGGATAACTGGAAGGATGGGAAGTTCAAATGGGCGCCTGAGTGTGAGAAGGTGTTTAGAGAAGTAAAACACCTGTTGTGCACTCACCCGATCCTCAGGGCCCCTGACTTTAGCCTACCTTTCCAACTAGCAACGGAGGCTAGTGGTGTGGGGGCTGGTGCCGTCCTTGTGAAAAAGGACGATGATAGGCTGGAGCATCCTGTTAGTTTCTGCTCGGAGAAGTTCAATTCAGCCCAGGGGAGCTGCTCTGTTGTCGAGAGGGAGCTGCTGGCAATTTTACTTGCGCTGGGGCATTTCGAGGTCTATGTTCCAGCCTATGGTCCGGTCGTTGTAGTTTACCCAGATCATCACCCTCTCAAGTTCTTGGACCAGTTTCACAATCGGAATATGAGGCTGAGCAGGTGGTCACTAAGGTTTCTGGTATATAACCTGGACATACGCCATATTGCCGGTTGTGACAACGTGGTTGCAGATGGTCGTTCAAGGGTATATGATCCTGGGTAGATTGACACACGGGTAGCCTCCTGCTTTAGTTTGAATAGTATTTTGCGCTTGGTGCTTGTTGGCTCGCGGTTGTAGCCCAGCGTATTGGGTCGTAAAGCAGGAGTTGAGCGTTTGGTATAGAAGAAAAACTAGGCTTGCCCCTATAGTGCAGCCGAAATAAACAAATTAAAAACATAAAAATCAAATAAAAACTCTTTCTTTGATAGTTGAATTTTGTCAGTATGTTATAGCAGTAATTCTGGGTTGCACTCCTCTCAGAATGCTGGGCTAGAGAAGCTCGCTCTTGAGGAGCATAACTACATATAATTTAACCTATTGTGTTGGGGAGGGTTATAATTTTGTAAAACGTTTTATTGAGGAACTGTGCCAGATATTTTACTGCCGCTGGGTGATGGGAAGTAGAGATATAGCATGGGTTCTAACCATCAGATTTTTGTGAGCCTTGGGGCCTCTGAGAAAAATCTTGGGGGGGGTGTAACGTTAACCACTCCGTTAGAACCGCATGGCTTGTCCTACAGTGACTCGCTAGGATCGCCAGGGCAGTGGATGGGGCTACAGTTTATGTATTAGAGTGTGCTTTATTTCATATGAAAGCTCGTGTCATGGGCAGTCCAGAAAGGCTCTTTGTTTTCACCCATGTCAAGGCTTTATATATTTAATTGTAAAGTATATGTTTTATCATTAACTAGTAATGATGGGATCTGGGAGAGAGAGAGAGAGTAGAACAGAGTGAGAGGGGCGCGCGCAGTGTTTTTGCCTCGCTCGATGACGTCACGGCTGGCTGCCTCGTGGGGGTTGGTTGAGAGAGGTCCTTACCATGCTGCTAGCTCCCTTGCTAGTGGCTAGAGGACTTGTCACCGCTTTTTTCCCACGCGGCTCGACCTAGTCCCGATATATATACAGGTTCCTCGCCACTCTCTCCCTCAGATCTGGTTTCTAGAACGCATCCCTCTTTTTCCCTTGGATATCTGTCTCCCTTTCCGCACCTGAGAACCTGTTCCTCTGCCTATCTCTCATTTTCCATATCTTTCACCACCTTTTATTAACATTATATCCCCTCTGGTTAACTCTGCAAAATCAGCTTCACGCTGGCCAGTTGTATTGTGCGTTAAGGTCTGATATAACCTATGTATGTTTAGTTGTTAAGATAAGTTGATCACGAAGCATTGGTTGGCTTTCATATTGCCGCTTCCTATAATTATTAGTGTTCTGCTGGATTAGATAATGCTAGACTAGGGGTCTGATATTATAAGGTATTGTTTCCTATGAGTGCTGGCTTTAGTAAAAAGCTGCACGACATACCTGAGAACTGGAGTTGATTGAGTAAATTCTAGTCTGTGTGCCATTGAGAGTAGAGCATGCACGAATGAGGGCTTTTTGCCTATACCATTCTGCACTGTTCTAAGCTCGTTGTTTGTCTTTGAGGTACGCCAGGAGAACGCTTAATACTTCGGTATTAAGGTTTCTCAAGAGAGCTACCCTTCCCTATAATGTAATATTTGACGCACAGACTTGAGATTTGCACTAGGCTATGCGGCATGCCATGCGCACCAGTATCTCGTATCATTGACTCTAGCTAGACTTTATCAGTCACAGTAGACATTAAGTATATTAACCTAATTACTCTTTTTATGCATACCCATTTATGATTACACAAGCATTTCGCAGCCTAGTTTGATGTATGGAGACACAAACGACTTAGGCTCTTTTTGTTGATAGGAATACTGCATTATCGTGGCGATTATTATTGTTGTAGTGTTTAGGATATTCTTGGCTCCGACGGCATTATATATTCTGCCTTTTTGTGTGCATAGCCCGCACGAGCATTGTTCCGCTGCCTGCCTTTTTGGGTTCCATTTCCGATACGAGCATCTTTATAGCATCTAACATTTAAAGAAGATTCCTTGTTAGTGTTGAAGGACTTTAGTGCACTTTCTTTCATGCAGGAGTGCCTGACATTTATTGATTAAAGTAACGTAAGCTGTAACTTCTCTTACCACCTTACTTTGCATACCATAACCAAGCACCTTCGGTTATAGGTAGTAATAGGCTGTTTTCACATAACATTAAGCCTAGAGTAGACGCACATTTATTGCGAGTTTGATAGCCTATTATTGCATATAGAACTCTGTAGAGTATTTGTGTTCTTTGTTCACTGGGAATATACATCAGAGGTTGGATCTAGCACTTTCCGTTGTAGCATTTATGCCATTACTAGTCCAATGAATAAGAGCCCTGATATATTTAAACCTCAGTCGTAACATGCCCAAATTGAAAAAGAGACAAGTCTTCGCCCTGGAAAGGTTTTATCAGTACACATATGGGCGAAAAGTCACAGTAGAAAGTGACCACAAACCCATTGAGGCAATTGTCAAGAATAAAGGTTTGGGTCCCGAAGGGAAAAAGGAAAACCTAGTATTTAGTAGTGGCCCCGGAATCATTGACTATATGCCTTAAACAGTAATGGCACTCTTTGAACCTTAGAGTCATCTGTTCAAATCACCCGCCCGGGAGCATAAGAGACCAATTCATCGTACGCGTACGCTCATAAATACTTACGGACTCGTCCTTATGATGCGGATGCCACTATGAAAAAACTAAAATAAAAAATAATAAAAGAAAAAGATTAGAACTCTTATCTGTTTTACGCTTCCCGTAGTGCAGATGTTGATAGCGAGGGTTTTGTATTTAGACGCTGATGCGTCATATTCCTTAACTGATATATCAAGATACCTTAGAAACATCAGAACGAATGGGAAGGGGATGGATGGGAGGGCCGGAATCGTCAATGATTCCAGGGCCACTATTAAATATTAGGTTTTTCTTCTGCCCTTCTGGACTCAAACCTATAATTTATTAGTGGCCCCTCCATCATTGACAAGTCTGGAGGGGAACATTTGTGATACATATCAACACCTCTAACAATAAAAATAGGATGAGAATAAACCCTTTGCTTAGAGCTCTAACTTTCTTTATTTTTGTGACAAAAATACACTAAAAAACTTTAAAGAAGGTAGAGGTAGCGTACTTAAAAATATACCGTACCTGTGTACAAATGTTCTACAATCTATGATATAGGTTGTAGAAAATTACACTTCATATAAACTTATCGATTATGTACAAACAGTTTACTTACATGCATACAACATATGTAACTGTATAAAAAATAGAATATTTGTCCATGCATATTCTAATATACAAAATACAAAATATTTCTAACTCTTATTATGTATAGACCCCCAAATATGAGTAGAAATGACCGAACATCATTATGGGAGGACATTAAAATGGCATCAAGGTTTAGCAATGTGTACATTATGGGGGATTTTAGTTTTCCGAATATAGATTGGCAGTATCAAATCGGCGACTCTGACTCTGAAGAGTTTATTGAGGTAGTACAAGATAGTTTTTGTATTTCAATTCATAGATACGCCGACTAGAGGTAATAATATTCTCGATTTAGTTTTCAGTAACAATGAACATATGATAAATAATGTAGAGATTGGGGACCACCTAGGAAATAGCGACCACAATTCTGTGTGTTTTAATATACAATGGAAAGGTAATACCAGAGAGAATACAACATTAATACCTGACTTCAGAAAAGCCGATTATGGTGGGCTAAGAAGTGCCCTATTAGCGGACCCTATGGTCAAACAATTAAGTCGATCTAGGTGTTCAAATGAGTGTACCCCTTCTCGGGTACCTGTCAGCTTAAGCCAGAAAGAGACTTCAAACTTGGTAGATACATTCGATAATTTTATTACGTCAGTATTCAATGCTCAAAATAAATATATCCCTAAAAGAAAATTTAGATCAACACGGAACCAACCAAAATGGATGAATAATAGACTATTAGACCTAGGCAAAAAGAGAGGAATATATAGAAAAATTAAGAAAGGCGAAATTCACCTACTTGCTTACTATCATAATCTATCAAGACAGGTAAAAAAAAGTGTAATGCCCTCGAAAATATCCCGCAACCCCAATAATGTACTACCCGAGTTGACGTCTGGTATAGTGTAAAATAGTCGATGGGAAAGTCCAATAAACTCATCACGTGAAACACCACGAGACTATCACCTGGTTCTTACAAATCGGACTAAGGTTACTATACTTTTGTACGTCCGTGGTAGTACAGTGGGTTAGCGCGCGGGCCTGGTGGTGATGGTTGGGTCACTAACCAGGGTTCGAACCCCACCCAAGGCACCTCAAAAAAACCTGTGGGTTTTTAGGAGGGTTAAATTCCCTTCTGAGGTTCATACCCCGCGCCAGGTACCAGGAAAGGTTGATCCTAAAGTGTGCCTGGGGAGTTTTCAGGAGACCATGAATTCCCTTCACACCCGGCATTTCATTGGTGGCAGCGGTGGGATTCGAACCCATGCCTCCGAGGAGACTGGTGAGGTGATACAGCTACGATACCTTACGACCTTAACCCGGGAGCTGCGGGGAGACTCTTAAGAAAAAAAATATTTTTTATATTTTTTTTTTTTATTTTTTTATTTTTTTTGGCCCCTGGGCCATGCAAAATCTCAGTCCTCTACCTCCCCTCCTTCCCACTTTCCTCTCCTTCAGTTATCACCTATTTCCTGTTATTCCCTTATTCTGAGGTATATTTTCGTGCTAACATTAGAAATCCGATTGGAGGGTGTGGTCATCACTGATAGCAAGCGAGTGCAAGAGAGAGAGAGAGTATCGATCGACTGTGTCTCAGTGGCCTTGGGGGAAATTGGCGGGAAAGCAGATTGACCCATACATTATACCTCGCGGGCTATATCTCCGATTTTGACCATCCAAACGCTGTTTTCACTCGTTTTATTGTTGTTTCAGGTTAATACCTTTATAATCATGGCACAATGAATATTTAAGGGTTAAAAGAGGCTAGGGACTAGCCTAGTTAAAGAAGGATGTAATGTAATGCCCTCGAAAATATCCCGCAACCCCAATAATGTACTACCCAAGTTGACGTCAGGTATAGTGTAAAATAGTCGTTGATGGGAAAGTCCAATAAACTCATCACGTGAAACACCACGAGACTATCACCTGGTTCTTACAAATCGGACTAAGGTTACTATACTTTTGTACGTCCGTGGTAGTACAGTGGGTTAGCGCGCGGGCCTGGTGGTGATGGTTGGGTCACTAACCAGGGTTCGAACCCCACCCAAGGCACCTAAAAAAAAACTGTGGGTTTTTAGGAGGGTTAAATTCCCTTCTGAGGTTCGTACCCCGCGCCAGGTACCAGGAAAGGTTGATCCTAAAGTGTGCCTGGGGAGTTTTCAGGAGACCATGAATTCCCTTCACACCCGGCATTTCAAAAAGGTATTAGGAAAGACAAATAAATATGAAATCAAGGTTGCCAATGACTCAAAAAATATTCTTAAAGCTTTTTACCAACTATAGAAATCCATGGTTAGAGATGTAATTGGTCCCCTTAAAACTTCGATAGGAGAAATGACAGAAAATTATTTAGAAATGTGCAGTAGCCTACATTAAATAGTCAATTTCTTTCCGTTGTCACTAATGGAAATTTGGCACAGTTTCCAGAAGTCTGTAAAGTATATAGTGATAGTATAGAAAATAGGTTAAGTACGGTTACTATAAGTAGAAATGATGTGCTTAAGGAAATTGACAGACTGAAACCTCAGAAATCGCCTGGTCCTGATGAGGTATATGCTAGAATATTAAAAGAATAGAAAAATGAGTTAAGTTACCCATTAACATTTCTATTTAACAAGTCATTAGAAACAGGCTTAGTTCCAGAAGCTTGGAAGCTTGCAAATGTAGTTCCGAGATCTTCAAAAAAGGTGATGAATCAATAGCATCCAATTACCGTCCCATTAGTCTCACATCAATCATATAAAGCTACTAGAGTCAATTTTTGCTAGGGAAATTAGAAACCAATTAGAAACATTTAATTTAATAAATTCTTCTCAGCATGGATTCACTCAGGGACGTTCTTGCCTTACTATTTTGCTTAGTTTTTTCTCTGAGGTATATGAAGCAGTAGATAATGACAAGTCATGTCATATAATATATTTAGATTTCAGTAAAGCTTTCGACAGAGTCCCTCACGAGAGATTGATGAGAAAAGTTGAGGCGGATGGAATAGCTGGGTCGTTGTTGGGATGGATTAGGTCATGGCTAATTGGTAGGAAGCAGAGAGTCAGCATAAATGGTACCAAGTCAGAATGGGGAGCAGTCAAAAGTGGTGTCCCCCAGGGTTACCGCCATCGACGTAGACCTTCCTCTAAGCACAACCGCCGTAGGGAATACCAGACAGCCACGTCTTCAGAAATCGTCGGAACCTGCCGATATCTTCCCCTTGAGACACCTAGATGATCCTCGATCGTGCTGTTAGGCTATACAGTATATAACCTATCCCTGTCTTATGTAACATTGCACCTCTACCAATATGATTTGTGTGAATAAGAATAAACTATGTTTGTACTCTGTGTTATATAATCCTCTATTATCTTCGTGCTTGTGTTCTTGTGTGTTCTCATATTCCCCAGTCGAGTAAGAACCTACTTATTAAGTCAATACAACCCCAGTTACCCAATAAAAGCTGGTATAACAGTTGGGGCGGTCACTATACACTGTCAGGGAGTGCATTTCAATGGTTGATTACTCTGATGGATAACCAGTTGCCTTTTAGTGTTGACCTCCAGTGGTCTGGTTTCAACAGCTTGAGAGAGTGCCCTCTCAATCCATTATTGTTCATCTGGAAGAAACGAGAATAGGGGATGTCCTCAAATTCGTTAAACAACTTGTATGTTTTTATCAAGTCACCCCTGATTCTTCAGTCAAGCAGTGTCTGGAGGTCTAGGCGTTGACATCTTTCCTCGTAGGGCAGCTGGGCTAACTCTGGAACTAGCTTTGTCGCTCTCCTCTGTATTCGCTTGAGTAACTGGATATCCTTGACCAAGTTTGGAGACCAAGACTGCGCTCCATAGTTCAGAATTGGGCGAACCAGGGAGAGGTATTACGGTACCATGGTATCTCTTTCCTAACTACAGAGAAGTTTCTTTTGATAATCCATGTTGACTGTTGGCTTTTGCAGTGATCTTGGGAATGTGAGCAGAAGACTTGTCGAGGTTGTTGAGGTTGTCCTGCATTGACTTTTCCAATGATCCCTTCAGCTGGTACTCTGCCTGCTGGTTGTCATGGCCAACATGCATGGTCTTGCACTTGCACAGCAGCCACTTATGGAAGCCCCTTACCGCCACCGCTACGCGCAACTTCTGGAATTACGCGTAACTCCCTCAGCCAATCAGTAGCTCGTCAATCATCTATAAAACATTAACCTAACCAAACAACCTAACCTAACCTAACCTAGTATTCATGTAGTACTAGGTTAGATTAGGTTAGGTTAGGTTAATGTTTTATAGATGATTTATGGTGTAGGCCAATAACATAAGAGTATTTGAAATAGGCATAGACACATTAACTGATTGTTTACAGCACACCCACAAGCATACAAGCAACAACAATGTATTGTTTTACCGCCTTATTTATGTCCTCAGAAAAACACAATAATGATTGTTCTAGAGTATAATGTCTTCAGAGTTACGCCCTGTGGATTGGCTATGATCGATGACGACAGAGTTACGCAATGCTGGTTGGGTGGCTGTTCTTGACGCACTGCTGATTGGTTGCCAGTGCGTGACGTCAGAATTACGCGGAACATGATTGGCCAAGAGAAGTTGCGCATACCGGTGGCGGTCATGGTCTTCCATAGCCACTTCTCACTTCAGCTGTCCAGACTACACCGGTCAGTGTCCTAGGCTGATTGATCGTTTTGTTATTGATCGTGCAGGAGGCACGTGAGGCATATTCTGGCCCCTTACCCCCAGGGGTTGTTATATATATTATCTAAACCCAGTAAAAATTCTGGTATAACAAATAGAAAAGGAAGTATATGAATCATGAATAGGTCTACATAAGAGAAGAAAGAAGATAAATAAAGAGGAAGAGAAGAAGATAAATTTTTGGTGAAGGCAAGGACAGGGAACGAATAATTCGAAAGCTTGCAACCATTATTTTTAGAAGTCCTCTACCACAGTCCCACCTTCCACAAATGGTTTTGTCGTTTTCTGTAGAGAAACATTTTCCTATAGTTTTCGACATTATAACATTATTTTGTACTTCAAGACTCTTTATTCTAAATATAATTAGTATGAAAAATATACAAAACCTATTTAATATTATTGTGTTTAGCCTAATTGCCGTTAACGACCAATGATTTGCATTTTTATTTAAATAGACTATATATAAACGATTTTGTTATAGCTATAACGGTTTTGAGTGTCTTTGCATTTAATTAGATAATAATATAAATACAGCTTTGTTAGATAATGAAGGAAACAATAAAGCTTAGACGGAACATAAATGGGTCAGCGCCATCTTTGTTATATAATTGGTTGCCGACTTTCACTGTCACCAATGATTAAAGTATGTAACTAATTGTGGTTTTGGATTACTAATGTGCCCAATAAATATATAAAAATGCATGAAACTCAAGTGAAATATTTACTAGCCAGCGCCATTTTGCATCATCTTGTTTGTTTGTGACACGACGGCTGCTCGATATTATCTTCACTACTTTATTTCTCACATTTCTAGTTATCCTGCAATAATATTAGCATTCCCATGTGAAAACAAAGGTTGAAATATCTCCAGGAATCTGTAATATATGTTCAAATCGTGCCCCAAATCGTTGTAATCAGTGTAAACACTAGATTAAAACTGAACTGGAAGGGCGGATAAGATTTTCCCTGTCACTATTTTCTGCTCCTTATTGAATCCCGAGCAATATGTCGTCAGTTTGATGTTGAGTGTGTGTGTAGTGCTACGGTAGTGGAGTAATATGAGCAGCATCTTCATATCAAGGTGGGTATTATAGTATAGATAACCTAGCCTACTATCTGGGTGGAGGTAGGCCTTGGGGCGTTGATAACAACATTGTGTAGCCTAGTCTCCGGAAGTCAGACTTAGCATACAGGATCTTACAACACCTTACGTATTGCTTACCTATTGTAACTTTGTAAGGCTAATAAGTCTGCAGCAGGTCACAAGCCATCCCATCAGATCCGTGGACCACAAACCACCTGCCAAAGCTGGAACTTGCCCAGAATTGGTTAGGGTACATTTTTACGGTGTGACCGAGTTTTACGATTTAGGATAGGCCTACTGGTAGGCCTATTACTTACTTAATTAGCCTACTGATGATCATGATGATGATGACATCATGACAATAAGTCATGGTAGGGGGTGAGGGGGAGGTTCCCCCCTCACCCTAGGCCTATTATTGTATCCCACTGCAGTCAAAATATGTCTTGGCGGGAACATGATCGCGAGTGTCCGCGTAGTGTAGCCCAAACAGGTGGATGGACGACTCGCACTCGGCCCCGGGCCGGGCCATGGGACAGCTCGGCCCACACTTTTGGAGAACTCGGCCACGATGACGAGACAGCTCGGCCCCATGTGTTATGTTATGCTATGGGGCAATTTGACAAGACCACTTTTGCTATTATAGCCGTGAAGTGTATAGCCTAATTAGGCTATGTCATAGCATGATAGGCTAGTTGGTCACAATTATATCCTACTTAGGCCTATCATTTTACCATAATGTTTGGACATACAAACCCCCATCACTATGCAAAGTAGGCTACTGTTGAAGAACCAAAAAGTATCGTTGTAGGCCTAGGCTATGCCTATCATGTTTTTATTTACAGTGTAATCAGCACACAAGTATATGAACATATTATAATTATAATAGGCCTAGGCTATGCCTATCATGTTTTTATTTACAGTGTAATCAGCACACAAGTATATGAACATATTATAATTATAATAGGCCTAGGCTACATGCATATTAATTAAATCACAATGTCAGTTTATTAAATTTCGATAGCCTAATCTTCAAGGACTAGGCCTACATCCGCCCTATTAGAAACAATTTATTAAGAAAATAGGGACCTAAGCCTATAGACTCGCCATGTTTTTCTCATTATAGCCTGCATGGAGGAATTTCGTTATCGACACTTGAAAAAACCCGGGCAAGAATGTAGTTACCGGGTGTACCGCCCGTCTTGTTTACACTATGCGGACGCTCACCTTCATGTTCCCGTCTATTTTGACTGCCTTTGGATACAAAAATACATTACCCTAACCAAACAACCTAACCTAACCTAAAGGTTAGGCCTAGGCTTTTTAGTTAGGTTAAGTATTTATAGATGATTTATGTTGTATGTCGGTAGTGGTACACCCGGTAACTACATCCATCCCAAAACCCGATTAGGGGTAGAAAAATAACACCAAAATAACAAGTCCCGACCGTAAACAAAGCATTGCGCACAATGAATCCTTCGACCTGACTCTCCTTGTTTTGAATGATGGGGTGGGTGCGAGTCACCCAATAAATGGCGTGAGCATTACTCACAAAAACGAAATACCGGCAACCTGTTTTTGCCCCCTTACTGATCTAGCCTACATAGGCCTAGCCTATATGAGGATGACAATAAATCAAGGGGGGGTGAGGGGTGCAATGCCCCCCCTCAACCCATCGTGTATCCAATTTACCCCACAATTTCCCTTACCTACTGTAAAAACGCGATTCACCCAATAAATGGTGCATTTGACGCCGTATCTTCAGTTTAATGAATAATGAGTAAGTTAATGCAAATCCTCCACTCAAACTGAAAAACAACTCTGAAACGGTAACGTTCAACAACACTACATCAGCCTTATTTACCATGTTTTTTGTTTTTCTTCAACTTTTCATTGAATAGGCCTAGCCTAGGCTAGTGTTTCATAATTGATTTTCATGGTTGAATGGAGGATTTGCATTAACTTAC
This sequence comes from Paralithodes platypus, assembly GCA_032716605.1. Taxonomy (NCBI): domain Eukaryota; kingdom Metazoa; phylum Arthropoda; class Malacostraca; order Decapoda; family Lithodidae; genus Paralithodes; species Paralithodes platypus. Next base: position 11,510,138 of record CM064559.1, read on the forward strand.
CCAATACCCATTATTCTATCCATCAATCTGAAGATATGGCGTCAAAATGAGGCATTTATTGGGTGAATTTCCCTTTTACAGTAACTAGGTGAGGGAAATTGTGGGGTAAATTGGATACTTGATAGGTTGAGGGAGGGTGCTGGTGCTGCCCCCCCTTCACCCCCCCTTGACAGTTGACTTATTGTCATCCTCATACAGTATACCCTAGGCCTATGTTGATCTGTAAGGGGGCAAAAACAGGTTGCCTCGCGTCATTTATTTTGTAAATCACGCGGTCAAATTGGATTTTAGGTCACGTATGTGTTTTTTTGTATTATAATCCTTTTTCTCATCAGTTTCTTCATTGATTAGTGTGTTTTAAGGTGTTTTTCCCGTAATCGTTTAATCGAAGTCCTCTTTTTCTAGTTATTAAAAACAAATTCTATGGTGTATTATATGATATATAGAAACAATAGAACTGTTCAAATGACCTGGGAAGTGTATATTAAACCAAATACAAAACTTTGAATAATGAGGTAAGAGATATGTGTTTTTTATCACTTTTCAACCCAAGATCAGCGTGGGTCTGGGGGCAGCAGCCCCCAGGATGCCCAGCTTACCTTAGGTTAGGTTAGGTTAGGTTAGGTTAATGACCAGCTATGTAAATACAGTAGTGAACATTTGGTTTAGTCTGTGCTCAAAAATCCATATTCTTTAGGAGGAGGCCATACACTAAACAATTACCGTTTTTCCTTCTGGAAATTCATATTTACCCATTATTTTGCAATATTAAAACATGCCCCCTAAAACCATATTTTTGTCATTACCCTAACCTAACAACCTAACCTAACCTGGGGGCTGCCGCCCCCAGACCCCCGCAGGGTTAGTATTGATATAGAATATGACAAAATACTAAAACTACGGTAAAAAAATGAAAAATATTAGTGCTCAGCTGATCCAAGATGGCCACCATCACCCTTATTTAACCCACAAAGACTAAAGAAAAATAATTTAATATGCAGTGGTAAAGACATATATTGTGGTGACTAATACTCTATGACAAAGTATACATTTAGAACATATCCCATACGTGACTTAAAATCCAGTTTGTCCAATCACGCTTTTGCCGCACCCTACAAAACAAGAAGAAGGAAGTCAAGTCGACGGAATGCTTTGTTTACGGTCGGGACTTTGATTATTTTCAGAGTTATTTTTCTGTGAAATCAGGTTCTTTCAAGTTGTCGATAACGAAATTCCTACATGCGGACTATAATGAGAAAAATATGGCGAGTCTATTGGTCCCTATTTTCCCTGATAAATTGTTGCTAATAGTGCCGATATATGTCCTTGAATATTATCATACATTTTATGTGCACTATTTAAAGCACTGTAAAAGCAAATAAGTCTCCCTATTGACAGCTGTAAAACTCTTATTAAGCCCTTTACTGGCAAAATAGATGATTTCAATAAGTCATTCGGGGGTGAGGAGGGCAAAGGCTGCAAACTTCGCAAAGCCCTCAACCCATCCTGTATCCCAAGTCAAATTTTTTTTTTTTTTTTTTTTTTACTCTGAAAATGACATGCATCTCAGTGTTTCAACACTTACAGTGCGGGCATATTTCCGACATATTAGGGCTCATTCAGGCACTCTTGATTGATTAGGCAAGTACAGTATCTGAATGAAATGAAATTTATTCAGCCAAAAACTAGAAGAAAATAGCTTCAAAATTACACCAAAACGAGCTTCGTAGCTCGCGGGGTTCACACGCAGCGGCAGCGCTACCATAGACATACGCTAAAATTAGCAATTCTCGCTATTGTCTCGCTACATTTGCCTTAGGCAGCACTGTAGGGTAGAATGTAGAGTTCGGGTGTACCGCCCGCCTTGTTTACACTAAGCGGAGCGGCGGCGGACGCTTGCCATCATGCTCCCGTCTATTTTGACTGCTGTTGGATACAATAATAAGCCCCCCCCCCCCCCTCACTCCCCCATGACATATTGTCATCATCATATAATATATAGTATTGCCAAATGCCAGCAGGGAGTAAATAACTGAAAAAATTGCCTTCTAATTATACGCGAACTTAACTGCGGCGATCGACCATGTAAACATGACAGTGGCGGCGGACGCTTGCGATCATGTTCCCGTCAATTTTGACTGCCATTGGATACAATAATATGTTAAGGGCCCTCAAACCCCCCCCCCCCCCTCCCTCTGATGTATTGTCATCATCATACAGTACTGTATATATTGCCAGCAGGGGGGCAAATAACCTAAAAAATCGCCGTCAAAATAGACGCGAACTTAACCGTGGCGATCGACCTATGAAAACATGACGACCGTACGCCCAGACACTACATCCATCCCGCACTGTATATATCGCGAGACTCTGACTCGGAGCCCTAAGTGCCTCAGCTGCCTAGCTGAGAGAAGGACTTGTGGCCTGTCGTGGTCCTGCTTCTTTGCATTCGATTTTACAGGCTTTTAGAGGATTTTAAAGCCTCATCACTTCAGATAGTCCTTGATATATGACTGAATAGCTCAACCAGAAAGGTTTTGAGAAGCCACACCAATGCAAGTGGGTCCTAGAACGAATTCCTCCCTGTCAGACTCGCAGTCTCAGTGAGTGCTGCAAGCATCATGCAAATTATCACGTTAACAGGCTGGCACATATTTCAAAGACACTGTAAGACAGTCCTGTTATTTTAAATATACTGTACAACATTAAAGGTATGCTTTACAGTTCTATTGGCTCTTTACATACAATGGTTTAACGTCATTTTTCCATTACATGCATTGTAACGGCTCAGGCGGGGTTGCCTTTCATTAGTTGGAGTGTACTGTAGTACAATAAAGTCCTGCCACAGCACTGCCCCACCAAGTCATCACTGTGGCTGATGTTGGTATAATGCTAACCATGCCTCAGCAAAACTCAACAGTCTCTCCCTGCGGCACTTGCACCTGCAGTATCTGCAACCACACCAGCCTTAACAGTGTTACAAAAAGACAGCACCATAACAAGACTCTACTGTATATTAGGCAATTGGATTATAGAACAATAAAATCCTGCCCCAACACTGTTCCAACATGCAAACACTGTTGCCGACACAGGTGTGGTGCCAAACAGCGCCCAGGTAATATTCAGTCCCCTGTGGCACCTATCCGCATCCCCACCAGCCTCAGCAGTGCCATACCAAGACAGTGCTAAGATAAAGACTTTATTGCATAGTAATGGCTGTTGGTCCACAAGTCTATCGCCATCCCCCTATTAGTCGCCTTGTACGACACGCAGTAGGATGCGCGAGGCATATTCTTTTTTCCTCCACCATTAGATAAAGGCCCCCTGGGGGTAATAGGAATTGATAAAATGGCTAAAATAATGCAAATTCTTGTAAATTTTCTTTCCCTCCTTTCCTTCATTCCAGTCTTCTAACCAAAATTGTCCCATTTTGACACCCTGCAACTGAAGCTTTAGAATGAGATATATGGTAGGCTATATCCAGTACATGAAGAGTCAGATCTACACATGTGAATTGTCTTTTTAAAATTCTCTCTTAAGTCACATATCCATTCAAGCCACCTACGAGTCTCCAACTACCTGTTCCTTAAAGTGTGTACTGCTGCACTTAGGAGTAGCCAAGGAGTGTACTGCCTCTCCTTCATGGTGCTCATAAAAGTTATAATGTAGCACTGGACTAGGAATTCTGAACTAGCATCAATGTCATTCATCCATACATGAATTACATATATACCGGTAGGCCTACCGTACAAGAAAGAGAGACAAGTCATCAAATTTACCCAAAATAGGACTTCACAATACTGTACTGTTGCTAGAATTTATTTTAACCATGCTTTTATTTACTTCAGGTGAAACAAGATGTTTTGGAAGTACAACTTTGGCTCTTCCGCCCAGATTGAAACTCTTCTACAAAAAGAAGTAAGTACCGGTACCGGTACTGCTATTCTTATGTACTGTGCACCCACAGATGGACTGTACTGTAATATTTATTTATCAATTGAATAATTAATTTTCCTAGTACAATACACCATAGGCTACTGAGCTCACATATACTGTACTGTATACTAAGCACATACTGTACATTGATTAATTTAGTAAAGTTTTTTATATATGGGTGAGGGCTGGTCCTGTCTAGAATGAGGTTTGGCATCCTCTACCCAACCTTAGCCGTTTCTGTCAGTCTCTTGTTCCTGTACTAATGTTCGTACTTCGAAGGCAGGAGGCTAGGAATCCTCCTCCCCTTGTAAAATTTACTTACTAGATGATATAGAGAAAGGCTCGAGGGAACGCGAAAGTGGTCCCGGACCCTAAGAATTGTAACTTTTAATATAGTTTCCGTTCGAGCTCTGTCTCGAGTCGGCCACCCCCAGCTATGTGGTATGTGCCTGGGTATATGTATATATATATACATACAAACATACATTTTATATAAAAGAGTTTGGTGTGGTATGTGAGAGGAGGAGGCTGAGGGTGAATATCAATAAAAGTAAAGTGATGGTGTGTAATAGAGATGCTCGTAGGGTAAATCTAAATGTACGATTGGATTGGGAAATACTGGAACAAGTGGAGTGTTTTATATATCTAGGAGGAGTGATAAGCAGGGACACAGGTTTGGAGATGGAGGTAAGACAGAGAGTATGTCAAGGAAGGAAAGTTTTCGGAGTAATGGGAAGTACTTTATGTAGAAGGTGAGAAATCTTGGAATGAAAACTAAAAGTGCAATGTATCAAGGGATAGTTGTACCAACAATGATGTATGGGGCTGAGACATGGGTTTTGAAGGCACAAGATATAAGAAAGTTGGATGTGATGGAGATAGCTGCTTGAGGATATGTGTGGAGTGATGCGTAGAGACAGAGTGAGGAATGAAGAGGTACGTAGGAGAGTGGGACAGCAGGAACCCTTATCGACCAGAGTGGACAGAAGGGTGCTGTGCTGGTATGGACATGTTGAACGAGTGGGAGATGAAAGGCTTACAAAGAGAGTATATGAGTCAGAAACAAGGGGAGGTAGAGGGAGAGGAAGATCTTATATGAGATGGTGTAGTACAAGAGTTGGAAGATAGAGAGAAGACTGTAGAACAGACAAGAGTAGTGGTTATAAATAGGAATGAATGGAGAATGCTTGTGAATAGATGAGTGATAACACGGTCGTTGGGAGAGGGGATCAGGCACCAGTTGGACTAGATAATAGTCCGTCAGGTGCCTGGCCCAGGGAGCCGGTGTATATATGAAGGGTCATGCCTGGATGTGAGGTGGGCGGCCATTGTGGTGGTGAGGTTCGTTGCGTGTCTGCCCTGTCGGAACCTCTCCGGGAGGTCTGGGACCTGGGAGTCTTTTGCTGGAGACCCCAAATTGGCCTCGGTCTCTGGGTCTTCTCTTGGTTGACCTAGATGTGTGTGAATTTTTATATTTAGTTTTTTTATGTTGTGATTCACCTACTAGACAAGACAGAGAAAGGGGCGAGGGAACGCGTAAGTGGTCCCAGACCCTAAGAATTGAAACTTTAAATGTTGCTTCTGTTTGGGCTATGTCTCGAGTCGGCCACCCCCAGCTATGGGGTATGTGCCTGAGTATACTGTATACATACATACATAGGCCTACATGCATTCAGCAAAAATTGTCATAGGATAAGTTACTGAAGGCAAATAAATTCTCACATTTCCAATTAAATTTGTTTGCAGATAGAACTGTCAAACAGGTAGGCTAGTGACAAAATTGCCTTTTGAGCATAATCTCCAAAATATGTTTGTTTACAAGTACCTTTTTACTTAGTACCACCACAAGATCCAGATGACGTTAGGTGTAATTGGAATATGGCTAATTAGGAACTTGCATGTGCACTTGTGTGCTTTTGTTTTTACTTTTCTCATTTTTCATATAATTATACAGTAGCCTTACATATCTGCCCTTATACTGTACTGTATACTATTAGTGTTAACTAATGAAAATATTTGTTTTCCTGTAGCCTTATATGAATAATTTATCAATTTACCGGTACTCTTTTTGTTACTGTTCTTCTTATCTTTATTATTATTCTTTATTATTATTTTTTTTATTTTAGTTTTGTATTCCCCCCCTATTTCTCTTTGACTCGTAATAAGATACCGATACTTACCTGTACAGTACCCTAATACCTCCTGAACTCACCCTACAGGATGTTACCCTCTCGGAGCTTATGGACGAGGATGAACTCCTTCAAGAGTGCAAGGCACAAAACAGGAAACTTATAGATTTGTAAGTACCAGATTTTTTTTTCAATTTGATATCCCAAAAGCTTTGTACAGTAGGATTTAATTTAGAATGTAAAAGTTATTTATTATATATTTTAGTACTTCAATGATTATTACGGTATAGGCTATAGATATACTGTATACAGTGTCCAAATCACTGTACAGTATACAGTATACAGATCAGTGATGGCATATTCCCTGCCTGGACTTATAACCTAGCTGAACCATATCACAAGACCTTACAGACTATTCAAAATAAAGCCCTAAAAATCATCACAGGCTGCACAGCTACTACACCTACAGATTACTTACATCAAGAGGGCGGGTGCCCAACCCCGAAAAGGGTTGAAATAGGGGAGCTATCCCCCCGCCATAGGCGGCTTTCTAGGGCCTTTCCTAGCTGATGCTGAGAGGATTGGGTTCTAGTCATGTGGTGATGGGATGGTCTATCAGAGTGAGAACTGCGCAATCTCTGCCATACCCATAGCTTACTCTGACTGTTCCTTTTACTTATATATTTTCTAGATCTCAAGTGACGGCGTCTCTAACGTGGATTGACCTCCCAATCTACCAAGATTGGAAGCCAAAGCGTCACATTTTTCCCTTGCCCCTCAACTTTCTCTTCATAATTGCTGAGGGACACAGGGCCCTGGGTGGGGCTATGGTTTCCCGGGCATTTCCGCACCCTCCTCAGCTCCCCGCCATGGAGTGGCTTCGGTCACCCAGGCTTTATTGTGGTCGGCGGGGAGGGTTCTGTGGGGGCACTCGGTTATGGCCTTGGCCTTGCTCGGGGCCTTGGGGCTGTTCGGCCAGGCAGCTTGGGGAACAACAACAACAACAACTTACATCAAGAAACCAAAGTCCTCAAAGTCAAAGACCATCTGGATATGAGAGGCACTCAATTCCTGGCTGCAGCCTCCACAAACCAACACCACCCACAGACATCAAAACAACACCCAGCACACAGTATCACACAAATACTGTCTTCTCTCCCTCCCTGCCCACCCCAAAGCAGTTTCAAGAAGCACTTCCATACTCATATCTCTCGCCGTTCCACCCAATCACTCGTAGACAACACGCAGCTGCAGGCACGACCTCCTGAATCCTCCCTTCCTCGCGAGGACAGAGTCCACCTGGCCAGGCTGAGAATTGGGCACCATCCAGCTCTTCTGAGCTATCAGAAGAGACTGGATGACTCCGTCGATGACGCCTGTCCAGGATGTAACACAGCACCCCATACTATTAAACACATCATAGAAGACTGCATTCCACACAATCACTTATGCCAACAACATAATCTACACTCCTTGAGAGCCTTGTGGGAAAGCCCGATCGTGGCCATGGCCTTCCTTAGGGACTTGGGGCTGTTCGGCCAGGCAGCCTAGGGAACGACAACAACAACAACTAACTCCCTCAATCTGTCTTTTCCTCATCCTAGGACTTTAGCTGTTTCAAACTGTGTGTCCAGACATTTTGACTGTAACGTACCTTGACTTTGGGAAGAACAGTTGTTACAAGCAAGATTGCCTTTTGTCTCCTTCATACACATAGAGAAAAGAAAAGAAAAGAGGATGAGCAATAATTTATCTGGCATATTCAGTAGAGCCTCGGCTGCTGATCAAAAGGTCGGCGGATCGAATCCTCACTTAAAATTTTATTGGTAGATGTCAAGTCTGGGCAACTTGATCTAGAAATTTGTGACAAACACCTAATCTTCATTGGAATTACGGCGCCTGGCAAAAAAAAAATGTGACTTCTAGCCTCATATAACTCGGTAAGGGATGAAGCAAACAGGCAGTAGATTTATACCTCCATTTTCTGATTGACTCTTCTGAATTGGTAGAAATTTTAGTTTGTTTGATCCAGTACTTTTTGAGAGGATGTCAAACCGGAGCAGTTTAGTTTGAAGACTTGAATGAATATGTGAAGGAATACAAGAAAAATAACATGAAATAACAATGTTTTGATAATTTTATCACTTTCAAATACATAATACAAACTACAGACCATTATTTTATATTTGCATATACTGTACTGCACTATAATAATGACTAAAAATAAAGGAATCAGCTTTTAATTGGCACCCTGATTTTTTAGATGTGAACATTTTGGTTTTGGGATTTCTAGATTCGTTATAATGAAGAACTAATTACCGTAAAATGGCCTACCTTCGGTCAAGGGGTTATACTTCGGACATTTCTGGATGAAAGTACAGTATATAAGCTGCAGTTATGGAAAAAATGGCTCTGCATTATTGAAGAACACCGCAGACATACTTGTTTTTCCATAACATCATGTATTAACCCATAACTGCGGTTCATTATATTTTTTCAAGAATGTCCGAAATTAGATCCCCGTCCAAAGTTACGTAATTTTAACGGTATGTTCACAGTATCCCCAGTACTAGCCATGTCACACAAACTACAAACCTTCATTCTCCAACCATATATCTCTTATTCCTATAAAAAGTACACCAATATATTTTCAATTCATGCAAGACAGTGTACCGGTACCATTAATTTCAATTTTGTCCACAGCCTAACCCGTGCTGAGGTCTTGGATGAGCTGGTGTACCTTGTTGTGAATGAACCCTCGACTGACAGTGAGCTCAAGATGCGCTTCAAGTATGCTAACCTGGCAGCTGAACTCCTCACAGCAGATGTCCCCGCTATTATAGACAAGCTTGTGGCTTCCACTGGTCTACTCGATGTTTTGTACAAGTAAGAGAACAGAGTTGCTGATTGGTTTTGTGGAAAGGTTAATCTGTTTAATTTCTGTTATCGAAAATAAATTGGCATCTTGAAGCCTTAGGATGTTCATTAACATTTAAGTGCAGTAAGCCCTCTCTATTTCGGACTAATTGGGGGGACACCCTTTCCGAAATGTCCGATTATCCAAGATGAAGATGAGTCGGATGATGCAGTGCCTACTATTCCCATCAAACAGGCACCGGCACTAGAATTAATAGAGTTTTCCCATGCTAGAATAAGAAGGGCTATAGAAAAAATGAACAGAAGTAAGTCCCCGGGACCGGATGGGATACACCCAAGAATCATAAAGGAAGGAGGTGAGATGTTAGTAGAGCCATTGAAAATTTTATTTGAGGTATCGTTTAATACCTGTAGGACAAATCCCGATGGACTGGAGAGAGGCGAACATAACGGCTATATTTATAATAATAATAATAATAATAATAATATTTATTCAGTTAGCAATTTACAGAGTTGGTACCACATAGTATGTTATAAATATGACATATACCAGCCTTGCATAATTCCAACTAAGGATAGCCCAATAAGGCCGTTAGGCGTATTGGGATCCGGGAGGCCTCATATGAGGCAAAATGGTCAAAACAAAATCGCCGCTATAATCATCAGAGCTCGGCAACCACGCATTGTAGCGACGTCATCTCTACGGCATTCTACAGACAACAAAAAGTTCTACAATTTGCAAAAACATACTGCTCTAGGTAGTCTCAATCAGTAGCTACTGAATTATGAAGTTGATTTTACCAAAATTCATATGAGGCCCCCCGGATCCCATGGGTTAAGAAGGGAAAGAGAAATGACCCAGGCAATTATAGACCAGTCAGTTTGACAAGTGTTGTGTGTAAAATAATGGAAACGGTAATTAGAGAAGGAATAATGGAGCATATGAAGTCAAACCAACTTTTCAGTGGGAGACGGTTCGGATTCTTGCCTGGGGAGGTCGATGGTACTACAGGTAATTAAGGTTGTAGATGATTGGATGCAAATTCTAGAAGATGGTGATGTAATAGACGTGGTATATTGCGATTTTATGAAGGCCTTCGATAAGGTCCCACATAAAAGGTTAATAGAGAAAGTTAGAAGCTATATAATAGGGGAGAAATGTGTGAAATGGATAGAAGCCTTCCTGAAAGATCGGAGACAGAGGGTACTGGTGAATTGAATAGGCTCGGGGTGGAGGGAAATTACAAGTGGGGTACCTCAGGGATCTGTGTTGGGACCACTGCTGTTCGTTATATTTATCAACGACTTACCTGAAGTTATAACTAATGGAAGTGAGGTATACCTGTATGTGGATGACACTAAGCTGTATAGAAGAGTGAGGAGTAAGGAAGATGTGGGTTTGCTTCAAGGAGATGTGGAGGGCATGAAGGGATGGTCTGAGCATCGGTTAATGCCTTTTCATCCAAAAAAATGCAAGTACATGCGGATTGGGACAAGCAAGATAGACAAGGTAGGATACAGTATGTATGAAGCGATGGAGGAAGTGAATGCAGAAAAGGATATAGGAGTAGTGATAGACAATAAGTTAAATTTCTCAGAACATTTAGCGGAAAAGATAAACAAAGCCAATAGAATTGTAGGGCTGATAAGGAGGACATTTGTGTCACTTGACGAAGAAATCTTCAGGAATTTCTATACAGCGCTGGTTAGGCCGCACCTGGAATATGCGAACCAGGTGTGGGCTCCATATATGGTAAAGGATATAGAAGCAGAGGAGAGCTAGCAAGCTAGTACCAACGTTGAAGAATGCGGGCTGTGAGCAGAGGTTGAGGACACTGGCATATAGGAGAAAGAGGGGATATGATAGAGACTTTTAAGATAGTGTCAGGAAAGTATGATGAGGATGTGTGTGAAGGTATCTTCTTGATGCGGGAGGGAACAAGAACGAGAGGACACTCTAAGAAAATTTACAAAGAAAGAAATAGGGTTGAGAAGGCAAAGAACTCATTTTGTGATAGAGTGGTAAATGAGTGGAACGCACTGCCCTAGTATGTAGTCGATTCCGAATCAATAAGGGAGTTTGAAAGTAATCTTGATAAAGCATGGGGAAGACAAGATTTGAAGTTTGATTATAAAGCAAAAATACAGAATAGTAAAAATGTTGCGTCTGCTACCGCCGCCGCCAACACCGTGAACGACCGCAGCAGTGCAAGTACTGGTACTGAGCTGGATACACAGGCCTAGTTTGCCTTTTTCCAGAGGATCTACTGTAAGAAACTGTAAGAAAGATGTCCGAACTCCGGCTGTGTCCGATCTAAAATAGGAAAAAAAAAAAAAAAACCGACCTGAAAGAGAAAACTCCGACTAATATCGAATAGTGAATAGTGAAACGGGTACAGACTTCACCGGGCGCCGAACTGGACGTTAACCGGGAGACGGAAAACGGGAGCAAACTTCATGCAACCATGACAACGTAATAAATGCGACCAAGAAAACGGAGGCTACCCTATTCATAACCTAGATTTAAATATATTGATATAATAGCACATACAGTGCTGTATAGTAGTTTATTTATTAGTGGCCCCTCCATCATTGACGATTATGCCTATTACATAAGGCTACCTCTTCAAACGCTCATAAGCGTAGTTTGAATCTACCGCCGCAGAGCTCAGAGGAACCTTCATCATAAGCATACGCAAAATCACTCATGGTTCGTCTTTATGATTGGGTTCTCACTACGAAAAAACTTCGTAAAAAATAAAAATAAAATAAGAATAACTATTCATAAGCTTTCCATAAGCTTTCCATATTCCGTGGATGTACTTCTGTGGATTCTTGGACCAGACGCTGACTAGCGCATTGTTCCGCCTTCCTTGCTCTGCGTTCACCCCACCCGGACGTGTCCCCCACAGTGCTCCGCTTTGATTCCGCATTCTTGCGTCCCTAGTGAGTTTTTTCTCATTTGTTTACTCTGGGATGTCTTGAGTAAAGTTAGGATTAGCTTAGCAGGGGTGTCATGGGTGGTTTTTCTCGCAGAACAAGTGTATATTGGGTCATTTTTGTTGGGGCGTCTATTTCGGACGGACCCTCGTGGCCGAGTTGAGGACGCTCTGAATCTTTTTTTCGTGTTTAGCCATCTTTAGTCCTAGCTTGTTAGGAGGCTTTAACTACGCGATGTCGGGCTTCTAGCTATCTTTCAGATGGAGTAGCCTATTTTGTTTTATACTGACGTTCCTGGTGTATTTTCTTCACGTAGTGGAGTTCTTTCTGGGTCCCGAGTCAGTGTTACCCTTACCCGGGGTTTTTTTCTACGATGTTGATGTGGCGGCTGTTCCAGTTTTGGTGGGATGGAGTGCTTTTCGATTGTGTTTCGACGTCATTAAGTGTTTTTCCCGTTTTCACCAGGCCTAGCCAGCCACTCGTAGTTTTTTCACATATGCAAGTGTTTTCATTGTTTATTATGATAAAAATTTATTCATGTGTCAGGTGTGTCCTGGATTAGTTGTGATTGGCTGATCAAGGAGCTTCGGACTGTGTGTCTGATTACCGTATGTTTATCAGATTGCGTTCTGATTGGTGTGGGTTGCCTTTCCGGCGGTTTTTCTCGATTGCTCCGAGAAAGACGTTTTGTTTACCGGGTTTTAGTCAAGTTGGTTAAAATCGGTAGTTACCCCGGCGAGTTTGGTATCTTGAGGGCTCATCAAAAACTGCGTTTTCTGTGGTCGAGCCTGTGATCAGGCTTCCTGTGTTTTTTCCCGGCGAGGTGGGCCCCACACATTTATCTAGGTGATCATGCTGACACCTGTTGGATATGGTTTTCTCGGCTTTTCAAAGCCATTGAAACTTTGCTGTTTGTTTGTTTGGTCTTTCCCTCCCGGCGACCTCTTTACAAAGAGGTCTGGGGCAGGTACAGTTGGTTTGACATTTAATATGAAACCCTGCGGTTGTACCTTCGGGTATTTATTTTAACGGATTTGCAATTCGCTATGGTTTGCCAAACAATTGATTGATACAATAGGGTATCACGGCCTTCAAGACGGCGATCTATGGGGGCTTCTGGGAGAAGTCGGATTAGAGATTAAGATAGGCTTAGACTTTTTATGGGATAAAAAGATGCCTGAATCTTACTAGTGTTTCAAGTGTAAAGGGATACTTGAAAGACTTCATCATTAATAAAGATATGCTTCATCTTTATGAAGATTCAGAAGATATGCTTAAATCTTTTGGACAGGTAAAGATATGCTGAAATCTTTAATATGAAACTAAAGGAAAACGAAAAGTAGTGGTTGAGGGCTACGGTTCGTTGACTAGCGGTTTTGTGACACATGTTTTTGAAACATTTTGGGGTAACCTTATGAGCATTAATTCCTGGAAATTTTCTCTTTCCAGGGTGGAGTACCGGCGTGGCCCCAGATGACCAGGTAGCTCCCGGGGGTGGGGTAGATTTCCACCAGTCTCTGTCATGTCGGCACTAGAACCTCTCATTGCTTTATGTTCAACGCCGTTATGCTCAGGTATCCCTCTTTTTGCACACAAGCTTTGCATTAAATGTGTTAAATGCCTCGATCGGTCACGGGGGATATGGGTGACAAAGAATTGCACTATTTGTAACCTCTTAAGTGTTAAAGTTCTAATTCAAAAGGATAATACTGCGGCAGTGGCTTTGCAAGAAGTGAAACAACTTCTCGCTACTTATTCAACGAATGTAGCACATAAAGCATTGCAATGTGATAACCTTGAGCTTTGGGAGCTTTTAATTATCAAACATGCCCCCCCTAAGTGTAAGATACGTGCACGTAAGACCTCAGAAACTGGGCGGGGACAGGTTACCACACCCTCCCCCAGCAAATCTAAGAGGCCTCGCTCACCGTCACCCTCGGCAACGGCGACGAGGTCCAAATCAAGGTCACCCCTGAGGAAGCAGGTGAAAGCTTCGGGCCACTCTGCTTCACCTTCAAAGAAGAGGAAAAAGGAAGAGAGTAGGGGACCTAAAGACATTACTAGAACTAAGCATAAGTCAAGTAGAAGTCATAAATCATCCAAAAGGGATCCTCCAGCGCGAAAGGACTCACGGCTGTCGCCGGAGCCTTGTACCCCGCTTTCTGCCTCTACCCCCACCACGTCTAACGTCCAATCTGACAGGTCGGGGGTGGAGTCAGAGAATGTGGTGGAGGATGCCCCGGCGGACATTTCATCACCTGATATTCATGCTTTTTCTACCAGGTCACGTGTGTCAGCCTCAGATTTAGAAGTATCTTCCAGAAACTATAAACCTCTAGGGTGCTCGGGTGAGGGCTCCCAATTGGAGAGTATACCAAGCTCGCAAGCGAGTAACAGCCACAGCCAAGGTGTATGGCGATACTCACAGCCCTGGCAGGACAGCACACATTCTTTTGTGACTCAAGTAGTGGCTGACGTCCACCGGGATGCCGATGTACCATCTTCTATCCCAGATCCCATGGCGGCATGTGGAGGTCCCAGCTTCGGCGGGATCTTCCCATGATAGGCCAGACTTAAGGGATGAAGAACAGCGTTCTCTGGTCTCAGAGATGGAAGTTGAAGATAGACGACTCTTAGGGTACTGTCGAATCTCCACGGAGTTCGTCATCTGCTAGGTATGTAACTACAGAAGAGATTGATGGATTACTATTAAATGCACTTAATAAGTTCTTTGGCCCTACGCCGGAAACTCCTTAGGGTACTCTTAGACTCTTAGGGTACTGTCGAATCTCCACGGAGTTCGTCATCTGCTAGGTATGTAACTACAGAAGAGATTGATGGATTACTATTAAATGCACTTAATAAGTTCTTTGGCCCTATGCCGGAAACTCCTACAGTTGGTATGGGAGCTCCCGCGACGTCGACGAATGTGCGACCTCTGGCTACATCCATTGCTTTAGCTAAAATACCTAACCCTCCTCTTGGGTCAGATCCAATTTCCAATGTGCCAGGCACAGCAGCTCTCACTACTTCCAATGTGCGAGTCATATCAGACATAACTCCCCCCCCCCCCCCCCCCTTTAGACAAGGCACCAGTCAAAAAAGGAGCTATGCCTCTTTTATATGGGCCTGATGAGTCATGGGTAGCAATGTTACCAACTAAGCCAGAGGCAGCACAAGCTACTATTTCGGGGGAGCTCCCTGTACCACATGAGTGGGTAATCCAAGGCAATAAGTCTAGAAAACTCAGAGCATTGGATAGTCAAGGAAATGTTTTAGATGTTCATATTAAGGCCATTCCAAGTTATTATAAGCATGACTTTTTTGTGTATGCATCAACACCAGCCCTACCCCCTGCCTCAGCTTCAAAGCTATTTTCTGACTGGACTAAGAATGATGGCTATAACGACATCAAGGCACTTTCTGCTTTGACGCCGGAGTTGGATATGTTTCCGATCACAGACTCAGCCTCTAATGCAGTCTTGCAGGTGGGGCAGTTGGGTATGGGACCTTGGGTGGAATGGGAAACAGAGGCTCAAAATTTTGCCACTACTTTCACTTCAACATCTTCTCACCAAATCCCTCAAGAAAACCATACTTGGTTCTCTCTTCCAGTTTTTAGTGCCGGAGGAGTCCCCTCTGCTTTGTTTGATTTCTTGGCTGCCCCTAAAATCAATTTGTGCGAATTAAAAGATCCTTTTAGCACGCCTTCCCCAGCTCACCTAGACCGCGAGTTTAGGTTAAGAGGAAAAACGTTTAGACTGTTTTCGCAATGTATTGTTACCCAGCAAGTAACAAAGTCTATGTTACGCTCTTCTCAGGCGATCGAAGCTGCGGAAGTCAGGAAGGCCATTGAACTTTCCCGGCGCTTGCTTCTCCAAACTTCCATTCAGTCTTTAGGAGATATTCGGACAGCCTTATTAGAGGCAGGATCTGAGGATGTTCTTAGTGAAGAAACTTCCTGACCGTATTGCAAGCCAAGTAGTTCTGTCTCCAGTTCTAACGCCTTCTTTGATTTCCCCAGCAGTTTGGAAGACTGTTTTCAATATGGCACAAGCATTCAAACAAAGTCCCCCTTAATCGGTGTAACATTAACTACTAACTTGAGCTGGACACATTATGTTAGAAGCATTGCTAAGAATGCCTCTAAAAAACTGGGACTCCTGTACAGAGTTCGAGAATTCTTCACTGGCGAGCAGTTGGCCGTGATATATAAAAGTCATGTGCGTTCTCAGATGGATTACTGTTCACCTCTGTGGGGTGGAAGTGGAGTGGTTGCATTGAGGCAGTTGGACAAAATTCAAAATAAAGCTATTAGATTAATCAATAACCCTGCAATCACACAGGACCTTCCTACATTATCCATACGAAGAAACGTTGCATCCCTTGCATTATTCTACAGATATTTTCACAGCAATTGTTCCGAGGAACTTGCTTCAATTGTGCCGCCTCTCCACATCTTTCCCCGTAGAACTAGGGCAGCTGAGAGCGCCCATGAATTTACACTTTCTCCTCCACAATGCAGAACTTCTGCTTATCAGAATTCATTTATCCCCAGAGCTACTACTCTTTGGAATTCACTTCCCTCGAATTGCTTTCCACAAACTTACAATCTACAAATGTTTAAATCCAGTTGTTACAAACATTTTATGAATGGAGGATGCCTTTAGGCACATGGACCTTTTTGTTTTATCTGTGTTTTTCCTTCCTCCGTTCATTGTCTCTTTTAACCCTTATTTAGCGGCGAGCAACATAAGTCGAGTTAAATAAAGCTGGACTATGTGGCGGCGCTCGACATAACTCGAGTGGCAATTTCAGCACGTAATGTGGCTGAGAGAGAGAGACAAGTGGTGGCAGGAGACTAGCGAGCGTATGACTGCTCCAGACCACCGCGGCGAACCTACTGACACAAATCTCAGCTCCCTCCTCCCTCTCTCACTCGCTACATACTCAATTATGTACTGAAAGTACCGAATTACCTGCTTTTTGCACTCGCGTTGCACGGTTATTGCAAGAAAACTATCCATCATACAAGGATCGTTATGGTGTCATTCGAAAGCTCTGTTTATGCCCTTTCAGGGATAGGTACTTGTTTTACGTTCTGGGTCTTATTTAGGCATGAAAATGATCACGTAAACAGCCCTATTTTGGCTAAAAACACCCCGCTGTGCGGTACACATAAATAAACCGCATAGGCCGCTCGTATGGTGTTAAAAAAAAAAAAAAAAAAAAAAAAAAAAAAAAAAAACTAAGAAGCCTACCTTCACTTTCCCTAAGCCCAAACCAGTTTCGAAAGCTCAAGCTAGTGGGTCTAAGCCTTTTCATCAGCCAAAGTCCCCTTCCACCCAGGGTCAGGCTCAGTTCAGGTATCAACAGGGTAAATTCTCAGGTAAAGGCCACAGGTTTCACCAACGACCAGGTCAGGGCCCACCTCCAGCCAAACCCGGCCAGTCGTCCAAGGGTACACCACAACCGGCAATAAACTAAGGCCTCTCTCACTCCCGGGGCCAGTCAAAGGCGTGTTGGAACAGAGGGTGGTCCAGCCGGCGAACCCCAGTCTGCTAACTGGGTCATTCTGGGCGTGTCATCACGCATGGCCATTAAGAACATGGGCGAGGACTGTGGTACGCAAAGGCATCACTTGGCAGTGGCTCCGGCGACCTCACTTACGTCAGCCGACAAAGGCCAATCATGTTTCTTTAGAGGTGGAGTCACTAGTTCAGGAGATGATTACGAAGAGTGTCATTATCCCAGTCCCCCCGACTTACCCGGTGTTTACATCCAAACTATTTCTAGTACCAAAAAGGGACAGTATTCAGATGAGACCGGTCGTAGACCTGTCTTATTTGAATCTCCACATTCACAACGTGTCCTTCAGGATGCTGACAGTGAATCAAATGAGGCTAACACTTCCGCCGGGAGGGTGGATGTGTTCATTAGACCTGACAGACGCGTATTGGCACGTCCCGGTGAACAAGAGATTTCAAAAAAATTCTGGCGTTAAGAATAATGCATCAGACTTATGTCTTTCAAAGGATGCCGTTTGGATTGAACCTAGCGCCACGCATATTCACAAAATTAGTCCGGCAAGCCCTGATGCCCATTTTAGAACAGGGGATCAGGATCTTGTGGTATCTGGACGACTGGCTGGTGGTGGCAGAGACAGACAAGTTATGCAACACTCATGTCAACATTACGTTAAACCATGTCAAATCTCTAGGATTCAAGGTCAACTTAGTAAAGTCAAAACCTTGTTCCATCACGAGTAATTCAGTGGATCGGGCTGGTCTGGGACACAGCATCTCTCACTCTGAGTCAGAGTGTGGACAATCGAAACAGATTTCGCAATTTTTTTTTTATGTTTCTCCACAGTCTGACTACGATACGGAGACTCTTGGAATCTCTAGTCGGTTCTCTCAACTGGGTTCAACTAACTGTGAAGTTGGGCCGGTTGAAAGTCAAACGTTTAATCTTGGAGGGCAACAAATATTTCCCACTATTACCGGCGGGAACATTATGGTCTATCCCAACATTAATACACAGCTTACTAGCGGTCTGGGCGAAGAGGGAAATGTTGCACTCAGTCATGTCATGGACCTCTCCTCCGCCGACGGTATGGGTGGACACGGATGCGTCAGGGACGATAGGTTGGGTCTTTCAGTCAAACCTCGGGCACCAGGGTCAAGGGCTTTGGTCCCATTCAGAAACCTAGAGACCTCGCTGACTTTTGCATTGTGGACATTCAGGAGGCCAAGTGGCTAACGCCGTATGGTAGAAACGTGACAGATACATTTATGAATCAGTACACACAATCTACCAAGAGGCAATATTAATCTCATTGGCAGTCCTTTACTTCTTGGATAGTTAGAACGGAACAGACAGTACCTTCGGTGGCATTAGTTTTTAATTATTTAAACTATTTGTTTGAACAGAAACGTCTATCTGTAGTGACTCTAAAAAATCACTTAACAGCTATCAGGGTGCCATTCTTTGACCTTACAGGTCTAACCATACCACAAGCGGAAGAAACAGGTTTCATGAGAGCATGCTTCAAACTCCGCCCACTTCCCCGTCAGCTCATGCCTACCTGGTCTCTTGACAAAGCGTTATCTTTGCTTCATTCCCGTCTGTATCAGAATACGGCAGATTTTGAATTGCTATTAAAAAAGGCTGTGTTCCTTATGGCTTTGGCAACTGGTAACAGGGTGTCTGAGCTGGCGGCGATGAGCAACACCCCTAATTGCATAAGGTTTGGTAGACTAAATGATTGCATTCATATTGCACCTTCCCCAGGGTTCATCGCCAAGAATGAACATAGTGAACATGTTTTCTCAGAGTTCACGGTACCGGCGTTGAAATGGGGTAAAGTGCACCATAATTGGTGTCCTGTACAAGCTTTAACCAAATATATGAGAGTGGCACCTCTTAACCAACAAGGTGCTTTATGGGTATCGAGTACAAGTAAAAGATTAATGAAACGTAAAATGGCTTCTCTGCTAGTAGAAGTCATTAAAGAGAGTAATCCCTGCGTAGTGGGTAGGGCCCACGATTTACGCAAATGGGCAGTATCTTTACGTTTTCTCAAAAAAAATTCTGTTGAAGACATAGCTACTACTCAACTATGGGCTTCAAATCATACGTTTTTGACTCGATACCTGTCGGTAGCACTAGACAAACCATCAATGCCATGTGCAGCTTTACGGCAAAGGGTCTAGATGGGTCTCTAAGTCACTAATTGTTTAGGTTAAGAAAGAGGGGGGGGGGGGGTGCAGTCAGTGAAACATAAGACACCCTATACCCCGCCGGAGGATATGTACAGAGTATACGAGCTGTGATACAATGTATAAGTGTTGTGATTAAAATTTCTCTGTAGTAATGACTACGGGAAATGTTGTTGAGGTACAATGGATGTAGTACAACAATTGTTTCTTTAACCCTTAATTAGCGGCTCACCACATAAGTCGAGTTAAATAAAGCTGGACTATGTGGCGGCGCTCGACATAGGTCGAGTGGCAATTTCAGCACGTAATGTTGCTGAGAGAGAGAGACAAGTGGTGGCAGGAGACTAGCGAGCGTATGACTGCTCCAGACCACCGCGGCGAACCTACTGACACGAATCTCAGCTCCCTCCTCCCTCTCTCACTCGCTACATACTGAATTATATGGGGAAAGTACCGAATTACATGCTTTTTGCACTCGCGTTGCACGGTTATTGCAAGAAAACTAGCCATCATAAAAGGATCGTTATGGTGTCATTCGAAAGCTCTGTTTATGCCCTTTCAGGGATAGGTACTTGTTTTACGTTCTGGGTCTTATTTAGGCATGAAAATGATCACGTAAACAGCCCTATTTTGGCTAAAAACACCCCGCTGGGCGGTACATATAAATAAACCGCATAGGCCGCTCGTAAGGTGTTAAGTGGGATACACTGTTGAAGCAATTTAATTTTAAGAGTTCTCGGTAGTTGCAACTACGAGTAGCATTTTAGTAAGTACATCTGCGATAGTACAAGAATTTATTCTATTTTTTGTGTCTAATTTTAAGGAATATACACATTAGAATAATGGGGTTTATATGTGCACATGTAAACCTAAAGTTTTATTTTTCACCACTTAATTTAAATGGGGTGCCTTTAACTTTCAGATCTGTGAACAGATTCTCATAGTTACCCTTTTTCCTCAAGCAGGCTTCTTTAAGCACGCCCCTGCTTGTACCCCTTTTTATATGTTGTATAAAGTTTATACATAAATATATAATTTTTACAAAGTAAGAATACTATGTGGTTGTTTGATTATCTGCCTATTCTATTTGCAATGGTTATGATATGATTACGAATGTCCCCCTCCAGTCTTAAATATCAGGCATAATCGTCAATGATGGAGGGGCCACTACTAAATTATAGGTTTGACTCCTGCAAGGAGATAAAGAAAACCTAATATTTAGTAGTGGCCCCGTAATCATTGACGACTGGGGCCCTCCCGACCATCCCCTTCCCATTCGTTGATGTATTAAGGATTTTGGTATACTTGATATGTCAGTGAAGGCGGAACAATGCGCTAGTCAGCGTCTGGTCCAAGAATCCACAGAAGTACATCCACGGAATATGGAAAGCTTATAAATACTTATTCTTATTTTATTTTTATTTTTTATTTGTTACAAAGTTTTTTCGTAGTGAGAACCCAATCATAAAGACGAACCATGAGTGATTGTGCGTGTGCTTATGATGAAGGTTCCTCTGAGCTCTGCGGCGGTAGATTCAAACTACGCTTATGAGCGTTTGAAGAGGTAGCCTTATATAATAGGCATAATTGTCAATGATTAAGGGGCCACTACTAAATATTAGGTTTTCTTTATCTCCTTGCAGGAGTCAAACCTATAATTTGGAACAATAAGTAAGGAATAACATTCACCCCTTCATTGAAAACAGGTCCACCTCACTCCCCTTCACCTCACTCCACTTCTCCACCTCACGCTCCTTGACCACCTCACTCCCCTTCTCCATCTCAAGTGATATCGAGGTCACCTTACGCTTTGGGAGGCATGATAAACGGGAATATGGACGGAGGAGATGAAAAATATAGAATCGAGAAAGAACATGAGAAAAGTTGTAAAATAAAAATGAAAAATTAAGTACCGTACTGGAAGAGGTTGAAAGTTTCAAGTATTTGAGAGCTGTACCGGTACTATGCAAATATGGTAAAATGGAGAGTGAGATAAAACGAGAGAAAAATGCAAGGGAGAAAGGTGATTGGAGAACTTGATAGTATTCTCAAAGGAAGAATGGTTAGTCAGGAAGTCAAAAAGTCACTGAGAAACAGTGTGCTGCTCCCAACACTCTCGTGCTGATCTCAAATCCAAGAACTTGACAAGTGAAGCAGCCCTTAACAGGGTTGCCTGGAACGCCGCCATTAGGACAAGAGACTGAAACTGCACGTATGTGTGGAACACTCGGTCTTAAAATGTTATGTATGTAAAATGTTATGTATATGTATGGAAGGGAGACATGGACAGCAAGTGACGAGGACCTCTCCAAACTGAGAGCTGTGGAGATGAGCTTTTTCAGAATGGCAGCTGGCATGAATAGGCTAGATGGGCCAAGTAATAGGGAAGTGTACGAGTCCTTTGGAATGGAAGAGCAGGCTTTGGGCATTGATTGTGGTGTGGTTGAGTGGATAAAGAGAAGTACTTTGAGGTGGTATGGTCATGTTCAGAGAATGGATGAAGACAGAATGCCAAGAAAGATATATGGGAGTCAGGTGAGTGGAACCGCTAGTAGTGGAAGACCACCTATGGTATGGGAAAAGAAAGTGGAAAAATATATTGAAGAAAAACTTCCACGTAGTGGAAGGGGCATTGTGGCACGGGCAAAGGAGACATGTCTTGACAAAGTAGTCTCGAGATGTTTCTGTCATGGCCATCCTCTAGTGGGGGTTTCCCAGGGGGAAACAAGGCGTCGGAGATGATGATGATGATGAGATGTGTAACACAACAACAGCTATATCGTAACTGACGCGTCTCGTCCAAGCGGAGCCTAGCCTTTATACCGGCGCTCTGACGGATCCCCGTTTTGACGGACATTCACCCTTATGTTCCGGGGACGGGAGCGCGTCATCCGACACTTTCAAGACTGACGGACACATCTCGGGAACATACGAGATATCAGACTACGTACTGTACATTGGACGGTTATGACGAACATTTTCCTTTATTTGTCCGAAAACTGTTAGAATCTTCCGACACTGTTAGAGACTGTTGGAACGATGACGGAAATGTCCGAAAAACTAAAGTACGTATCCGGGAGGCCGTTGCCGATCCGGCTAGTACGGGTTTCCGACAATTTGAGGTCCGATATAGCGAGGGATTACTGTACCGGTACAAGAGATAGAGATGCCGTATATTATTAACCCACTGAGCCCCAGCTAGTTTATAATAAATGTACCACCAGGGACCAGCAGGTTTTGATTTTTTTTTTTTTTTTCCAGAAACAATAGGGAATGGGTTAGGAATGAAGGAAAAACCACAAAAAAACGATCCCCTAGGTCAAAAAGGGGTCCTACGGTGCGCCCGAAAGTCGATTTTACAAGAGGGGAAAATTGAAGGCAAAAACACCCAAAAACAGGTTTTTGCGCACTCACGCGCACGCGGTTGGACTTTGAGAGTTTTCAACCATCGGCATGGTTGCGTGGGATACTTATACAGTTCCCATACAAATCTGAGCCCTCTAGGTGCCATAGGACCGGAGTAATTAACATTGACGACACGTCGTCGCTGAGGTTTAGCGTTACATACATTGCCGATGACACGTTGTCGTCGCTGGTATTCAGTGGGTTAACAAGTTTGAAGATTAATAGATTGATATGCTTTTATTTTATAAGTGAACTAGGCCTACTGTTTATAAATATATAATATATTATTAAGTATTATGAACATTTGATCCTATAAATATTTTTCTAGAACTATATTTCCCACTGTACTTTCTAAGATTAATATAATAATTGTGTTAACCAGTTCTGTTATTCAAGTTACAGTACATACTTTAACTGAAAGGATAAGAACTGCATTACATATTATGACAATTTAAGGGGAGACTGGCCGTTTGTTTGGTCTTCATATTATTCATTTATTCATATATTTTTTTAGTTTCCTCCCTAGACCTCCATCAAGCTTAGAAAAACATCCCCTAGACCCCCTTCAAGATAAATTTGTACATTTTTCGATAGAAAAATGTCACGGCCAAAGGCCGCTTCCTCTTAAAATTGCAGGCTCGCTTTCGCTCGCCAGGAAATAATCGACGCGAAAGGTCTTAAAATTGACAACGAAATGGGGCAAAAGGTGTTAAAATCGCCAAACTAATGGGCTGAACGTCTTATAATCTCACAACTAGTGGGGCTAAACATTAGGGAGAAGGGGGTCCAGAAAAACAGTCTGCCTCCCTTTAAGAGTGAAATATACTTTTAGAAACTATATACAGTGGGATCACCTATCTCGATGGGTATTGGGACCGAAAAAAGTAATCGAGATTCGAAATATCGAGATGGGAAGTTAACTTATGGGGAAAAATACAATAGGGACCAGCAAGTCGGCAAGTAACCCACATCAAATCTGGCAATCACCACTTTTGACCTTGTAACTTGTACTTACGATCGCCAACCAGCTGCATTAACCCCATTTTTACTCAATCTGGATCAATATGTGTATCTTATGACTCCCTAACCCTTCAGCTACATCTGCATCTACAATATTCCATGTAATTGATCAATAAAACAAAGCATCTTCACTTGAACAAAAACAAAAGTCGACTGGTGATCAACATGTGTTGTATCGTGAAGCTACAAGTTGCTAAAATGGCCGCAAATCTACCGACTTCAATACATTTTCCATGATATAAAGATTTATCAAGTTTTCTTTTGTCTTTACTATTATTATATATTTGATTTTCCTCATACAAATATTAATGTATTTTAAAACAGGGTAAAGTACTTTATATTACTACGTAAATGAAAGCGGCAGAGATGAGAGTCAGGTTAGACTACCGCTCGAAAACAATCGATACGCTAGCGGTACATTAGTATACAGGTAAACAAAACACAATCTGGTGATGGGCTGGTCTATCAGAGTGAGACCTGAGCGATCTCTGCCATACCCATAGCTTACTCTGACTGTTCCTTTTACTTATATATTTTCTAGATCTCTAGTGACGGCGTCTCTTCCGTGGATTGACCTCCCAATCTACCAAGATTGGAAGCTAAAGCGTCACATTATTCCTTTGCCCCTCAACTTTCTCTTCATAATTGCTGAGGGGCACAGGGCCCTGGGTGGGGCTTTGGTTTCCCGGGCGTTTACGCACCCTCTCAGCCCCCCGCCTTGGAGTGGCTTCGGTCACCCAGGTTTTATTGTGGTCGGCAGGGAGGGTTCTGTGGGGTCGCTCGTTTATGGCCTTGGCCTTACTCGGGGCCTTGGGGCTGTTCGGCCAGGCAGCTTGGGGAACAACAACAACAACAACAACAACAAAACACAATGACGGTGAGGTTCACAAATCGATTTGGTCAAGATTACTCTGCTTATATTAGTATATAAGCATCTAGCATCGATATTTAGCTATCAAGATTAACGTTTTTTCATCAGGGCGGGTGCCCAACCCTGAAAGGGGTTGAAACTGAAATAGGGGAGCTATCCCCCCGCCAAAGGCGGCTTTCTAGAGCCTTTCCTAGCTGATGCTGAGAGGATTGGGTTCTAGTCATGTGGTAATGGGCTGGTCTATCAGAGTGAGAATTGAGCAATCTCTGCCATACCCATAGCTTACTCTGACTGTTTCTTTTACTTATATATTTTCTAGATCTCAAGTGACGGCGTCTCTCTTCCGTGGATTGACCTCCCAATCTACCAAGATTGGAAGCCAAAGCGTCACATTTTTCCTTTGCCCCTCAACTTTCTCTTCATTATTGCTGAGGGACACAGGGCCCTAGGTGGGGCTTTGGTTTCCCGGGCGTTTCCGCACCCTCCTCAGCTCCCCGCCATGGAGTGGCTTCGGTCACCCAGGCTTTATTGTGGTTGGCAGGTAGGGTTCTGTGGGGGCGCTCGGTTATGGCCTTGGCCTTGCTCGGGGCCTTGGGGCTGTTCGGCCAGGCAGCTTGGGGAACAACAACAACAACAATGTTTTTTCATCGAGATTTGTGATTGGGGAGAGCTTGAAGGTGATATCCAGATGAGATTGATCGAGATGTGTGAGCCTACTGTACAGGGTGGGTAAAAAGAATATCTAATTTTAAATGGCTGTCACTTTTACAATTATAAAATATGTTTCTTAATTTCTTTATATCAGAAAAGGAGTAAATCCTAAAGTTTAATCACCCCTAAGTAAAATAATGTTCACCAGATATTCTGTCTTTTGTGTCGATCTATCTACCTAGTAACTGCCAGATGCCATGATCCCTGAAAGGGTGGCCACAAATGAGTCACCCCCAAGCACCTCTGTCCCTTGTCAGCTAATGCCCCTCCTCCCAACCAACACCCCACAAATACTGAAGTCCATCCCTCAGAAACCATCCTTTCCCGTGAGAACAGAGTCCACCTGGCTAGGCTGCGATGTGGGCACCATCCAGCACTTCTGAGTTATCAGAAGAGGCTGGATGACTCCGTCCAGGACACTTGTCAGGGTTGTAACACAACACTGCACACAATCAAACACATTATGGAAGACTGCATAACACACAACCACTTATGCCAACAACACAACACGCACTCCTTGAGAACTTTGTAGGAAAACCCAGTCTCGGCCATGGCCTTCCTTGGGAGCTCGGAGCTGTTTGGCCAGGCAGCCTAGGGAACGACTACTACTACCAACACCGCTTTCTCTCATATACCTCTCGAATCCATCCCTCCACTCTCATACACTCTCTTAGTCATTCTCTCGCTTCCCATACGTTCCACATTGCCAAACCATCTCAAGGTATTCCTTTTTACACTTCCAGCACATCCACACTACACCGCTTTCTTACTTCCTCATTCGTCTGTCTATCCCTCCATGTAACTCCACATGCACTTCTCAAGTAACTCATTTCCACTCCTGTCACTCTTGATTTTTACCTCTCCAACAATAACCCATGCTTCACTCCTGTACGTCAGTATCGGGATTACCACACTATTATGCAATTACTTTTTTTCTTCCATGCTGACCACCCTATTCCTTGTTACTACTTTCAGCTTTCCTACAACCCTCCTTCCCTGTTGTACCCTCTCACGCACTTCATCCTCCATACTCCCATCTTTACTTATCGCAGTGCCCAAATACGTAAATGAGCTGACATTCTTCATAGCCTGACCATTCAACCTCACCTCACACTCTGTGACTGCACCCCTTTCAAAGACCATAACCTTACTCTTCCCCGCATTTACCTTCAGGTTCCTTTTCTCACACACAGTTTCAAACATATTTACCGGATCCTGTAACTCCCACTCATTATCACACATCAGAATTGTATCATCAGCAGACAGCAGAGCAGGCAACTTTCCCCCATTTCTTTCCCTTATCAGAGGTACACCAACATCCACTGCTCTTGAATTTCTTTCATGACCCCATCCATATATACTGTATATTGAACAACCATGGAGACATCACGCACCCTTGCTTTAACCCAACATTCAGATGAAAGAACTCGCTCTGTTCATTCTCCACATGCACTTCCGCCTTTGCACCCTCATACATGCTCTTCCCTGCTTTCAGCAACTTACAAGCTACTAAATACTTTCCACAGACATTCTCTATCATCTCTGTCGTAGGCTTTCTGCAAGTCCATAAAGGTAGCATACAACTTTTGTCCTTTCTCCAGCTATTTCTCAACAACACATTTCAAGGAAAAAATCTGGTTTACTCACCCTCTTCCCTTCCTAAACCCGTCCTGCTCCTCACCTACCCGTTTCTACATTCTCACTCTCACTCTCTCGATCACTACCCTATTGTACATCTTCCCTACTATGCTTCCTGGATGCAACCTCCACAAGCCAACACCCCCACTACACTACATGGCAGCACACCCAGAGACACCAAGAAATATCAAAACAACACCCAGCACATGGTATCACACACAGATACTGTCATGTCTCCCTCCCTGCCCACCCTAAACCAGCTTCTAGAAGCACATCCATACTCATATCTCTTGCCGTTCCATCCAATCACTCATAGACAACGCACAGCTGCAGGCACGACCTCCCGAAATCCATCCTTCTGAATCCTCCCTTCCTCGCGAGGACAGAGTCTACCAGGCCAGGCTGAGATGTGGGCACCATCCAGCTCTCCTGAGCTATCAGAAGAGACTGGATGTCTCCTTCGTCGACACCTACCCATGATGCAACACAGCACCCCATACTATTAACCCTTGTCTATCGGGGCCCGACTTAAGTCCGTATCGAAAAATTTGGACTATGTGGCGGGGCCCGACTTAAGTCTGAGTGCAATTTTGGCGCAATATTGGCTCTGAGAGAGAGACGAGTGACGGGAGGAGCATGGGTTACCTCATGACCGCTCGCCACGGCCGCCGTGGACCAACTGAGATGTACTCCACTTACATCCACAGTGAAATATACTCCACCACCCGCTCGTAAGGTGTTGTTGTTGTTGTTCCCCAGGCTGTCTGGCCGAATAGCCCCAAGGTCTCGAGCAAGGTCAAGGCCATAAACGAGCGCCCCACAAAACCCTCCCTGCTTACCACTAACAAAGCCCGGGTGACCGAAGCCACTCCAAGGCAGGGAGCTGAGGAGGGTGCGGAAACACCCGGGAAACCAAAGCCCCACCCAAGGCCCTGTGCCCCTCAGCAATTATGAAGGGAAAGTTGAGGGGCAAAGGAAAAATGTGACGCTTTGGCTCCCAATCTGCCAACTTCTAGGTTGGCAGTAGGGAGGTCAATCCACGGAAAAGACGCCGCCACTTGAGATCTAGAAGATATATAAGTAAAAGGAACAGTCAGAGTAAGCTATGGGTATGGCAGAGATCGCTCAGTTCTCACTCGGATAGACCAGCCCATCACCACATGACTAGAACCCAATCCTCTCAGCATCAGCTAGGAAAGGCCCTAGAAAGCCGCCTTTGGCGGGGGGGGATAGCTCCCCTATTTCAACTCCTTTCGGGGTTGGGCACCCGCACATTATAGAAGACTGCATTCTACACAAACACTTATGCCAACAACATAATCTACACGCCTTGAGAGCTCTGTGGGAAAGCCTGATCGTGGCCGTGGCCTTCCTTAGGGACTCGGGGCTGTTCGGCCAGGCAGCCTAGGGAACGACAACAACAACAACTATGCTTTGCCGACATTATCCCCCTGTGATTGCCACACACTCCTATCTCCTTTGGTGTTGTGGTGAAATTAATAAAAAATAGATTACCCATATACAGTAAAGCCTCGCTATTTCGGACTAATTGAGGGAACACCCTGTCCGAAAATCCGAGATGTCCGAGGTCCGGCTGTGTCCGATCTAAAAGAGGACAAAAAACCGACCTAAAAGAAAAAAATACGACGGAAAAAAAAATAGTGAAACGAGAACAAACTTCACCGTTGATTAAATAGGGAAACGGGAACGAACTTCATGCATGTGAATAAATGCGACCTCAGAAGAAGGGAAACGTGAACGAACTTCATGCACCCATGACAACGAATATGCCTAGGCTAGGCTACCCTATTCGTACTTTAGGTTAATATACTGTACAGTAATAGCACATACAGTCTGACCTGCCAATACGCGAGCTTTTAATACGCGATTCACCTTATACGCGAGGAGGGGGTCGAATCATACCCAAAACTTTCAAAACGCGTGATGTACCTTTAAAACGCGAATCCGGGCCCGATATAAGGGCAATTCCGGGGAGTTCAGCTAATACGCGAGGCCCCCCACCATTCCGCGCCAGTTACGTAGGCACGCAGGGCATTGTGGGATACGCCAGTCTACCCTCAGTCCACGCTCGCGCAACAGCTGTCCGACTCGTGTTGGACATTTACTGTTAATTTTAAGGTGAGTTTATTATTATTGTTATATTTTCTTATGATTTGGATGTTTATGTATACATATATGTACCTTTTGTGGCAATTGACGGAGATAAATAGGCCTAAAGTAGACAACTTGGAGTCAGTGCCGCCCATATCGATTTATTCCCATATACAGTAGGGTCCCGCATAAAACGTGTTCGCATAAAACGAGTCTCGATTGAAACGACCGACCTAAAATATTAATATTTAATTTTCGATCAGAACGAATGTGATCACATAAAACGAGTCCGCCGCCAAAGTGGGGCAAATACAAGGAGTTTTCATATAGAGCGCCGAAATATCGTACAAAACGTACAAAATATCGTACGCTTTCATATAAAACGCCGAAATATCGTACAAAACGTACGAAATATCGTTCGCTTTGTACGAAAATTTTCGCTTACAGTGAACATTGACGATATTGCGCCACCAAAATGCTGTGTTCACATAAAACGAATTCACATAAAACGCCCTCGTTTATCGACCATAAACTCGTTTTATGTGAGACCCTACTGTAATACTCTATTGCTAATACGCAAATTTTCATTCCGCGCCCTCGCGTGTTGCCCATATTCTCGCGTATTGGCAGGCCAGACTGTATAGGACTGCATATGAAACAATAAGTTCAGTTGATGGTCGAAAAATAAGAATCAACACTCACCGCTTCATTGAAACAGGTCCACCCCTTCGCCTCACTTCACCTCTCTCCACTTCTCCACCTCACTCCACTTCTCCACCTCACTCTCCTTGACCACCTCACTTCCCTTCTCCATTTCAAGTGATATCGAGGTCACCTTACGCTTTGGGAGGCATGATAACACGGGAATATATGTGGAGGAGATAACAATCACACAAGATAGCTACCCAGTTAAAACATACTGACGCCCGTGACGTCACTTCTCGTCCAGGCGGGTGACTCAGAGCCCAGCCTGTATATCGGCGCTCCGACGGATCCCCGTTTTGACGGACATTCACCGGGGATGGGGACGAGTCATCTGACAACGTCGGAGACTGTCGGAACGATGACGGAAATGTCCGAAAAACGGAAGTACGTGTCCGGGAGGTGACGACGATCCGGCTAGTACGGGTTTCCGACAATTAGAGGCCCGTAATGGCGAGAGGTTACTGTACAGGGGTACTATTATGCTTCACCCACAGATCACCTACATCAAGAAACCAAAATTCTCAAAGTCAAAGACCATCTGGACATGAGAGGCACTCAATTCCTGGCAGCAGCCTCCACGAACCAAGACCACCCACTAAACTACATGGCAACACACCCACAGACACCAAGAAATATCAAAACAACACCCAGCACACGGTATCACACACAATTGTCCTCTCCCCTGCCCACCCCGAACCAACTTCCAGAAGCACATCCATACTCATATCTCTCACCGATCCATCCACTCACTCACAGACAACACGCAGCTGCATGCACGACCTCCCGAAATCCATCCTTCCGAATCCTCCCTTCCTCGCGAGGACAGAGTCCACCTGGCCAGGCTGAGATGCGGACACCATCCAGCTCTCCTGAGCTATCAGAAGAGACTGGATGACTCCGTTGTCGACGCCTGCCCGGGATGTAACACAGCACCCCATACCATTAAACACATCATAGAAGACTGCATTTCACACAACCACTTACGCCAACAACACAATCTACACTCAATGAGAGCTCTGTGGGAAAGCCCGATCGTGGCCATGGCCTTTCTCAGGGACTCGGGGCTGTTCGGCCAGGCAGCTTAGGGAACAACAACAACAACAACAACTATTATGCCTGTCTTCTAGTCTTCAGGCACACTTCCCTTCTCCCTTGCTAGTCTACACATTTTCCATACCTTAGCATCTAGAAAAGAAAGCCTTCCGTCTCATTAACTTACGTCCCCTCACCAATTCTCTGCAATCTCTCTCTTTGCTGCAATGTTGCATCTCTCTCACTATTCTACTGCTATTACAATAATCAGTGTTCCTCAGAGCTCTCTCAGTGTATACCACCCCCTCTTCGTAGAGCATGTAGCACCCGTCTTGCAACACAATCCCACCCCTACTCTGTGCAGCTCTCCAACCCAAGAGTGAAACGTTATTCTCAGTCTTTCTTCTATTCAACAGCTGAGCTCTGGAACTCTCTCCCAGAATTAGTCTTTCCCTTTTTCTATGGCTTAAATTGCTTAGAACGTCCCTTGATTTTGGCCCTGTCACTCTTTTAACTCTGGGGGAGGCATTCGCCACAGGCAGTTCTGCCTTCTGTCTCCCTCACTCACATAGGAAGACAATAAAATCTCCCCAAACACTCCATCTATTCCTGATGCTTTCCCGTTTCCCTTTTCAAGGCCTCACACACTTCTGACCTCCTGATCCCCACCTCCTCCGCTACTTCTCTTCTTCTCCCTCCCATACCCCATGTAGTAATGTACACCCTATGTGGTGGATTGTGTTCTTTTATTTCATAAATTTCATTTTAGTAAGCGTTGTTTCCACATAGCGATTTTGATAATTTAATTTGACTTTATATTGTCCTTGTCCCAATTTTGGTTTGTTTAGTTTGCAAGTTTTACATTTTAATTCAACAATTCATTGAAGCGCTCCTTCCATCTCTCGACTCTCCCGATTCTCCTCTAGCACTCGCCCATTCCCACGTTTCACTCCCCACCATTACAAATTACCACTTTCCACCTCCCCCTATTCTCCCTCCTCCACAACCTTCTAAAACCTTTCAAAATCCCCTCCACTACCCAACCACTATGCTGCTCCTTTCACTCCCCCCCCCCCCCCCCCTTCCCAACTCCATATACTTCCCTACATGCTGCACACCTCTCCTCCCCAAACACCTTGCCCACCCTCTCCACCTTCTCCAAGGCAAGACCACCCAGTCGTCCTCCCACACTCTCCCGAACTCCTCCCCTTCAACCCCTTTCACCACCCCACCTCCCTCCCGCGGGCCCGCCCCACTCCAGCTCTCTCCACCCCCCCCCCCCCCCCCCACCCCCCCTGCATCCTAATTCACTCATTCATCCATACAGACATAGTCAATCAGTGCCCCATGTTCCACTGTCTCTCCCTCCCTCCTCCACTCCACCCAAGCCATTGATTTATGTTTAGTTCAGGCCTTGGAATGGGGTGCCATGATTGTGCTGTGAGCCGATTTGTCTCATCTTATCAAAATGTACAGCTAACATTAGCATATCTTTATTCTTAACAGATTTCTGAAGCAAGAGAAACCATTGAACCCGCTCCTGGCCTCCTTCTTCTCCAAGGTTTTGGGCATGCTGGTCCAGAGACGCTCAGAGCAGGTCAGTTTGTTCCTACAGAGACACACTACAGGACAGGACATATTAACCCTTTCAATCAGATGATCACAGTTCTTGCTTTACTCAACCTGCCTCTAGAAGATTATACTTGACTTAAGGGGAGACTAGCCGTTTGTTTGGTCTATTAATTCATTTATTCATGTACAGTATTGTTTTAGTTTCCTCCCTAGACCTCCATCAAGCTTAGAAAAACACACCCTAGACCCCCCTTCAAGATAAATTTGTACATTTTTCGGTAGAAAAATTTCCCGGCCGAAGCCCGGTTCCTCTTTAAATTGCAGGTTCGCTATCGCTCGCCAGGAAAAAATCGACACCTAAATGGCACGAAAGGTCTTAAAATTGACAACAAAATGGGGCGAAAGGTGTTAAAATTGCCAAACTAATGGGCCGAAGGTCTTATAATCTCAAAACTAGTGGAGTTAAACATTAGGGAGAAGGGAGTCCAGAAAAACGGCCAGCTTCCCCTTAACCCCTTGAGGACTGAAGACGCTGATTCACATGGTTATTATTAGACTTCCGTATTTCGCAGCGTCTAACACACTTTTAAGTTTGATGAAGGTCTAACGAGGAAACTAACAAATATATGAATATATTATTATGTAAAACTTGCAAAATAAACAAACCAAAACTTATACGAACACCGTAAAAAGACAAAACAACTAATTAACCTATAAACGGCAAGCAGGGGGTATTGAACTCGATGCCCATGGGCGAGCATATAGGCTCCATTCAGGCCTATAATCGTCATTGTATGATAAATATCGTTATTACTTATTCATATGAGCCTATTTTACCTTCACTATGAAGATAGTAACCTGTAAGAAAATTTACAAAGAAAGAAATAGGCTTGAGAAGGCAAAGAACTCATTTTGTGATAGAGTGGTAAATGAGTGGAACGCACTGCCCCAGTATGTAGTCGATTCCGAATCAATAAGGGAGTTTGAAAGTAATCTTGATAAAGCATGGGGAAGACAAGATTTGAAGTTTTATTATAAAACAAAAATACAGAATAGTAAAAATTTTGTGGCTGCTACCGCCGCCGCCAACACCATGAACGACCGCAGCAGTGCAAGTACTGGTACTGAGCTGGATACACAGGCATAGTTTGCCTTTTTCCAGAGGATCTACTGTAAGAAACTGTAAGAAACTGTAAGTAACAACAATAAAACAAGTGAAAATATAATTTTTCTGGTCAAAATCGTGAATATACATGGAGCAGCCCATTCATGAATTATGGAGCAAATTGAGGCAACCCCTCCCTCCACGAGGCCTCAAGCCACACTGAGTCTACTCATGCACACTCTCGCTTGTGTAACCCACTCGCTAGGCACGTAAGCACATCCTCCACACATTTTGCTAATGTTAGCACAAAAATATACTATCGAATTAGGGAATAACAGGGAAAATAGGTGATAATTGAAGGGGGAGGGGAAAGGGAGGAAGGAGGGGATGTGGAGGATTGATATGAGGTATATGGAAAAACAAAAAAAAACAAATTTTATTTTTAGTGCTACTGGGGCCGTTTAAATGTTTTTTTTTAGGCCTCCCTCTTAAGAGCTTTGCCGCCCTCGCCCAGTAAAACTTCTTATGAGCTTTCTCGCTGTTGCCGGGTTAAAATCGCATAATTAGACCCCAAAAAATAACTGCTATCCCCTTAAGAGATTTGCTCAACTGTCTCTTCCTGCTTGGGAATCCTACCCTCATCCATTTGGTTGCAAGTCAAATGAGCTTACCAATGTATAAATATCGGTAAATATAATTATATTTGGTTGGTTTAGTTTAACCCTTTCGTTGCGGGTGACGTTCTGGAACGTCCTGGCAAGTTACAGCAATTTCCAGCGTGAGGGGCCTACCTTCGACCCTCAGAGCAGCAACCGGCTCACTGAGGTTGACTGTGTCTCGCGCGGGTCTCTCTCTGTGTCTCACAACAGTGTAGCCAAGCGAGCGAGTGCTACCAAATAGCGGGTTTCCCGCGTTTCACTGGCACCGCTGCGGGTGAACCAGACCACGTACGGGGCCCGTTCTGGTCTCATTTTGAAGCTATTTTCGCCTAGTTTTCGGCAGAATACACTTCATTTAATGCAGATGCTTGATTTATCATTCAGGAGTGCCTGAATATGCCCTAAATAGCCCAAACATAGCCGCAGCCAATGGGTTAATTGATACAGTACAGTAGTCAAATTTTATTAGCAAGTTGGAGCAGAACGTAATGCATAAATGTGCGGAATTTTGGTGTGAGTATCCTAGGTTCGAGTCCTTGGAGTGCCACGTGTATTTGTTGATTTCATTAACTCCTTCAGACTCATATGAAGCTACCGCGTCATATGGCCGAGTGAACCAAAAACTCTATGACGCTACCGCGTCATATGAACTTATCTTCATAGCTTTCCAATAAGTTATATGACGCTCTAGCGTCATATGGAGCTCGGTAAGTTAGATGAAAATCTGTCAATTGGTGGCAACCCCAAGTTTCTCCGACTTTTAACGGTCCCGCAGTGTGGTTTTGACAGTTGTGGGGTACAGTGGCAATAATACCGTGTCTCCCGCCTCCTCGCCAGTAAGTTAACTATTTATGTCTGAAGGAGTTAATTAAGTTTAGAAGTAAAGTTGGTTGGTGAAAACATATGAATTCGATATAATTAGAATATGATCTGGTTTAGATTTTCAACATGTCTTAACCCGGCAAGTGCGGGAAGACTCTTAAGAGTTTCCCCGGGCGACTGCGGGAAGACTCTTATGCTCCTAGGCCTAAAAAAATCCATTTAAACCCCCCCCCCCCATTTTTTTTTTTTTTTTTTTTTTTGTGCCCCTGGGCAATACCAAATATCACTCCTCCACATCCCCTCCTTCCCCACTTTCCTCCCCTCCTTCAGTTATCACCTATTTTCCCTGTTAATCCCTTATTCTTTGGTCTATTTTCGTGCTAACATTAGCGAGTTGGTAGCAGGGCGTTGTCATCACTGTTACCAAGCGTGGGAAAGAGCGAGAGAGAGACTATTGCGTAACAGTGTCTCTCCAGACAAGGGGAGGGGAGGGAGGTTGCCTCAGCCATACATTATGTAACTCCCGGCCTGTATCGCCGATTTTGACCATCCAAACGCTGTTTCCACTTGTTTTATTGCTGTAACAGGTTAATACCTTTATATTCAACCTAAAATAGGCGCATATGGATAAGTCTATCTATCTATCTATTGCCTGACGCCGTGATCCCCAAACGGGTGGCCACGAACGAACCGCCCCCATGCACCTCTGTCCCCAGTCAGTCGACGCCCCTCCCCCCAACCAGCACCGCCTTCGTTCATGTACTTCCTCACTCCATCCTTCCACCTCTCATTCGGTCTACCTCTCCCTCTCTGTCCCTCCACCTCGCTCTTGTACACCTTCTTAGTCATTCTCTCGCTTTCCATACGTTCCATATGGCCGAACCATCTCAAGTTGTTCCTTTTCACACTTTCCAGCACATCTACCTCCACACCACACCTCCTTCTTACTTCCTCATTAGTCTGTCTATCCCTCCATGTAACTCCGCACGCACTCCTTAAGTAATTCATTTCCACTGCTCTCACTCTTGGTCTGAGTCTCTCAACCAACATCCATGCTTCGCTTCCATAAGTCAGTGTCGGGATTACCACACTGTCATGCAAGGACTTCTTCACTTCCATACTGACCACCCTATTTCTTGTTACTGCTTTTAGCATTCCTACATAGTGTATGGATAAGTATTAATGCTATTTATGGTAAAATAACGATGTTAGTGATGGGAACAGCTCAAATACGTGCACACAGGCGTGTGGTGTCTCATACCCCCCATGCGCACGTCTTAGGTTAATTAGAAATTTAGGATTCATAATTTTTGATTCGTCAAAAGATTGTTAGGTAACGCTATGGATATATCCGAACAGGATAGATCTCTTAGACTAAAGTGGGGTTGGCTATAAATTTTGTAAGGTTAGAAATTAAAATAAATTGTTTTAAATGAATGTATGGATGAATAAATGCATACAAAGTAAAGTTTAATTTAAACTGTGAATATTGACAAAGATATACTGTACAGGAACAGATGGAGTGTGTGGGGAAATGTTGAGGTATGGTGGTGAGATAGTGATAGATTGGGTATGGAAAATGTGCAAACTAGCATGGGAGAAGGGGAGTGCACCCGATGACTGGATGACTGGCATAATAGTCCCCCTATATAAGGGCAAAGGGGAAAGAGGAGTGTGTTGTAACCACCGAGGAATATGTCTTCTAAGCGTAGTAGGGAAGGTATACAGTAGGGTAGTGATTGAGAGAGTGAGAGTGAGAACGGAGAAATGGATAGGCGACGAGCAGGGAGGTTTTAGGAAGGGAAGAGGATGTGTAGATCAGATTTTTACCCTGAATTGTGTTGTGGAGAAGTATCTGGAGAAGAAACAAAAGGTGTATGTTGCCTTTATGGACTTGGAGAAGGCCTATGACAGAGTGGATAGAGAAGGTTTGTGGAAAGTACTTAGAATATACGGAGTAGAGGGCAAGTTGCTGAAAGCAGTGAAGAGCATGTATGAGGGTGCAAAGGCGGGCAGTACGTGTGGAGAGTGAGCAGAGCGAGTTTTTTACCTGAATGTTGGTTTGAAACAGGGGTGTGTGATGTCCCCGTGGTTGTTTACTGTATATATGGATGGAGTCATGAAAGAAATACTATCAAGAGCAGTGGATGTTGGTGTATCACTGAAAAGGGAGGGAATTGAGTGGAAGCTACCTATACTGCTGTTTGCGGATGATACAGTTCTGATGAGTGATAATGAATGGGAGTTGCAGGGTCTGGTAAATGAGTTTGGAACAGTGTGCGAAAAACGGAATTTGAAGGTAAATGCGGGGAAGAGCAAGGTTATATACTGGCCATACCAGTGACAGGTGTTATCGGAAAAATGAGGATCCAAAATGCAACTTCTGTGCCGGTACTCATAACTCAAAAGACCACCAACAAGACTTCCCCCAAATGTATAAATTGTATGAGCTCCACATCAGTTACGGAGCCGCCAAATCATTTTGCCTCAAGTAGAAATTGTCCTCTAATGACAGCTCAGAGAAATAAAGTTATTGAAAACACCAATTTTGTAGGTTAAAAAAACTGAAAAATGCACATGGGAGCCGGTTGAAACTGGGTCTGTTGAATGTTCGTTCCTTGCTTAACAAAATGGATCATATTTGCGAGATCTTGGATGAACGTAACCTTGATGTATTATGTCTCACTGAGACCTGGTTATTCGAGTCAGATCTGAATATTATCCAGGCGGCATTGCCTAAAACCCATTCCATAATAAATGTTCCTAGGCCTAGGGGAGATCATCCGGGTGGTGGAGTGGCAGTTATCTACTCCACATCTCTGGTGAATATCTTGCAAATAAGCCATAACCCATCCCCTCTTTATTATGAACTGTTGGAAGTGGAAATAAAACTCCATCAACAAATTCTAAGAATGGCAGTTGTCTATAGGCCTGGCCATCGTGGCACAGATAGGGGTTTTATGGAAGAGTTTGGGCAGTTTCTCGAGGAATTTTCTGCTAAACCGGAAGACTTTTGATATGTGGAGATTTTAATTACTGGGTTGACAGCCCTCATCTGAAGCCATTCTCTCCTGAGTTCCTTGAGTTGACTGATCAGAACAATTTTGTAAACCATGTGTCCCACCCAACTCATATCTTAGGACACACCCTTGACTTGGTTTTCTCTCCTGTGGGTTGTGGTGGTGTTCTGGATGTTGATGTTGAGAATGCTGACCCTAATACCTCTGATCATGCTTTGATTACTTTCAGCTTTGATTTCCCTAAGCCACTCACACATGAAAAAGTAATCAGATTTAGAAATTATAAAAATACAGACCAAAATTTGGCTAGCAGTGAAGTAAAACAGTACTTGGGAAGTATTGATACTTCCAACCTTACTTCAGATGAGCTGGTGGAGGTACATGGAAATGCACTTAAATTAGTGTTCGATCATCACTGTCCAGAAGTAGAGAAGAAAATCATAGTACGAGATGATTCACCCTGGTATAGCACTCGAGTTAAATTTCTTAGAAGAGCGCGTAGAAGAGCTGAACGTGAATGGCGGAAAAATAAAACAGACTCTACATGGTTGCAATATCTGTCAGCCAGAAGAGCTGTGGTCCACACAATCAAAGATGAAAAGAAAGTGTATTATCAGGGAAAAGTTGACTCATGTGGTAACGACCAGAGGAGGTTGGCTTCAATTGTAAACAGTTTACTTGGAAAAACAAGAGTCAGCTTAAGACCTTCTGTACCCGATGCCGAGTTGGCTGCCAACTTTGTGGCATTTTTTGCTGGCAAGATAACTCGCATAAGCAGGAACTGGATGATGCTTCTGTTGGTGAAGAACTTTCAGTTGTACTCCAACCCCGACACATTCCTAATAATGTCCTCTCATCCTTTCACTCAGTAGAGGTGGACATGATCTCGTCCTACATAAGAAACTTCAATAAAACATTTTGCCCGTTGGATCCCATAAATGTTTCCAAGCTACCAAGAGTCTATGATCACACAGTTGAGTTTATTTCCAAAATAATTAATAAGTGCTTCTCTGAAGGTAGCTTCCCACATTCTGAAAAGCATGCACTACTCTGACCTACTCTAAAGAAACCTGGACTTGATGTTGAGAACATGTTGAACTATCGTCCTGTCTCCAACCTGTCCTTCATATCAAAGATATTAGAGCGTGCAATACTTGACCAATTACAACCACTACTTCAGCAGAATGAAACTATCCCAATTTTTCAGTCTGCTTACCGACAGCATCATTCAACTGAAACAGCATTGATTAGAGTACATAATGATCTAGTTGAGAACATTTGCAATGGTGTGGCCTCACTATTGGTCTTGCTTGATCTCTCTGCGGCCTTTGACACAGTGGATCACGAGTTGTTATTGAGTGATCTTTATGATTGTGGTGTGCGTAACTCCGCTCTCTTGCTTCTTGGGTCGTACTTGTCAGGTAGATCCCAGAGTGTGATGGTAAATCAAGTGGTCTCGGACTCGACACCCCTGCAGTATGGTGTTCCGCAGGGATCAGTTTTGGGTCCTATCCTATTTATAATTTATATTAGCAGTTTGTCTCTTCTGCTTCGTGCACATAATGTCACCTTTCACTTTTATGCAGATGACACCCAGATTTATGTGAGAATCACAAATATAGTTGATATACGGAGTAAGATGGAATTGTTGATGTCTGATATCAAGAAGTGGATGAGAGCGAGAAAACTTAAACTAAATGATGGTAAAACTGATATTCTCATCATCCGAGGAAATAGAAGAGCTGATGATATAGTAGGTGTCCTCTCCATCAATGTGGGTGGATCTCAGCTGCGACCGGCCAACTCTGTTCGAAATCTGGGTGTATATGTGAACTCCCGATTAGATTTCAAAGAGCATGTAAACCAGATAGTTAAAAGTTGTTACTTGCACATCAGAAATCTCTATTTGGTGAAGCCGTTTATAACCAGACGTTGCCTCCTGACGTTGGTTCACTCATTAGTCTTCTTTCGTGTTGATTATTGCAATGCCCTGTTGGTGGGTCTTCCAAATTATATTTTAAAGAAAGTTCAGTCTGTTCTTAACAGGGCCGCAAGACTAATTTTTGGTGTTCCACCTAGAACTCCTACTACATCTCTTCACATAGAACTGCACTGGCTGCCAGTAAGAGCAAGAATAGAATTTAAGTTGTGTTTGGTGACTTTTAAGGTTCTCAAATTTGGTGAGCCTAGGTACCTTGCGGAGCTGCTCAGGCGCCCACCGGCACACCATGGTGTAGTTGTGCGTCATGACAATGACCCTTTTCGTCTTGATGAACCAAGGGCTTTCCAGCAGTCTTCTTTCTTTGAGAGGTCATTCTCCTACATGGCTCCGAGGTTGTATAACAGGTTGCCGCTGTCCATGAGACAACTGAGTTCTGTTGAATGCTTCAAGAGACAACTTAAGACTTTTCTCTTTGAGAGAAGCTATGATCTTGAGAGAGGTGTCATGACAGATGGCTATAGAGTTTAGGCTATTTTGCCACTGCTAGTGATTGTTAAATGTGTGTTGTATATAAGCCTTCTTTTGATGCATTGATTTTGTTCTTTTTTCTTTCTCTTTCCGAGCGCCAGTGAATTCTTCGGAAAAATTGGCGCTTATGAGAAATAAGTAACATGCTTATTATTATTATTATTATTATTATTATTATGGTCTTCGAAAGGGGTGAAGTCACAGAGTGTGAGGTGAAGCTGAACGGTCAGGCTATGGAGATCGTCAACTCTTTTAAGTATCTGGGCAGTGTGTTGAGTAAAGATGGGACTATGGATGAAGAAGTGCGGGAGAGGGTACAACAGGGGAAGAGGGTTGTAGGAACGCTAAAAGCAGTAACAAGAAATAGGGTGGTCAGTATGGAAGTGAAGAAGTCCTTGCATGACAGTGTGGTAATCCCGACACTGACTTACAGAAGCGAAGCATGGACGTTGGTTGAGAGACTCAGACCAAGAGTGAGAGCAGTGGAAATGAATTACTTAAGGAGTGCGTGCGGAGTTACATGGAGGGATAGACAGACTAATGAGGAAGTAAGAAGGAGGTGTGGTGTGGAGATAGATGTGCTGGAAAGTGTGAAAAGGAACAACTTGAGATGGTCGGCCATATGGAACGTATGGAAAGCGAGAGAATGACTAAGAGGGTGTACGAGAGCGAGGTGGAGGGACAGAGAGGGAGAGGTAGACTGAATGAGAGGTGGAAGGATGGAGTGAGGAAGTACATGAACGAAGGTGGTGTTGGTTGGGGGGAGGGGCGTCGGCTGACTGGGGACAGAGGTGCATGGGGGTGGTTCATTCGTGGCCACCCCTTCGGGGATCGCGGCGTTAGGCAATAGATAGATAGATAGATATACAGTAAAAGTCCGTTAATCCGACGACCGATGATTCGAATCTCCCAATAGTCCGAATTTTTCAATTTGAGGCCAAATCCGAATTCACCCGATGGTCCGAATTTCAAGAAGTCCCAAAGTCCCCTTTTTGAGGCATTAGGCCACTCAAATGACACATAATGGAGCACACACATATCATATGTTCATGAATTCACTTTAAAAGTTTACCATCGTCATTGTAGCCTATTACCTACTTCAAAACATTCAGATTAATGGTCAAAGGAAGCTACTGATATAAACGTAAACACCTTCTTCTTCTTGATGCACATCGTCTGCTAGAGAGTTTGTTTTGCTCTTGAACGCATCCTTGGGACGCTCCGATGCGCTACTGACTTGCACCGCATTTTCTGCAAGCGCATTCAGTCTTGAGCTTGAAAACGCACCTTTGGACGTATTAGTCTTGAGCTTGAAAATGCACCTTTGGACGTTCCGATACGCTACTATTTATAGTTCAGTGATCGGAGCGTCCCAAGGGTGCTTTCAAGACAACAAGACAAGGGTGCTTTCAATACAATATAATATAACAGAGCACATCACAAAAGGAAAATCACAAAATGAAAATTACAAGAACCTCTCAGGGAAGTGCCGTTGTTAAGGCATTACTTCCCGAACCACATCTGATCTGATCTTCAAGAGCAAGACAAACTCGCTAGTAGACGGAAGAAGAAGAAGACAGAAGAAGAATAGCAGCAGATTCCTTTGACCATTAATCTGAATGTTTTGAAGTAGGTAATAGGCTACAATGACAATGGTAAACTTTTGAAGTGATTTCATGAACATATGATATGTGTGTGTGCACCATTGTGTCATTTGGGTGGCCTAATGCCTCAATGTTTTCGTCATACACAGGTTCATAGGGGTAAAGTCCGATAATCCGAAAAATCCACTAATCCGAACGAGGGCCGGTCCGCTGCCCTTCGGATTAACGGATGTTTACTGTACTGTATAACCCTGTCCAGTTACACCTATCTTTCTCTATTTACTAAAAACGGGAATTATCATTATACTGTACCTCATACTGGGTATTATGGTTTTTATATTAAAATTAATTTGAAATTTACATAAAATATCATTGGCATCTACTGTACATGTTTATTTTGCATCCTTCAAGCCTTTTCTGGGTTGCTTTGTAGAATAACCAACTGGTTGCCCCTTTAGAATCATCATACAGTATATGAATTTGTTAAAAGTTTACCTCTGTAGCTTTGGTTCCCATTCTACCTTGTATATATTAGCCATGTTATGAAAATAATTGTGTTAAGAACAGGTATGCACTCTTCAATTGATTTTCAATTTTTATCTTTATAATTCACACTTTATACAGTCAGGCCCCCAAGGGCGCGATATAAAAAAGGCGCGGAAGTTACTAGAGTGGCAAAAAATACGTAAACGAAGCGGTTTTTAAAAAGGGCGCGGTCTATGGTCCGCCGGAAAGCGATGCGCAGCTATTGTCGACCATCTTGGCGTGACGTCAGACCGCCTCCGGCCTCCCCCCCGCCAATCTCAGTTTTAGTTTTTCGTGGCCTTGAGCCACGATATTATGAGATTATCATATTATCATTTGATTATCATATTATGAGATTATCATATAAGTAACTGTATTTAACCATAATCTGTACTTTTTGTATGTATTTTAGGCGTTAGGCTAGGCCTATTAGGGAAAAATAGGTACGGGCGGTCGGGTTGGCAGACTACGGTCCTATTTTCTCCATTTATTCTTAAGTCCCAAGGACACTGTGTTTGCCCAGTCTACATTGACAGTGCCCTTGGGGGGAGCACTGTATATATCCTATGGTTCACCTCGGACTTGTAATTAGATGATATTATGAGTCGCGAGCCGTGGCATAGTCAGTAGAGCGTCGATGGCTGATCAAAGGGTCGGTGGATCGAGACTGTCACTGTCAAAATGTTATTGGTAAATATCAAGCCCGGGCAACTTGACCTAGCGATTCGTGACAAACGTCGAATGTTCATCCCTTCTCGGGGATTAACCCTCTCACCACGGAAGGGCTCTTGAACGCCCATAAAAAAGCATATAACAGGTACCCGGAAGGCCTCTTGAACGCCCAGTGGTTGAAAGCCTGTGAGCTTCGTGTGCGAGGCGTCGGTCCGACGCATGTAAACAACAGCCGGCTGGACCGACGCCCCGCATCTCCGGCCACAAGAAGGAGAGCGTCGCTTGTTCGTGTGTGCCTGTATGTTGTTGTTAAGTATAGAAAAGTGGTGTAAAGTGGCTGTTTTGGCCATAAAGTTATCTCCAATGAAATCATCATCACAGCTCAACCAGTTGACTTAGAGAGCTCTACTTAATGCCATTCTACAGGTAAATAACACAGCTACGCTTGGGGATGCGCGAGAATGCGGGAAGCAGTCTGATTAACGAATATACGGTAGCCTAGCCTAGACGTTTTTCGGCCAAAACACCCGGGTTTCGAGGAATATATATATAATACATAGCCGGGGCTGGAGGGTTAATGCGTCTGGCGAAAATAAAAAAAATAATTAGGATTTGCTAGTGGTTGACTGGTTACATTGATAGGTTTTGAGAACTTCACATTTATTTGTACACTCAAAGGTCAAAAGTTATGTCCTG
The DNA here is from genome assembly GCA_032716605.1 of Paralithodes platypus. Lineage (NCBI taxonomy): Eukaryota > Metazoa > Arthropoda > Malacostraca > Decapoda > Lithodidae > Paralithodes > Paralithodes platypus. The sequence continues at coordinate 11,554,380 of CM064559.1, forward strand.
CCTCCATAATTACAACTCTGGTTATCTCTAGTTATAATCATAAAAATATACTTAACATACATAAACAGTCTTTTTATTCAAGTTTTGTTTAGGCTAATGTGGTATTTCTGTATTACACCAATAGAAGAAAACTAATTTGAAGTTTTGATGATGGAGCACTGCTTTTGTCTGTTGGTGTACAGTTTTAATCCTTAAACACTTTTGTTGCGGAACTTATCATATGACAATTGCTTGGTCTGCACTGTACCATACGGGGGTTTTGGACTAAAAGTAACCTTCTTTCCCTGCACATTTTCATGTATGAACAAGAGCTAGAACGTATTTCAATGATATATCCTTGAAAGTAGAGGAATAGACCTTTCCAATGACACCTGAATCATGTCTGTACGACTACTGGTAGCTGTGCAACGATATTGCACACGTGACGCTAAATCGGTAAAAAATAGCGAGTTTGAGCGGTTTTCGCTATCCCCGAGTCTGTAAGGGAGTTGGAGATGTCTCCTACTGCCACTATAGGTAGCGCCAACGAACTTGACAATAATCTTGATCCCTTAACTTCTCATAACTCAAAACTTATGAAAGCAATCGAGCTGAAATTTCTATCATTTGGGAAGAGCCCACCAGGAAATAGGTGTGGGAATTTACAGCCAGTTTGCTCTAGGCCCTTTTGAGTTATGAAAAGTTAAAAGGTCAAGATTATTGTCAAGTTCGTTGGCGCTACCTATAGTGATGGCTCAGACACGGGGGGGCGGTGGATGGAACGGTCCCGCGCTGCTTAGACCCGCTCGCCTGCCTCCCAGCCCTTGTTCAAGGCAGAAATTTGGCAATTGTCATATGACAAGTACCGCAGTGATGACCGTATTTTTTATATAACAGCCCGCACTGAAGGAGTTAAGCTGTCATCTTGAGGACCAAGAACATGCAAGATTTTTTATATGGTCTATCATTGTATCTGTACTTTATTTCATATACATTTTAATAATTAAATAAAGGTAATTTTATTATTACCAGGTATGTATTGAAAGAAGTTGTAGAGTGCATGGCCAAAGCTAAGTATCTTGGTTTGATAATTGACCACTTTCGAGTTTCAGGCTACAGTATAAGGAAGTTGGAGCTTTAGGCATCAATATTTAGGAGAATTACCAGCTAAGAATCGGTTGTAGTGCATTTATAAACCCATTTAATTCAATTAATCATACTTTTTATCCATCAAAAACCTACATCATTACTGCATTTATGTTTTATATCGATGTTTACGGCTTCAACTTCTTTATAGCCTGAAACTCACAAGTTGCGAATTGTGTACGGCTGATTGTTATTTATTTACACTGTATTATTGCGAAGGAAGAAGGCCTCACTTGTTAAGCCAACAACCTATTCGCTTCTCGCCTTGACTCGTATCTTATAAAGTGTATTTTCTCTTCTCTTCTCTTTAGAACTGGTATTCCTATCAGTTCACTTGCTTCCAGGTGTTGGACTTTTTAAAATCCAAAGGAGATTTTGTGGAGTTGGCGGTGTGTCATGTGGGCACGTCGGCCATAATGGACCTACTGCTGAGGCTGATATGTAATGTGGAGGAGGAGGAGATACGCCAGAGTGTACACCAGGTTAGACCAACACACAGTTAAGTCCGTATCACACGAGCCCATTTTTGCTCAACACTAGTCTGGAAGCTTATGAGGTCAACATTTTAGCTGTTACGGTTACGTAAATTCATCTATCACCAGTCTAGTTTCCGATACCAGTGCAAATTATTCCAGAAATGTTGCCAGAAAATGTTGATTATCGAATGTTGACTATAAAAGCTCTCGTGTGATACCGGCTTTACAGTAAAACCTCTCTTTCTCTCAGACACTGGAGAGCTGGACTAAGCAGCCAGTCTCGATTTTATTTTTTTGGACAATATCCAAAAGACCAAGGTACAGTGTAAATGTCTTAACTGTCGCTGATGTTTGTCATGTATATACAGTGGTCCCTCTCATTTAGCGAATTCATTAGTCTAGCCAAACCATCGCCAAAAGTGAATTTCGCCAAACGCGAATAGTACTGTACTTTAAATGGGAAAATTATCCATTAGTCTTTGACGAGGCCCGAGTTCACCCTTTTGGGCCTTTTCAAACTGCCCGCCATGCGCATCGTCGATCGCCGACACACTCGGCGCCGTCTGCTTACTCTGTTTTTGCTAGAAGACATAGGCCTAGCCTATATATCTCCACAAAGAATTGACCTAACCTAGGTTAGATATATATCAATATATCAGGCAGCAGAATTCATTGTTATCTTGTGAATAGTCTTATTGATAAGGAATAACCACATAACCTTAGCAACAAGTTGCTAAGTTACTAGCTAGCCAGACCAAGAAATGGTCTAACCTAGCTTAGATATATCAGGATAAATCACTTTTACCTTGTGAATGGTGAAGACTAGAATTTTCTATACCAACTGCTTTTCGATTGAGCAAAATAATGAAATTGGTTTTGGATCCGTGGTCACTTCTTCGATTAATTATATTTATCGATTGGGCCCCTGAGTCAGCTGATGCGCGCGTGTGTGTTTGTGTGTCGCAGACTGTTCGGCACAATAAACAAAGCAAAACAAGAGATATGAGGTTCACAAATCGGTTTTGTCAAGATTACTCTGTTAATATACGTTTATGAAATATACCTGGGATATTCTCGCTATCCAAGCAGCTCACTTAGGGTTTTGTGAGTAGGCCTAAGCCTATCTATAGCCTAGCCTCGGCCTAAGAGTAACTCTCAATACGGCGCTCTACTGTAGCCTACATGAAATATTAACAGCAATAGAAAAGACAATAGATAATAGATAACAGATTTTATTTACCATGAATTATTTAGAGTTAGGCCTGATGAGACTAGCTTGCGGGCGGCGCATTCTGGGCCGACGCCATTCCGTGACGTCAGCATTCTCGCCAAAAGTGCATTTGAAGCGCCAAATTCGGATTCTGGTACCATATTCCAACCTATCGCCAATACTGTGTTTCGCCAAGCTGAAATCCGCTAAACGCGAGGGACCACTGTACAGTACTCAGGCACATACCCCATAGCTGATGGTGGCCGACTTGAGGCAGAGCCCGAACAGAAACAACATTTCAAGTTCCAATTCTTAGGGTTCGGCCATGGCCTTCCTTAGGCACTCAGGGATGTTCGGCCAGGCAGCCTAGGGAACAACAACAACAATAACAAACTCATAGTTTCTTTTCTCTTACAGTACTTTCAATTTCATTTCAACATGTCAGATGTTTAGTGATTTATTCTTATACTCTTCCTCTTTCTCTCATTTTCCCTTCCATTTCACCAAGTCAGATGTTTAGTTACATATTCTTATACTCTTCCTTTCTCTTCATTTCTTCCACCTCAGCAGGTTCCATGTTTTAGTGACTTATTTTCATACTGTTTCACTCTCATTGTCTTTCACTTCACCAGGTCAGATGTTTAGTATTGTATTATCTTACTATATCTTGCAAACCCAACCTGTGAATTTCCCTTCATCATTATTTAATATTATTTATTCCTACTCTATCATTCTCCATCTTGCACCTCACTTGATGTTTATTATTTATGATGGTGGGCCTGGATAATATAATGCACCTGCTTTATGAAGAAAGATTTATGCCAGTAGTTATTGCACAAGGAATGTGTAATACATACATACATACATACATAAAATTTTAAGACTGAGTGTTCCACACATCAGTGCAGTTTCAGTCTCTTGTCCTAATGGCGGCGTTCCAGGCAACCCTGTTAAGGGCTGCTTCACTTGTCAAGTTCTTGGATTTGAGATCGGCGCGTATAGTCCGATCCCAGGTCTACCTCGGTCCACCCCTTGGTGCAGCTCCCTCCACAATCACAGACCTGCATTTTTTCACCCAATTTTGTTCATCCATTCTCTCCACATGTCCATACCATCCCAGTCTACTTGTACGCATCACCTCGCTAATACTCTTTATACCTAAACGTCTCCTCAGCTCAACATTTGTTATTCTATCCTGTAGCCTGGCCCCACACATCCATCTCACCATTCTCATCTCATTACGCTCCATTCTGTTGACATCCTCTACTTTAACGGCCCATGTTTCTGAGGCATACGTCATTGCACTTCTAACACATGAGGCATACACCTTTCCCTTCAGGGGGAGAGGCATTCTTTTCATGGTCAGGATTGGCATCAATTCTCTGAACTTCCCCCAGCCACACCTAATTCTAGCAACAGTGGCAGCCTCGGCCCCACCACCGGCAGAGATGGTATCTCCTAGGTAACAAAACTTGTTCACCAGCTCCAAAGACTCATTTCCAAAATTCACAGCCACAGGATCATCACTTAACACAAGCTCGCCTTTGCATACTAATGTGTAAGAGAGTATGGGTCTGGGTTCCAGGATTGTGTGGGTTAGAATGAAAGTAGGAATACAAACGTGGGTGATTGTGTGTGTGTATGCCCCAACAGAGGATAAACTTGAAAGAAAGAAAGAGGAGTTCTGGATGAATGTGGAGGCGTGCCTGGAGAAGTTTGACAAGAACGAAAGAATATTTCTGATTGGAGATATGAATGGTAAGGTGGGTGATAGGAAAGTTGAGGGAGTGGTGGGAGGGTGGGGGGTATCATCAGAGGTGAATGGGAATGGTAGTGCACTTGTGGACGTATGTGTGGGGAGGAGGCTGTGGATAGCCAACACCTTCTTCCGACACAGAATGATCCACAGGTACACGTGGAAACGGGTGTGGACGATGGAGGATGAGACAGTGGTGGAACGAAAGTCATTGATTGATTATGTATGTGTGGATGAACGAATGAAGAAATCTGTGATGGATGCTAGGGTGTATAGGGGTATTGGAGGGGGTCTGTCTGATCATTATGTAGTGGTAGCTAAGGTTAGGATACAAAAGAAGTGGGTGAGGAGAGGTGAGAGGAGGGTGGAATGGTGAGGAGGGTGGAGAGGTTGCAGGAGGAGGAAGTCAGGGAGGAGTACAGGAGAGCAGTGGAAAGACGACTAGGTGGGTTCGACCTGGAAGTTATGGAGGAAGTGGAGGAGATGAGCAAGGTGTTTAAGGATGAGATCTGTGCAGCATGTGAGGAGGTGTGTGGAGTGAGGAGAAGAGGGAAGGGAGTGAAAGGTACAGCATGGTGGACAGAAGAGGTAAGAATAGCTGTGGAAGAAAAGAAGAAAGCATATAGAGAGTGGTTGGGTAGTAGAGGGAATGAAGATTCCGAGAGACAGAAACGAGCGAGGTATGTGGAGAGTAAGAGGGTGGTGAAGAGAGTAGTGAAGGAAAGTAAGAGAAGAGTAGATGAGGAATTTGGAAGGAATCTGAGTTTGAAATGGAGGGAGAGTAAGAAACTGTTCTGGAAAGAAGTCAAGAAAGTTAGGGAAGGTAGCAAGGGAAACAGTAAGGGTGTGAAAGATAAGAATGGGAGAATGCTAGCCGAGAAGCAAGAGAGTCGAAAGATGGAGGGAGTACTTCAATGAGTTGCTAAATGTAAGGAATGAAGAGCCAGCAAACATAGCTGGATATGGTATGGGAGGGAGAAGAAGAGAAGTAGTGGAGGAGGAGGTGGGGATCAGGAGGTCAGAAGTGTGGGAAGCCATGAAAAGAGTGAAGTTGGGGAAAGCATCAGGAACAGATAGAGTGTGTGGGGAAATGTTGAGGTATGGTGGTGAGATAGTGATCGAATGGGTATGGAAAATGTGCAAACTAGCATGGGAGAAGGGGAGTGCACCCGATGACTGGAAGACTGGTATAATAGTCCCCCTATATAAGGGCAAAGGGGAAAGAGGAGTGTGTGGTAACCACCGAGGAATATGTCTTCTAAGCGTAGTAGGGAAGGTATACAGTAGGGTAGTGATTGAGAGAGTGAGAGTAGAAATGGATAGGCGATGAGCAGGGAGGTTTTTGGAAGGGAAGAGGATGTGTAGATCAGATTTTTACCCTGAATTGTGTTGTGGAGAAATATCTGGAGAAGAAGCTAAAGGTGTATGTTGCCTTTATGGACTTGGAGAAGGCCTATGACAGAGTGGATAGAGAAGGTTTGTGGAAAGTACTTAGAATATACGGAGTAGAGGGCAAGTTGCTGAAAGCAGTGAAGAGCATGTATGAGGGTGCAAAGGCGGCAGTACGTGTGGAGAGTGAGCAGAGCGAGTTCTTTGACCTGAATGTTGGTTTGAAACAGGGGTGTGTGATGTCCCCGTGGTTGTTTACTGTATATATGGATGGAGTCATGAAAGAAATACTATCAAGAGCAGTGGATGTTGGTGTATCGCTGAAAAGGGAGGGAATTGAGTGGAAGCTACCTATACTGCTGTTTGTGGATGATGCAGTTCTGATGAGTGATAATGAATGGGAGTTGCAGGGTCTGGTAAATGAGTTTGGAACAGTGTGCAAAAAACGGAATTTGAAGGTAAATGCGGGGAAGAGCAAGGTTATGGTCTTCGAAAGGGGTGAAGTCACAGAGTGTGAGGTGAAGCTGAACGGTCAGGCTATGGAGATCGTCAACTCTTTTAAGTATCTGGGCAGTGTGTTGAGTAAAGATGGGACTATGGATGAAGAAGTGCAGGAGAGGGTACAACAGGGGAAGAGGGTTGTAGGAACGCTGAAAGCAGTAACAAGAAATAGGGTGGTCAGTATGGAAGTGAAGAAGTCCTTGCATGACAGTGTGGTAATCCCGACACTGACTTACGGAAGCGAAGCATGGACGTTGGTTGAGAGACTCAGACCAAGAGTGAGAGCAGTGGAAATTAATTACTTAAGAACCGAATATGAGGTGGAAGGATGGAGTGAGGAAGTACATGAACGAGGGCAGTGCTGGTTGGGGGGAGGGGCGTCGACTGACTTGGGACAGAGGTGCATGGGGGCGGTTCGTTCGTGGCCACCCCTTCGGGGATCACGGCGTCAGGCAATAGATAGATAGATAGAAGAAGTGCGTGCGGAGTTACATGGAGGGATAGACAGACTAATGAGGAAGTAAGAAGGTGTGGTGTGGAGGTAGATGTGCTGGAAAGTGTGAAAAGGAATAGCTTGAGATGGTTCGGCCATATGGAAAGCGAGAGAATGACTAAGAGGGTGTACGAGAGCGAGGATGAGGGACAGAGAGGGAGAGGTAGACCGAAAGAGAGGTGGAAGGATGGAGTGAGGAAGTATATGAACGAAGGCAGTGCTGGTTGGGGGGAGGGGCGTCGACTGACTGGGGACAGAGGTGCATGGGGGCGGTTCGTTCGTGGCCACCCCTTCGGGGATCACGGCGTCAGGCAATAGATAGATAGTTATTGCACAAGGTGAGCTTATTTTATTGTTTATTATTTTTGTAGTAAATTAAATTATAATATTACTGTGTGTCATGTGAAGACTGTTGCCATTATAATTTTCATTTTTATATTTGTTATTATTTTACTACTGTATTATTATTGTTTATCAAAATAGCTGATATCCCTTACACTACAATACTATGAATAGGACTCTAGATCAGTATTCACATTTATATTAACTCTTATCCCTAATCAAAGGCCTCACCACCTATATTTTGAGGAACAATTTTAATAGTGTACAGTATGCAGTAGAGCTAGCCCTTGGCAAGCACCAACATGAAGTACAGTCATGCTAATAAGTCATATCTCATCTATCATGTTTGGCTCGCTCTGTGCTGCATTAATGTCTGTCAGATGTTGAATAGGGTGGATAAGTGTAGGAACATGTTGGTAAATCTCACTCAATAGAAAGAAAGTATGTGTAAATATTGCTGGTACCAATTATTTATCAAAACATAATAGGTGCCGAGACATCACTTATTAGCCCGACTGTACAATTACATCGGCTAATACCTGCATACAAGCAAAAATCAAGTAGAAGGTACATCCACTAGCATTATGACCAAATGATTCTTGGGTTTAGTTTTTCAGCAAGTGCTGAACATTATGTTATAATGAGTAAGCACTTATACAGTATATATGGGAGTTGCTAAACCCAGAGCATTAATATTATTGACATGTCCGGAAAACAAATTAAAGTACTGTACAGTAAAACCTCGCCCATCCAGACTAATTGGGGGAGAACCCTGTCTGGATCTGCCAAAAATCTGGATATATAACTTAAACAACCAGACTTAGGTTTCAGCCATCCAGACAAATCCGAATGGCTGACATACAAGTCTGGATATCTAACGCTGGATGTAAACAATACGTGCGGTAACTTGTATTTGTCTCGGATTAACCTTTATTTTTCCCAAGCCATCCAGACAAAAGTTTGGTTGTCTGAAACATGAGTCTGGATCGAAATGCCTGTCCGGATCTCCTGGGTTTCCGGATTTGAGAGCACCAGATGGGCGAGGTTCTACTTTATTTGAATAGATAGAATAGTAAGGGAGTATTGGTATATGGTAAATTTTATAATGATTATCTCACAACAGTGGTTGAATGATTGTCGATTAGTGGAGCGTTTAGTGGGTCGGCTCTCCCCGGATGCTGACCCTGACGAACACTCCAGTGCCGATAACATCCTGTGTGAGATCAGTGCCGCCTGCAGGGACCCCGGTACAGACCCCACCAACCCACTCCTTACTTCACTAGAAAGGTCAGTATGTGTGTGTGGAGAGAGAGAGAGAGTGTGTTTGTGTGTGAGTGTTTGAGGGGGAGATAGATTGTTGAGTGGCACTTAGTAAAAATATAAATTGCTCATCCTCTCCGTAATACACTTTGAAAGATGCACATCACTTACTGACTTCCTAACAGACCAGTCTTCCTTGTACGACAATCTTGTATTGAAGTGAGACATAGGGAACAAGTAATGAGGATCTCTCCAAGTTGAGAGCTGTGCAGATTAGCCATATCAGAATGGTATCTGACGTTAGCAGGCAAGATGAACAGTGCAATTGAGAAGTGAACAAGTCTTTTGAAAGATACAGAGAAGTACTTTGTAATAGCATAGCCTTGTGTGAAAAATGTGTGAAGACAGATTACTGTGCTGAGAGAAATACATGGAAGTTTAATAAGAAGAATAACTGGTAGTGGAAAACCATTAATGCCTTAAGGGGACCGGCCGCTTTTTACTCTTGAAGGTGTCAGTGAATTTCGTCTGAGTTCAATAATATTTGGAACACTTATAGGGGACCTAAAAAGAGAGAGATTCTTGTAATCTTAATTCTCTAGGGCAATTAGTTTTTAAGTTAGGTAAGAATTAGTGTGTAAATTTATGTTTTTTTTTTTTTAAATCAAAGGAAAATACAGATTTTGTTGTATGATTGTTTTATTGTATTGAGGGTACTCACAATAGGTTGAACTTCAAATGACCATCTCTATTTTTTCTATTTTGCATCTAATCGTGGAATGAGGGCGTTTACAATTAGGTACAAATTAGCTGACACGTGTCTCGGGGTGCTGTGTCGAAATGGGAATGAAATAAAAAAAAGGGAAACGGAGGGTTGTAGGGAATTGTATGCCCTTTCCAATGACACCAGAATCATTGTTGTAGCATGTTTGGTTACTTCATGGTTGCGCCAAGGCTTTATTGTGGTAGGCAGGGAGGGTTCTGTGGGGGCGCTCGGTTATGGCCTTGGCCTTGCTCGGGGCTGTTCGGCCAGGCAGTCTGGGGAACAACAACAACATGATAGGGCGTTTTTGTGGCAAGACTTTGTTGTACTGTGCTGCAGTAAAGACTGTAGCCACCGTGTTATGATTGCTGTGCACTGTGTGCAGTACAGTACTGTGATTGTACCATGGAAGCCACATTCAGTGTGGATGGTTGTGGTCTTTAAACCTGTATGTATGTATGTATGTACTGTAGTAGATTAGTATATACTATACATAGTATGGAGACTTATAAGTAACTTCACCCCCTATCTATAATGGCTGTGTCTGTTTATCTCTCCCTCTCTGCACGGTATATAGAGTATATGTATGCATTTGTATACTGTGTGTGTATATATATATATATATATACCGGTATACAGTATATATACTGTATATATGTATGTATTATAGGTTTGATTCCCGGAGGGAAGAAAGAAAACTTAATATTTAGTTGGGGCCCCGTAATCATTGACGATATGCCTATTAGTATAATAGCCTCCATTCAAGCGCCCGCGGTAGCCAGTTTGAATCTACTGCCGCGGGGAAGAACGGAGTATCCGTCATAAGGGTAATGCTTATTCTCTTATGGAATCGTCTTATGATTGGGTACTCTACGAAAAAACCTTCGTAAAATATAAAAAAGAAAAATATACTTAATACTGTAATTGTTATACTGTACTATCGCTTTCCATCTTGTGGATTTCTTGTGTGGGCTTCCTTGCCACTGCTCCCTGAGCTGCCATTCCTTCTTCACTGACATATTAAGATTTACCTCAAGACATCAAGCGAATGGGAATGGGATGGACGGGAGGGCCCTACATCGTCAATGATTATGGGGCCCCTACTAAATATTAGGTTTTCTTTCTTCCCTCCGGGAATCAAACCTATAATTTATTAGTGACCCCTCCATCCTTGACGATATGCCTGATATCTTAAGACTGGAGGGGGACATTCGTGACAATATCAACACACTAACAAATTACCTCAGGTATAACAATTTAAGTGTTTATTATTTACATACAATGTTTATAAAAATGGAAAGGAAGCATTGCGTTACTTCAAAGAAGATCTGCTTATAGTTGACTGGATTTGCACTCTGCGATCCGTCTAAAAGATTGCTTAGGGACATATTCTTATTCCTTTTCAAACAGGTACCGACCTATAATACTTTGGATTACAGTATATACTGGCCTTAAAACTATTTGTACATTCTATAAATGTTTGTACATCTTGTTTATACTATATATATAGTTGTACTGATATATATATCAAAATAAAATAAAATCTTGAGCTGTAGAACCAGCTTTACTATTAAGTATCACAGCTCGTAAATTCATCACAATATCCGGCGGAGGGTTCTAGGGGCCTTTAAGCTAGTTTTGGTTTATCCAGGGCCACCGACAGGTATCGCGTCAAGAAAGTATTGTTGGATGCCCACAGCTTTGTGTTAGCTATGTCGTCCACTGAATAATTTTGCATGAATCTAAGAGAAACTGCCCACTTTCTTATGTCATGAGCTCTGCCCAATACGCCGGGATTACTTTCCCTGATTACATCTACGAGTAAAGAAGATCATTTCTGTCTCATGATGCGATTCCCTGTCCGGTTGACCCATAGGAAGCTTGGTTGTCGAGGTTGTGCTACCCTCATAAACTTAAGTAAAGCTTGTACCAGGCATAAAAGATGATGTGTGTGTCCTCTTTTAAATGCCGGAACAGTAAATTCTGAGAATACATGATCACAATGTTCATTCTTTGCAATGAACGTGGGAGACGGAGCGATTTGTACCTGTTCGTTCAGTCTCCCAAACCTAAGGTAGTTGGGTTCGTTGCTCATCGCCGCCAGCTCCGATACTCTGTTTCCTGTCGCTAAAGCCATCAGGAATACAGCCTTCTTTAATACTGAATCAAAATCCGGCGCATGGTTATATTTGCGTGAGTGAAGCAATGATAAGGCTTTGTCAAGCAACCAGGTAGGCATGAGCTGGCGTGGTGGTGGGCGTAGCTTGAAACATGCCCTCATGACGCCTTTTTCTTCTGCCTATGGTATGGATAGACCAGTGAGGTTGAAAAAGGGGTTTCTAATAGCTGACAAGTGATTCTTTAGGGTCACTACTGAGAAGCATTTATGTTCAAACAAATAATCTAGGTACTTAAAATAAGAGCCACTGAGGCATCTGTTTGTGCTGTCTCCACTATCCAGTTTGTGAATGTTTTCCAATGTGATTGGTACTGTCTCCTGGTGGACATAGTATACTGATTAAGAAATTTGTTTGGGCACTCTCTCCATACTGGGTTAGCCGTTTGGCATTTTGAATGTCCATAAGGCAAAAGTCAGCAAGGTCTTTAGGTTGCCAATTGTTTCCAAGTGGAAGGGCGAGACCGGGAGTAATACCGGGTTCTCGCACCATGTCTTCAATTGGTGATACTGTACCATAACTGAGCCGGCCATAGTGGCGCGATCATCGAGACTAGGCCTCGGTAGCCCCGTAGTTTGTGAACTACTTGACACATGAGTGAAGCGTCTGGAGGAGGAAAAAGATAGATGGAAGTCCACTTGTTCCAGTTCTCTGATAATGCGTTGGGACCTCCCGGCGGGTTAGGTAGAGAGGAAGTCTGTATTTACCTATTTGTAGTTTACAGGAATTGAGCAGCGCTCGTGTTGTCCTGTCTTAGTTACTTTATAATCAATCGCATTCTACTTAGACAAGTATCGTAATGGCTATTCCCAGTTCCCAGTATTTTGGACTAACATATCATAACTTATGTTGCCCTATTTCCATATTTACTTTTATCCAACCTAGATTTGAACATGTTAATGTTCCTCGCTCTCACCACCTCCTCCTCCAAGTTGTTCCAAGTCTCTATACTCCTATATGGGAAGCTGAATTTCTTTGTGTCCTTACGACATCTGCCCTTCCTCAGCTTAAACTCGTGCCCTCTTGTCCTTCCATTATCCCTCACGAATAGATCTTCCCTATCTACTCGTTCCAAACTTTTTACTCCCTTGAACATCGTTATTAAGTCGCCTCGTTCCCTTCTCTCTTTCAAGGTAGGCAGTTGTAGTGTCTTAAGTCTTTCCTCATATGTCAACTCCTTCAATCTTGGGATCATCTTTGTTGCTATCCTTTGGACTTTCTCTAATTTGTTTATATGTTTTTTCAAATGTGGTGACCATATCACTGCTGCATATTCTAATCTTGGTCTTATCATAGTCATTATCAGTTTTCTTAACATTTCTTCATCCAAATAGTTAAATGCCACTCTCATATTGGTTATTATTCCATATGCTCCTCCAATGATCATGTTAATATGCTTCTCCGGGGATAGATCATCTTGTATTATCACTCCAAGGTCCTTCTCATGCCGTGTTTTGCCGATTATTTCAATTCCTAATTTGTACTCCCAGCTTGGCCTTATCTCACTTGTTCCCACTTCCAAAACATGACACGTTTCTGCATTGAAATAATTTTCCAGGTTTGGCTCCATCTGTGCAACTCATCTAGGTCCTTTTGAAGATCCTGACAACTTTCTATACAGGTGACATTCATGATCTTAGCGTCATCCGCAAACATATTCATATGACTACTGTATTCAAGTTTTCTGGCATGTTGTTTACATAAAGTAGGAACATTATCGGACCCAACACTGATCCCTGTGGTACTCCGCTCGTCACACTCCTCCACTGTGAATATTCGTCTCGTATCGTGGTCCTCATTTCTCTTCCTATTAAAAAGTTTTCCATCCATTTTAACATCCTACCATGTACACCTCCAACAACCTGCAATTTCCACAATAACCTTTTGTGAGGCACCCTGTCAAAGGCCTTTTTCAGGTTCAGGTAAACACAGTCAACCCATCCCTCTCTCTCCTGTGTAACATCTACAACTCTGCTATAAAAGCTTAATAAATTAGATACACAAGATCTCCCTTCCCTGAATCCAAACTGTTTCTCGCTAAGCACCCCCTGTCCCTCAATGAAGTGTGTCCACTTTTTTCTTATAATTTTCTCACAAATTTTGCAAACAATGCTGGTGAGGGACACCGGTCTGTAGTTAAGCGGATTTTCTCTGTCTCCTTTGTAAATTGGTACTATGTTAGCTCTCTTCCATTCCACTGGCTGGTCTCTCTCATTCAGTGAAGATTTGATGATTTCATAGATTGGTTCCACTAACTCTTCCGCACATTCTTTGAGGATCCATCCAGCCACTCCATCTGGTCCCATTGATTTCCTCACGTCCAAATCCTGCATCAATTTCAGCACTTCACTTTTTGTCACTTTCATTTCAGGCATCTGTGGTGTTCTCATTTCTCTATCAGGTTCTATAAACTCCTCCTCTTTTACAAACACTGACTGAAGCTTTTCATTCATAACTTCACACAATTCTTTATCTTTCTCATAGCCGTTTGTTCCAACTCTTAGTCTGAGAATACCTTCTTTTGTTTTTATTTTTCCATTTACAAATCTATAAAATAGTTTTGGCTCGTTTTTGCACTTCTCTACAATATTCCTTTCATATTTATATTGTTCCTCGCGTCGTATCTTTACGTATTCATTTCTTTTCTCCTTGTACTTATTCCAGTTATTTTCACTATGTCTCTTCCGTGCTATATTCCATTCTCGGTTTCTTCTATCCTGTGCCTTACTACATCTTATATTGAACCATTCTTTTTCCTTCTTTACCCCTGATTGGAACCTTGGGACATATTTATGTATCCCTTCTTCATATACTTTCAAGAAAAGTCTATATTTGTCTTGAACCATTTCCAGGCTTTCTAGTTCCTTCCAATTTATACTTTGGAAATAATGTTTCAATGATTTAAAACCAGTTTTAGCATAGTTGTATCTATTTATTTTATGTCCGTCATTTCTCTCCTCATTTTTTCCCAAATCCATCTCCATATCCATCTCCCTGCCGAAGGATAAGTCAGAAATAGAGAAATTTGAGTGCGTAGTGTGCAAAGGTGAGCTTGTGTTAAGTGATGATCCTGTGGCTGTGAATTTTGGAAATGAGTCTTTGGAGCTGGTGAACAAGTTTTGTTACCTAGGAGATACCATCTCTGCCGGTGGTGGGGCCGAGGCTGCCACTGTTGCTAGAATTAGGTGTGGCTGGGGGAAGTTCAGAGAATTGATGCCAATCCTGACCATGAAAAGAATACCTCTCCCCCTGAAGGGAAAGGTGTATGCCTCATGTGTTAGAAGTGCAATGACGTATGCCTCAGAAACATGGGCCGTTAAAGTAGAGGATGTCAACAGAATGGAGCGTAATGAGATGAGAATGGTGAGATGGATGTGTGGGGCCAGGCTACAGGATAGAATAACAAATGTTGAGCTGAGGAGACGTTTAGGTATAAAGAGTATTAGCGAGGTGATGCGTACAAGTAGACTGGGATGGTATGGACATGTGGAGAGAATGGATGAACAAAATTGGGTGAAAAAATGCAGGTCTGTGATTGTGGAGGGAGCTGCACCAAGGGGTGGACCGAGGAAGACCTGGGATCGGACTATACGCGCCGATCTCAAATCCAAGAACTTGACAAGTGAAGCAGCCCTTAACAGGGTTGCCTGGAACGCCGCCATTAGGACAAGAGACTGAAACTGCACTGATGTGTGGAACACTCAGCCTTAAAATGTGATGTATGTATGTATGTATGTATGTATCTCCATTTCTAAAATCTTGTGATCACTTTTTCCCAAGGGACAACGATAATTTATCTTTCTAACGTCATGCGGATCACTGGTGAAGACTAGGTCTAGCCTGGATGGTTCATCCATCCCTCTGATTCGTGTGTTTTCTCTAACATGTGTTAACATGTTTTCTGTTACTAGATTCAGTAATTTACTGCCCCAAGATTCATTATTATTTCCTGCATCTAACCCTTCCCAATTGACTTCCTTACAATTGAAATCACCTGTTAATAATAATTTATTTCTCCTATTAAAAAGTATTTTTAGTGCATCTAGAGATTCCGTGATTAGTTGATCATATTCTTCCCGCTTCCATGCTCTAGTTTGTGGTGGTATATAAGCCACTGCTATGTCAGTTGCTTTGTTGTCCTTGTCTTTTATTGTCACTACTATAATTTCTGATCTATTATTGCCTAGGTTAATCTCACTTGCTTCTATATTTTTGTCAGTCATTGTTAACACTCGACCCCCCACTTTTCCTTCTCTATCTTTTCTCCACACATTGTACCCTTCCCATCCCAACACTCCCAATTCAGTACCACCTCTCAACTTTGTATCTGCTAAGCACATAATATGTGGTTTATATTTCTCAATATAGTCATTCAATTCTAATTTCTTAGACAGCAAGCCATCCACATTACTATACATCAGCTTCATCTCCCCCCTTCTTACACCTTTCTTTTTTTCTCTTTCCCTAATATTCCCAGACTCTACTCCCCCCCCCCCCACTTCCACTCCACCTTCTCTCCCTTGCTCCCCCGTGCTCTCCACCTGCCCTGTTTCTCTCACTTGTTCCTGGTTTACACCAGTCTCTCCCTCCTGTCCTTCGGTACTGGTACTCGCTTCCCCTGTCCGACCGTTCATCCCTAAGTTATCTGTTTGCCCCTCCGTCTTCCTCTGTGGGCTTTTGATGAACCATTTCTTCTTCTTCGTTCCTACCTGTCTCCAATAAAAAAAATCCACTTCTTGTTCTGTTCTTTTGGCATTCAATTCCTTCACCTCATCCCTCAAACTTTTCATTTTGTTTCTTTCATCTAAGTCCAAGTCTTTTTCGATGTAAATATGCTTCAGACAATCCTTATCTTTCAACCTCCATTTATTATTCATGATTTCCTCTACTATTCCTACTGTGCGAAACTGCACTTTCATTGGCCTAGACTCTTGTTTATATTTTCCAATTCTATGCATGTCTTCAATTTCATTCTCCCACTCTCGCACACCCTCGTCCACTACCTGTAGAATCTTCCTCACTCGGTCTCTCTCTATCCTACTTCTCTCCTCTCTCTTTACATTGTGTTTCTCCTTATCTCCTCTTATCACAATACATTTTTTTCTTCCAGCAGTCTCCCTCACTAGATTTTCCTTCTGTCTAATTACCTTAACTACATCCTTTTCAAAGTTACCTCCCTGCCTATGTATCTGTTGCTCCTTTACTATCTCCGAAAATTTCAAATTCCTTACCTCCTCGTTCTTTTGAAATTCATCCTTCTTTAATTCAACATCCTTCATATCCTTCTTTATCCTGTCCATTTCTTCCTGCATTTCGCTAATACAAACCCTTAACACGTAATGTGTGGTTCCCTTCTGACGCAAATAGATCCACTAGTGGACGGTATGGCTCTGCAATCATCTTGTTGAAGATGTTTTGTCTGATTGCCCATTCTACTGGGGTGCTCTGTCTCCGGGACAGAGCGTCTGCCCAGACGTTTGCTACGCCCGGGAGATAAGATGCATGCAGATGAATGCTCAGCGATTCGGCAAGAGCAAAAATCTGTTTTGACAATTCCAGCAACCTCCGAGACCTTGTTGACCCTTGCTTTTGAATGCAGTGTATCGCATTCAAGTTGTCCATTCAAAACGCAATTCACTTCCCCTGTAATGAAGAGCCGTGAGTTTGTAGGAAAAATAGTGGGACAAAGAGCTCTTTTTTGGTTTATATGAAAGTTCATGTCTGGGGGTTAGGGAATAGAATATGCCCCACGTGCCTTCTGCGTGTCGTAAGAGGCGACTAAAGAGGTTGGGTCGGTGGGCTTGCGACCCCCACCCGGAAAAAATATCTAAGCAAAGAAAAACGAACGAACAGCCTCGGATGCGGACGGAACCTACGTTGACGAACCACGACCGACTAAGGACATTCCTTCGGACATTCTGAGAATGGCTACATGGAATGTTAGTGGCATGAATGATGGCACAAAAGAGAGAGAGGTTCTGGAAGTGTTAGTGAATGCCAGGCTGGATGTATGTGAAATGACAGAGACCAAATGGAAAGGTTCAAATGTGAGAGAGTGGGAGTGTGGAATGGGTGTGTGTGCTGGAGTGAGTGAAGGAACAGCGAGAGAAGGTGCATGTTTGTTTGTAAGTAGCAAATGGAAGGAATGTGTAAGAGAGTATGGGTTCAAGGATTGTGTGGGTGAGAATGAAAGTAGGAATACAAACGTGGGGTATGCGTGTATGCCCCGACAGAGGATATACTTGAAAGAAAGAAAGAGGAGTTCTGGATGAATGTGGAGGCGTGCCTGAAGAAGTTTGACAAGAACGAAAGAATATTTCTGATTGGGGATATGAATGGTAAGGTGGGTGATAGGAAAGTTGAGGGATTGGTGGGAGGGTGGGGGGTACCATCAGAGGTGAATGGGAATGGTAGTACACTTGTGGACGTATGTGTGGGGAGGAGGCTGTGGATAACCAACACCTTCTACCGACACAGAATGATCCACAGGTACACGTGGAAACGGATGTTGACGATGAAGGATAAGACAGTGGTGGAACGAAAGTCATTGATTGATAACTCGCATAAGACAGGAACTGGATGATGCTTCTGTTGGTGAAGAACTTTCAGTTGTACTCCAACCCCGACACATTCCTAATAATGTCCTCTCATCCTTTCACTCAGTAGAGGTGGACATGATCTCGTCCTACATAAGAAACCTCAATAAAACATTTTGCCCGTTGGATCCCATAAATGTTTCCAAGCTACCAAGAGTCTATGATCACACAGTTGAGTTTATTTCCAAAATAATTAATAAGTGCTTCTCTGAAGGTAGCTTCCCACATTCTGAAAAGCATGCACTACTCCGACCTACTCTAAAGAAACCTGGACTTGATGTTGAGAACATGTTGAACTATCGTCCTGTCTCCAACCTGTCCTTTATATCAAAGATATTAGAGCGTGCAATACTTGACCAATTACAACCACTACTTCAGCAGAATGAAACTATCCCAATTTTTCAGTCTGCTTACCGACAGCATCATTCAACTGAAACAGCATTGATTAGAGTACATAATGATCTAGTTGAGAACATTTGCAATGGTGTGGCCTCACTATTGGTCTTGCTTGATCTCTCTGCGGCTTTTGACACAGTGGATCACGAGTTGTTATTGAGTGATCTTTATGATTGTGGTGTGCGTGACTCCACTCTCTTGCTTCTTGGGTCGTACTTGTCAGGTAGATCCCAGAGTGTGATGGTAAATCAAGTGGTCTCGGACTCGACACCCCTGCAGTATGGTGTTCCGCAGGGATCAGTTTTATGTCCTATCCTATTTATAATTTATATTAGCAGTTTGTCTCTTCTGCTTCGTGCACATAATGTCACCTTTCACTTTTATGCAGATGACACGCAGATTTATGTGAGAATCACAAATATAGTTGATATACGGAGTAAGATGGAATTGTTGATGTCTGATATCAAGAAGTGGATGAGAGCGAGAAAACTTAAACTAAATGATGGTAAAACTGATATTCTCATCATCCGAGGAAATAGAAGAGCTGATGATATAGTAGGTGCCCTCTCCATCAATGTGGGTGGATCTCAGCTGCGACCGGCCAACTCTGTTCGAAATCTGGGTGTATATGTGAACTCCCGATTAGATTTCAAAGAGCATGTAAACCAGATAGTTAAAATTTGTTACTTGCACATCAGAAATCTCTATTTGGTGAAGCCGTTTATAACCAGACGTTGCCTCCTGACGCTGGTTCACTCATTGGTCTTCTCTCGTGTTGATTATTGCAATGCCCTGTTGGTGGGTCTTCCAAATTATATTTTGAAGAAAGTTCAGTCTGTTCTTAACAGGGCCGCAAGACTAATTTTTGGTGTTCCACCTAGAACTCCTACTACATCTCTTCACATAGAACTGCACTGGCTGCCAGTAAGAGCAAGAATAGAATTTAAGTTGTGTTTGGTGACTTTTAAGGTTCTCAAATTTGGTGAGCCTAGGTACCTTGCGGAGCTGCTCAGGCGCCCACCGGCACACCATGGTGTAGTTGTGCGTCATGACAATGACCCTTTTCGTCTTGATGAACCAAGGGCTTTCCAGCAGTCTTCTTTCTTTGAGAGGTCATTCTCCTACATGGCTCCGAGGTTGTATAACAGGTTGCCGCTGTCCATGAGACAACTGAGTTCTGTTGAATGCTTCAAGAGACAACTTAAGACTTTTCTCTTTGAGAGAAGCTATGATCTTGAGAGAGGTGTCATGACAGATGGCTATAGAGTTTAGGCTATTTTGCCACTGCTAGTGATTGTTAAATGTGTGTTGTATATGAGCCTTCTTTTGATGCATTGATTTTTGTTCTTTTTCTTTCTCTTTTCGAGCGCTAGTGAATTCTTCGGAAAAATTGGCGCTTATGAGAAATAAGTAACATGCTTATTATTATTATTATTATTATGTATGTGTGGATGAACGAATGAAGAAATCTGTGATGGATGCTAGGGTGTATAGGGTTATTGGAGGGGGTCTGTCTGATCATTATGTAGTGGTAGCTAAGGTTAGGATACAAAAGAAGTGGGTGAGGAGAGCTGGAGGGAGGAGGGTGGAGAGGTTGCAGGAGGAAGTCAGGGAGGAGTACAGGAGAGCAGTGGAAAGACGACTAGGTGGGTTCGACCTGGAAGTTATGGAGGAAGTGGAGGAGATGAGCAAGGTGTTTAACCCTCCAGCCCCGGGGGCTATAGCTTGCGACTGTGCTCCGGTACCGGGTGTTTTGACGATCTTTGGCCTATGTTAACTACTCTGTAAGTCAATGAATATGGCATGTAATGTTGTGAATAAAAAAGAATAATGTTCCACAAACCTTCCTCTGTCGAATGGCATTGAGTAGAGGTCTCTAGCCCCTCTGGTTGCATAATGGTGAGCGCGGGAAGACGAGTGCTTTTCGGCGGCAAATTCTTCCCGCGTTCGGACGCGTCGCCCCGGCCATGGCTACGACGCACCTAGCCGCTCGTCGCGCCAAAGTATTTATCTCCCTTAGACGATTTTAGTGTTTGATATTGAGAATGTGATGTTTATTTGATATTTTCTAGTTATTTTGAGGCCAATTATATAAAATATGTTTATTTGGGTATCACTGTCACTGATATTGCTAATTTGCACTCGATACCGTACATTTTATTAGTAATTGAGGTAGCTTATTGTTGTATTAGGCACTGATTATTCGTTATCACAGGTGTTTATTATACTTTGGCCATCATATATTAGGTCTTGTGTCACTTTCACTTTGACAAATATGCTTTAGAGAGTGTCACTGTCACTGATAATGCTCATTTTCACTCGATACCGTACATTTTATTAGTAATTGAGGTAGGTTATTGTTGTATTAGGCACTGATTATTCGTTATCACAGGTGTTTATTATACTTTGGCCATCAAATATTAGGTCTTGTGTCACTTTCACTTTGACAAATATGCTTTAGAGAGTGTCACTGTCACTGATAATGCTCATTTTCACTCGATACCGTACATTTTATTAGTAATTGAGGTAGGTTATTGTTGTATTAGGCACTGATTATTCGTTATCACAGGTGTTTATTATACTTTGGCCATCAAATATTAGGTCTTGTGTCACTTTCACTTTGACAAATATGCTTTAGAGAGTGTCACTGTCACTGATAATGCTCATTTTCACTCGATACCGTACATTTTATTAGTAATTGAGGTAGGTTATTGTTGTATTAGGCACTGATTATTCGTTATCACAGGTATTTATTATACTTTGGCCATCAAATATTAGGTCTTGTGTCACTTTCACTTAGTTATATGATTTGTAAACGTTTTATATACAATTTATTGTGTCTTTTTTCACTGATTTCTATATTTCTATAGGTTCTAATCATATGAATGACACTTGGTATATACATATGTGTCACTTTCACATATTATTATGGTGTAATTGTATTTGTATCAATGTTCTCATAATACATGACTTTTGTATTACAATAAATTGGTTTTCTTCCACTTTTTGCCTATACTGTATATAATTATAGTGTACATATTATCATTTTATTTGGCAATTTCAGTATGATTATTAGAACTCCAGCTTGGAGTGGTAATCAAAGAAGCACTCTAAAGCACAGAGTGCCACCTTGCACTCCACACACTCCATGGTTGACTTTTTACCTGACCTCGGCCTCACCCTGCTGTTGTAGCAGACATGGCACCGCTTCTGCTGTGTTCTTCCTGATTCATTCTGAGGCAGGGAACCAAGCCTGTGCCTAATCAAGTATTGAGCACACTGCAAGCGGTCAATAACGGCGGGCCCAGGATGTGCCACTGCCCTCTGTGGCGTAGCATACTTCTCCAGGAGCTCCGTCAACACCTGCTTTTGGAACCTCCGCAGGCTATTGAACTTCATGTGTGTGTTCACATTCCGAAGCTTGTATATGTTGTAGGCATTCAGAACTGACATGTCCACCATATGCAGAAAGAACTTTTTGTACCATCTGCACGAGGTACGCAGGCAGTCAATGAAGCCTATCTGCATGTCGGACTTGTCCACCAGCCTCATGTTGATGTTGTAGTCCAGGACAGCATCGGGCTTGGTCACCCTGGCCTGGGTGCGGTGATCCACCTTGCCAGTCTCCACCATTTCCCCCTTGTGGATGGCGGTCAGGAGGTTGACCTTCCGCTGGTCGTGCCAGTGGATAGCCAGAATGGGCCCCGACTTCTTCTTGAACACATCACCTTTTTTGGTCTTTGGAGGGAAAGGTGGCATGCCCTTCCTTTTCCCTCGTACTGTGCCTACAGTCCCCGTCTTGCGCTCATGCAGGTACTGTGAGAGAGTGAGGGACGTGTAATAATTGTCCGTGTAGAGGACGTGATTCTTGTGAAAGTAGCGGTCCATCATGGCTTGCACCACTGCTCCGCCAAAGCCAATGAGGGGGTCCACAAGCAAGTCCCCTTCCTTCCCGCTGTAGACCAGGAAGTCCAGGACATAGCCAGTTTGGCAGTCGCACAGCACAAAGAATTTTATGCCAAAGCGATGTCTTTTTGAGGGGATGTACTGCCGGAAGCTGAGTTTTCCCCGGAACAGCACAAGAGACTCGTCAATGACGACCTTGCGGAAGGGCTTGAAGTAGGAGGTGAAGCGTTCTCGCATCATCTCGTACAACGTCCTAATCTTCCACAGCTTGTCAAGGTTGGTGACAAGATGGAGCGCTGCGAGGATATCAAGGTACCGGTCGCGAGACATATATTTCCCGAAGGCAGGGGTGGATATCAGATCATTGGTGATCCAATAGTCAGGCAACCTATGCTTCTTGACATGAGGCATTAGCATGGTGAGTGCCAGGAACACCATGAACTCTTTATGAGTCACTGGGGTCCACTGCCTCATGTGGCCCTTGGTCACCTTTCCCAAAAAGTGGACCTGGAATTGGTGCTGCTTATTTGTCTCTTTGACAACATAGCCTACCACCTCCTCATCAAAGAAGGCCTCAAATAGTTCGTGTGGTGGAGCATTGGGGCCTGCAGGAAAATTGGGGGTAACGCCTGAACCCTCCAGTACCTCATCAAAAGCTGGCACATCAGGGTTCCATCCTCATCAACTACGTCTTGCCACTGAAAAACGTAGAATGGGTCTTGTCTACGCTGACGAGGAGCTCCAGCTGGTGGCCCAGCACGCCCACGGCCAACTCGGGAGGCGCGCGCCCTAGGGCGGCGAGGGCGGCGGCCAGGGCGGTGGGCAGCACGACAGGCAGCACGACGCCGGGCCAAGCGGATGGGTCGAGGGTCGTCGATGTCCATATAGTCATCGTCAGAGTGGTCATCTTGCCCTGACGGTGGACCTATGTAATCATGGCCAGAGTCTTCAGAGAGGTGCCCTTCATCATCAGTGGCCCCCACATAATCTGGCGGGGAACCAGTGATGCGTGGGCGGCGTGCGGGTGGGCGAGGTGGGGAAGGAGTGGCAGGTGAGGCTGTGTCCCCCCGAGGTCCTGGGCTCCTTGGCCTGCGACGAGTGACAGAAAGCAATGTTTCACTGTCACTAGGCCCAGGTATTGGTGATGCGAGCTCAAAGACTTCTTCAGGAAGACATGTTAGAGGTGGGGAGGACCGTGGGGAAAGTTGCGGGGACGTATGGCTGGGGCCGGCCGGGGTGGACGCCGCGGGAGCCTCGAACAAAACTCTCTTACTTTTCTTAATTTTTTTGGTATATTTCCTACCTTTCCCCTTTTCGGCAGCAGTATGTCTCCTGTCGGGGGACCTAGGAGGCAAATAGGCCGAAAGTGTGGGGTCCTCAACCCTTGGCAATGGTGGGGGTGGTAGGGAAGAATGCGGGGCATCCGGGTCATCTTGGGTGGCGTGGGTAGATAAGGGAGACAATGGCGGACGAGAAGGGTCACCACGCTGACCCTCACTCACAGCCTCATCCTCACCAAGTAGTTTTGCTTGTTCCTTAGCTGCCGCGGCCGCCTTCTCAAGTATTTTCTGCTTATACAAATGTAGCTTGAAAGGCGATTTACCTGGGGAAGGGCTTGGCGTCGTATCACTTATGCGAAATTTGGTGAGTGACCTTGAACTCTCCCACTCACTCACTCTCTCAAGTTCACTGTCTTTAGGTAAACCAGCTTCCTCAACAACTGGTACATCACCTTCATCACTCTCATCACTGTCATGTTCTCTCGCAAATCCCAGGAATTGCTCTTCTTTGTCACTCTCATGGCCATAATCACTCGACTTATAATTACTGGAGTCGTCACTGACTTCATCATCAACATTATGCTTGGCATCAGCTCGCTCATAAAGTCTCAATGTCGTCTCAATACCTCCGGGAGATAACACATTTAGGCGATGGCGTCGGGGTAAGGCTCGACGAACTAGCAAGGGCGTCGTAGGAAGCACGGTATCGGACACAGCGGAATCACTATTTGGCGTACTGTCCATGATGGCGTCGGGGTAGATACTGTTGCTGTGGCGTAGTTTACGCCTGGTGGCGCCACCTACCGTCCCACGATACCGAAAATGTACGCGCGGCATTCGAAAGCACGCACGCAAGCAATGGGCGTTCAAGAGCCCTTCCGGGTTGCGCGGGCCGAGGTTGTTATGGGCGTTCAAGAGCCCTTCCGGGTTGGAGGGGTTAAGGATGAGATCTGTGCATCATGTGAGGAGGTGTGTGGAGTGAGGAGAAGAGGGAGGGGAGTGAAAGGTACAGCATGGTGGACAGAAGAGGTAAGAATAGCTGTGGAAGAAAAGAAGAAAGCATATAGAGAGTGGTTGGGTAGTAGAGGGAATGAAGATTTCGAGAGACAGAAACGAGCGAGGTACGTGGAGAGTAAGAGGGTGGTGAAGGAAAGTAAGAGAAGAGTAGATGAGGAATTTGGAAGGAATCTGAGTGTATAATGGAGGGAGAGTAAGAAACTGTTCTGGAAAGAAGTCAAGAAAGTTAGGGAAGGTAGCAAGGGAAACAGTAAGGGTGTGAAAGATAAGCATGGGAGAATGCTAGCCGAGAAGCAAGAGAGAGTCGAAAGATGGAGGGAGTACTTCAATGAGTTGCTAAATGTAAGGAATGAAGAGCCAGCAAACATAGCTGGATATGGTATGGGAGGGAGAAGAAGAGAAGTAGTGGAGGAGGAGATGGGGATCAGGATGTCAGAAGTGTGGGAAGCCATGAAAAGAGTGAAGTTGGGGAAAGCACCAGGAACAGATGGAGTGTGTGGGGAAATGTTGAGGTATGGTGGTGAGATAGTGATCGAATGGGTATGGAAAATGTGCAAACTAGCATGGGAGAAGGGGAGTGCACCCGATGACTGGAAAACTGGTATAATAGTCCCCCTATATAAGGGCAAAGGGGAAAGAGGAGTGTGTGGTAACCACCGAGGAATATGTCTTGTAATCGTAGTAGGGAAGGTATACAGTAGGGTAGTGATTGAGAGAGTGAGAGTGAGAACGGAGAAATGGATAGGCGACGAGCAGGGAGGTTTTAGGAAGGGAGTAAGAAACTGTTCTGGAAAGAAGTCAAGAAAGTTAGGGAAGGTAGCAAGGGAAACAGTAAGGGTGTGAAAGATAAGCATGGGAGAATGCTAGCCGAGAAGCAAGAGAGAGTCGAAAGATGGAGGGAGTACTTCAATGAGTTGCTAAATGTAAGGAATGAAGAGCCAGCAAACATAGCTGGATATGGTATGGGAGGGAGAAGAAGAGAAGTAGTGGAGGAGGAGATGGGGATCAGGAGGTCAGAAGTGTGGGAAGCCATGAAAAGAGTGAAGTTGGGGAAAGCACCAGGAACAGATGGAGTGTGTGGGGAAATGTTGAGGTATGGTGGTGAGATAGTGATCGAATGGGTATGGAAAATGTGCAAACTAGCATGGGAGAAGGGGAGTGCACCCGATGACTGGAAAACTGGTATAATAGTCCCCCTATATAAGGGCAAAGGGGAAAGAGGAGTGTGGTAACCACCGAGGAATATGTCTTCTAATCGTAGTAGGGAAGGTATACAGTAGGGTAGTGATTGAGAGAGTGAGAGTGAGAACGGAGAAATGGATAGGCGACGAGCAGGGAGGTTTTAGGAAGGGAAGAGGATGTGTAGATCAGATTTTTACCCTGAATTGTGTTGTGGAGAAATATCTGGAGAAGAAACAAAAGGTGTATGTTGCCTTTATGGACTTGGAGAAGGCCTATGACAGAGTGGATAGAGAAGGTTTGTGGAAAGTACTTAGAATATACGGAGTAGAGGGCAAGTTGCTGAAAGCAGTGAAGAGCATGTATGAGGGTGCAAAGGCGGCAGTACGTGTGGAGAGTGAGCAGAGCGAGTTCTTTGACCTGAATGTTGGTTTGAAACAGGGGTGTGTGATGTCCCCGTGGTTGTTTACTGTATATATGGATGGAGTCATGAAAGAAATACTATCAAGAGCAGTGGATGTTGGTGTATCGCTGAAAAGGGAGGGAATTGAGTGGAAGCTACCTATACTGCTGTTTGCGGATGATACAGTTCTGATGAGTGATAATGAATGGGAGTTGCAGGGTCTGGTAAATGAGTTTGGAACAGTGTGCGAAAAACGGAATTTGAAGGTAAATGCGGGGAAGAGCAAGGTTATTGTCTTCGAAAGGGGTGAAGTCACAGAGTGTGAGGTGAAGCTGAACGGTCAGGCTATGGAGATCGTCAACTCTTTTAAGTATCTGGGCAGTGTGTTGAGTAAAGATGGGACTATGGATGAAGAAGTGCGGGAGAGGGTACAACAGGGGAAGAGGGTTGTAGGAACGCTAAAAGCAGTAACAAGAAATAGGGTGGTCAGTATGGAAGTGAAGAAGTCCTTGCATGACAGTGTGGTAATCCCGACACTGACTTACGGAAGCGAAGCATGGACGTTGGTTGAGAGACTCAGACCAAGCAGTGGAAATGAATTACTTAAGGGGACCGACCGGTTAATTTAGGCTTAAAAAACTCGAAATCCTGAAAATACCAATAGGTGTTTACTCAACAAGAGTCAACATCCGTTCATAAGCCAGTGAAATGTTATTAGTGAAAACCCATTGGATTTTTTTTTTTATGTTTTCCAAACTTTTCCTGTAATTCTAAAAACGTTATATAGCCAAATTTGAAATTAACATGCTCAGTAACTATTGGTCGTACGAGGAGCATACCTATATAAATCGAAAGAGCATAAGCTACTCTACAACCTCCCATACGCTTTATCTTCTACTTTGCCATGTTCCCGCGTAATATATTGTAAATCTAAAAAACAAAAGTAAAAATGTTCACCTAATGACCTTAGATTTCACCTGTTTTTCTCAGAACCTATATTGCCACACTATCGGATGTTTTTCTACAGTTATTATTGGACCTATAGGAATGGTGTATATATCATTGGAAAGGTAATTAAAAACACTAAAAGGCCTATAAAGCCAATTTACTCTAATAATTTAAAAACATTTCACAATATGTCGTCAAAGTTGTAATTTTCTATAAATATATTCGCCTGAATCCGTAATCACCTAAATCGAACAAATACACAAAATATATAAATTGTTTTTTATAGAAACTACAGATACACCTTTTGTGAGTTGTTTGATCACATAAAACATGTGCTATGGGGATTTCTGTAGGAGTTTATCATTTTCTGCAGTGCTATGATTTTCAACGTTTTTTTTACCTAAATTGCAAGAAAAAAGCAAAAATAAAATAAAATAAAACAAAATTTGATCTAGTTTTATGGTCGTATACACCTGTGCCAAATTTCATTTAAATTGAAAATAAGACCTGGAAGTTTGTAATTAACCGGTCGGTCCCCTTAAGGAGTGCGTGCGGAGTTACATGGAGGGATAGACAGACTAATGAGGAAGTAAGAAGGTGTGGTGTGGAGGTAGATGTGCTGGAAAGTGTGAAAAGGAACAACTTGAGATGGTTCGGCCATATGGAACGTATGGAAAAACTGGGACTCCTGTACAGAGTTCGAGAATTCTTCACTGATGAGCAGTTGGTCGTAATATATAAAAGTCATGTGCGTTCTCAGATGGATTACTGTTCACCTCTGTGTAGTGGAAGTGGAGTGGTTACATTGAGGCAGTTCGACAAAATTCAAAATAAAGCTATTAGATTAATCAATAACCCTGTAATCACACAGGACCTTCCTACATTATCCATACGAAGAAACGTTGCATCCCTTGCATTATTCTACAGATATTTTCACAGCATTGTTCCGAGGAACTTGCTTCAATTGTGCCGCCTCTCCACATCTTTCCCCGTAGAACTAGGGCAGCTGAGAGCGCCCATGAATTTTTACACATTCTCCTCCACAATGCAGAACTTCTGCTTATCAAAATTCATTTATCCCTAGAACTACTACTCTTTGGAATTCACTTCCCTCGAGTTGCTTTCCACAAACTTGCAATCTACAAAAGTTTAAATCCAGTTGTTACAAACATTTTATGAATGGAGGATGCCTTTAGGCACATGGACCTTTTTGTTTTATCTGTGTTTTTCCTTCCTCCGTTCATTGTCTCTTTAAAAAAAAAAAAAAATGGAAAGTGAGAGAATGACTAAGAGGGTGTACGAGAGCGAGGTGGACGGA
This sequence comes from Paralithodes platypus, assembly GCA_032716605.1. Taxonomy (NCBI): domain Eukaryota; kingdom Metazoa; phylum Arthropoda; class Malacostraca; order Decapoda; family Lithodidae; genus Paralithodes; species Paralithodes platypus. The sequence continues at coordinate 11,582,915 of CM064559.1, forward strand.
CAGCGAGGGAGAGGTAGACCGAATGAGAGGTGGAAGGATGAAGTGAGGAAGTAAATGAACGAAGGCGGTGCTGGTTGGGGGGAGGGGCGTCGACTGACTGGGGACAGAGGTGCATGGGGGCGGTTCGTTCGTGGCCACCCCTTCGGGGATCACAGCGTCAGACAATAGATAGATAGATAGATAGAAATCCCGTCCAACTCGGAAATTTCCGAGATATACAGGGACATTTCCGAGAGGCCGATGCCATTCCGAGAAGTGCGGGTTTCCGACTAAAAAGAGTCCGAGTTAGCGGGTGTTTACTGTATACGAAAAAATCAGCACTGTATACATTGGGTATTGCCTTAATAGTAACATCTAATAACTTTCCTTCTACATCTTTGGCTCTGAGTTTCTTACTCTTACTTACCTCGATGGTCCATTCACTAGGGACCGGGAGCTCCCCCGACACGGTCTGCTGTGCCATGTGGTTTCTGTGCTATTGCCGGAATCCACTTGCAATCTGGCCCGTACAGGAGAGGCATAGGGCCTCTCCTCTGTGGGAGTTTATCCAGAGGGGGAGGAGTGACATCCGTGATTACACAGACCTTAGAGGTAGTCAAGGAGGCAGGCACTATCGTGCTACACGCCATGGCCGATGCCGGATTTACGTTAAGAGGGGGAAAAGAAGCTTGGGTAGATTTAATGCTGGTAGGCTGTAAAGGTCTTACCGTGGAGTCAATCGGGGTACTGGTGGAAGGACCTGAGGTAGTAGGAACATACTGTTGCATAATTTTATGTAAAATCTCATTCAGTTCGTCTGTAGTCACACATATACTGTGGGACCCCCTAGAGGATTGAGAGCTCCCTTCGGATTCCTCCTCATTGTTCACTTGTTGAGCCGAGGACAGATCCATGTCCTCCTGCTCTCCGGGTAAGTCTATTACTTCCGGCGTCTGTTGCCGGTTTTCAGGTACCTGGTTATCCGGTGGCCAAATGAGATCTGGGACAGACGAGGGGAGGGCGTCTAAGATAGTATTCTCCCCCGTCATGGTCTGATTATCACGAGGGATTTAGCTGTGAGGGCGATTGTCTCCAGACGACTCCCCTGTCCTGTCCTGCAGGTGGTTGGGAGTCCGGTATTACCTGAGAGTACATACATACATACATACATACATACATACATACATACATACATACATACATACATACATACATACATACATATACATACATACATACACATACATACATACATACATACATACATACATACATACATACATACATACATACATATACATACATACATACATACATACATACATACATACATACATACATACATACATACCAAGTTTAAAGACCGTTTGTCCACAGAGACTGTGGTTACAGTCTCACGTCCTAAATGGCCGCCTTCCAGGCGGCCTTGTCAAGGGCTGCCTCTGTCATCATAACTTTGACGTGAGCAGGCTTGTGAACCCCCATAGTTCTCGGCTAAAACCCTATTCGACACAATCGGAGGAGCTCTACGTGCTACATAATTTAGCTTAGGTATAGCAAAAGTAAAGTCATGTGGTTCACTTAAGGACTGACTATTCACCTCCCTAGGACTCGACTCAGTCCCCTCCGCTCCTACCTCCGATCTTTGTGATGGATGAATTAAAATGTAAAACTTGCAAACTAAACAAACCAAAATTGGGACAAGGACAATATAAAGTCAAATTAAATTATCAAAATTGCTATGTGGAAACAACGTTTACTAAAATGAAAATTATTAAATAAAAGAACACAAACAGGGGTGCTATGGGCTCTCTGCGAGAGGGCTGGTTATCACACAGAGGCCCACGTCTGTTCAACAAACTCCCACGGCGAGTAAGAGACATGAGGGGCGTCTCTTTAGACAACTTCAAGAGAGCCCTCGATGTCGAACTGCAAAAAGTGCCAGACGAGCCCATCTTAGCAAGAGAGCGGGCTGTCTCTTCAAACAGTCTGCTGCACCAAATCACAACCCACAACGAGGGGCGACGCGCTCCTCGGTGCTGCTAGGAGAGTGGCGAATACAACCTAAGGTAACCTAAGGTAAGGATGTGGAGGTAGAGATGGAGGGAAGTGGCCGCGACCCCGGCGTAGGCTGGTGACGCGGCTTCGTGACATCCTTGCGGGCACTTTTATGTCCTGCACTACTTTGTCCTGAACTGGATTGTTTTGTCGAAGAATCTGAATCCTCCCTCCGCCGTTTCGTCGATCTAGATGACTCAACTGAAGAATGGCGGGATTGTCTATGGGGGGACCGTGATCTCGACCGAGACTTAGTACTCGGGGAAGGGGACCGTCTTCTCTTTGACTGGTCAGGGGGGGTCTCCTCGGTACTCTCACTGTCGCTACTATTACTACTCACCAATGCTTCAGATAAGACTTTAGTTTTCGATTTTAGTTTAGTTGACTTGGCCGGAGTTGATTTTTACTAAAGGAGATTTTATTACTAGATGATCCCACAGGGCCTCATCATCACAGTGTAATGCTTTATGGGCTACGTCCTTTGCTTACCCGTTAAATAAGTTTTTGATATCTTTTAACCCGCTGAGTACTAGCTAAATATTTATAAATGTACCACCCAGGACCGACTGATTCTGATTTTTTTTTTATTCCAGAAACAATAGCGAATGGGTTAGGAATGAAGGAAAAACCACGAAAAAATGATCAAAAAGCTCAAAAAATGGTCCTACAGAGCCCCCGAAAATGGATTTTACAAGAGTAAAAAATTGAAGGCAATTTCCCCCAAAAAACATGTTTTTGTGCGCTCACGCGCATACGGTTGCACTATGAGAGTTTTCAACCATCGGCATGGGTGCGTGGGATACTTACACAGTTCCCATACAAATCTGAGCCCTCTAGGTGCCATAGGACCGGAGTAATTGGGACCGGACCGGCCAGGACGCAAACCATGTGTCGCTGGGGTTTAGCGTTACATACATTGTGGATGCAAACCATGCATCGCTGGGGCTCAGTGGGTTAAAGCCGCAAGGCATGAAAGATCTCTCCTGTCGAATAGCGCCTCTCTTAGTTCTGAGCACACGGCGCAGCGTTTCGACACCCATAATCCTCGTGAACGATCGAGGCACTTAACGCATTTTATACATAATTTGTGTGCAAAAACTGGTAATAGAGAGCAGGTAGGAGTAGCGCATAAGTCAAACCGAGGTATGATGGAGTTAGGACCCCCCCTGTGTCGTAATCGGCTCACCTAACTGCCGCCGGTTCTGCTACTGAAGTGTTGCTATCTGGAAATAGAAATTTCCAGGAATCAATGCTCATAAGGATAACCTGAGAGGTGTTAACACATCCTACCTCAAGTCCGCCGGAAAATTAGCTATAGCCACTGCTACTCTAAGCTTCCCCTGGACTTGACTCAGAGAATCTACAGTATTAGGTTTCTCTGATTCTTTGAACTGCTTACCTGTGACAAAGTTGTCAGGGGTTTGCTTCGCGCGGTGGTGCGGTGCAGTTGCATTTTTCTTTGCTCTGGCCGGCCTTGTGGTAGTACTTGTGGTAGTACTTGTGGTGCCAGCTGTCCTGTGCACCCCTCTGGCGGGCCCTGGGCTTGGCCATAGGGTGAGCATAGTGAAGTGGTCCCTGGTTTACTGGAGTTATGGCTACGGGTGGTGGAAGTGACGATATGGACCATCAGCACCCCTCTGGCCATAAAAGGAAGAACTGTTTGGATTCGCCCGACCGTGGTGCCCTTACGCAGCTGGGGGCAGGGGAGCCTTTGCAGTCTTCTGGGAAGCTCCTACGTGTGGATAGGCCTAGTTCTGACAGAGGGCCGCCCCGAGTTAACCCTCAGCATGCTGCTACTGCGGATTTGGTATCGTACATCTTTACTACTGTTCCTCGTTCTCCTACTGCATTTCATAACCCTAGTGCTGTTAGTGCTGCCATCAATGAGTCTCCTTTTGGGAAATATGTCAAGGAGGGTGATATCCATATGGTTGGGCATGGGGCGGCCTTATGTGTTACCATAGAAAGGCAGTGGGTGCCCAAATTGCAGAACCCCCTTTCCCAGTGTACTGCACTTGGCAAGTGGAAAGTGAAGTGTAGGGAGTCGTTTTTCCCTGGTGATGAGAGGTATGAGTGGGGGAAAATTGGACCAGTGAGCCCCGCCATTAGTGATGAAGAATTATTGGAAAATTTGTCGGTTTTACATGGGGGGTCAACCACCCTAGTGGATGTGAAGCGGATGTTACAGCGACCAAAGGAAGGTGGTGGAGGTGGGGGACTGGACCGGGACACGGAGTCCGGTGCTCCTTCCGGTACTGATCGTGTGGCTTCCGATACGGTGAGATTGAGGTTTCTGGGGCCTAGGCCTAACCGGATGCTATTAGGCCATGTGTCTTACCCTGTCGGCAGATTTGTCTTCCCCATGTTGAGGTGTTTTAACTGTCACTCATTCTGCCATGGTGCCTTGTCCTGTAAAAACAAAGTGAGGTGTGCGAGATGCGGGGGCTATCACCATATGAAGGCGGGGGAGGCCAGCTGTTCCAATGACCCTCGATGTTTATTCTGTGGTGGCCCTCATCGTGTGACGGCGAAGTCCTGCCCAGTGTACCGTCAGGCTTTTGATATCCATACACAGTATCGGGATGGTGATCTTGGCCTGTCTGATATGAATGTGAAGTTGATGGCCCTCAATACTCAGGGCAGACATAAAGTGAGGGCCCCTGCTCCGACCGCTGCAGTCACGCCGCCACCTCGGGCTCCAGCTCCCCCGACTATGCGGATGTCGAGGCCTGTCCAGGAGGGGACTACGTATGCGGCGGTGACATCTCCCAATCGCTATGCCCTCTTGGAGGATGAACTGGTCGGGGTAGTCGATCCTGATGCCGGCAGGTTGGATGATGATGAGTGGGCGGAGGTACATCAGGGCTCCGTTCGTCCACTGCATGGCCGGTCCGGTTTACACCCCCACCCACGGTCGCCACGCCGCAACCCAGTACTGCCAGAACGTCTTCTGCCAGGTAGAGGGGCGGCTCGTCATGCTAGGATCGACCTATTTGACCCTCCGGACCTTGCTACCCAGTCTCCTCCCCGGGATCTCTCACAAACCCCTGCTGCGCAGCCATGGCGTTTTGCACAGGTGCCCCCGCGCGGCGAAGCGGGGGCTGGTCAGCTGCCTCCCGGTGCCCTGGACCTAGTCCGGATGACTCATTCATGCGGCTGTTCACGGACTTCCTGGACCTCCTGCGTGACCTGCCGTTTAAGGATGCATGTCTTCGACTATTGCCTAGGCTTGTCTCGCTGTTTTCGCGATGATGGCTTCCACGTCTCTCCTGCAGCTTTTCTTCTGGAATGCACGGTCACTGCTTAGGAAAACGCAAGATCTACGGACAACTGTTGCTCGACTGTCCCCAGTGGTGGTGGGACTTTGTGAGACCTGGCTTACCCCTACCCTCACTTTTCGTCTGCCAGGCTTTCAACTGTTTCGGGAAGACCGTTGTGGCAGGGGCGGAGGTTTGGCACTCCTCATCAGAGACACCGTTCCATGCTTACAGCTCCCCCTCCAGCATTTTCGTGGGGGGGTCTTGGAAGTCTTGGCGGCCAAGGTGGCACTAGAGACGGGATGGGTTACAGTCCTCGTTTGTTACAACCCCTGCAAGAGTGTGACAGTGGAGGAATACCGGTTTTACGTCAATCAACTGCCGCGTCCATGCATCATCTACGGTGACTTTAATGCACGTCATGCCTACTGGGATCCAGTCGCCCCGCGGGCATCTCGGAACTCCTCGGGGTCTGCTTTATTTGACCTGCTGCTGCAATCCCCGGACATCGCCTTGCTCACGCCTCCAGGACTCCCCACGCGGATAGATCCGCATACCGCGAAGCACTCGACCTTGGACCTTTGCCTCGGCTCCCCTCAGTTTCAAGGGGCATCCATCACGACTGGGCCGTACATGGGCAGTGACCACCTCCCAATTCTATTGCATGTGCAGAGTGTCCGGGTACGGGAGTCCCAACGGGCTCGTCCTCGCTGGAAATTCGTCGACACTGCGTGGCCTGAGTACTGTACTGCTGCATCGGAGCTCTTGGTGCGGACTGAGGTTTCGTCTTCATTGGAGGAGGCGGCAGTGGGGATTTCGGAGGCGTTGGTGCAGGCGGGTTCCCAGGCCTTCAGGAGGACTAGTCCCTCCACATCATCCCTACCTGCTGTTCCATGGTGGTCACCGGAGTGTGCTGCAGCGATCCAAGCTCGCCGTCGTGCATGGAGGGATTGGAGACGTCACCCCTGTGCTGCGAAGAAGAGGACATATCGTCGGGCTGATGCTAGGTGCATGAAGATTTTGTTGGTGGCTCGGAGGCGTGCCTGGGGGTCCTTCTGCTCGTCCCTGAGGTTTACGGGCTCTTGTACGAGGGCGTGGCGATTTGTTAAATCAATGAATGGGATGCATGTGAATCTCTCGTGCCCCCTTCGGATTGCTGGGCAGCTAGTCAGCGATGGTCAGGCGATAGCGGATTCATTGGCGGCCTTCTTTGAAGAAAAGTTTGCTATTCCTGAACCTTTACCAGTGTCTGATCGCCTCGAGTTGTCCATCGCCCACTATACTGGCTCCCCTACCGCGCCTACTGCTCTTGCCGCACCTTTCACCGCCCAGGAGCTGGATGATGCATTATGCTCCCTCCCTCGGGGTAAGGCATTGGGTCCGGATGAAGTGGCCTATGAGATGTTGCGCCACCTGCATTCAGGGGCCAGAGAGGTGCTGCTGGGAGTTTACAACGGTAGCTGGCAGGCAGGACTCTTCCCGCAATGTTGGAGGCATGCTCTCCTTCTCCCTTTCCCCAAGCCTGGTAAGGATCCGGCCCAGCCGTCATCAAGGAGAGGGATATGCTTATTATCGGCCGTCGGCAAGGTTATGGAAAAGTTGGTCAACCTGCGTCTCTCTTGGTGGCTGGAAACGAGAGGACTCCTGGGCGACGCTCTCTGCGGCTTTAGACCTGGCCGTGGGACAATAGACGTACTGCTGCAGCTGGAGTACCACATCCACAACGCTTACCGAAATAAGCAAGTCCTTCTGGTGGCGTTCATAGATGTTGAGGGGGCTTTTGATGCTGCGTCACACATGGGCATTGTATACAAGCTTGGGGCCATGGGATTCCGTGGAATGGTGCTTCGGTGGTTCTGCAGCTTCCTGAAGGGGCGATCCTTCTCAGTGTCGGTCGGGGAGGCCAGGTCCCGTAAGGTCTCCACACACTGCGGCACCCCCCAGGGGTCGGGACTCAGCCCCCCCTTATACAATGCCCTGATGTCCGATTTCCCCAGCCCTGCCGACACATCCGTGCTGATTTATGCGGACGACATATCCTTGGTATGTGCGGCGGCCACCCTTCCGGAAGCCCAGGCCCGTCTTCAGGCTGCTATTGACGACTTGCTCCATTGGGCCTCAGAATGGGGTTTACGGTTGAATACACAGAAGAGCGCCGTAATGTGTTTTACTCTGAAAACTCGTCTTCCTGGCTTACCGAGGGTGTACATGGGGGGCAGCCTGTTACCGTATCGCACTAGCCATGTGTTCCTGGGCCTCCGGTTGAATGGACCGATCCTCACCTGGGGGGCCCATATTGATTATCTACGGGAGTCTTGCATGAAGCGACTGAACCTCATGAAGTGCATTGCACACACCAAGTGGGGTGCTTCTCGTGACGCCCTGCTTCAGTTTTATGAGGTTTTTATCCGGAGCAAGTTGAAATATGGATGTGTAGTATATGGGTCAGCCTCGGACACAGTGTTGGCGCGATTGAATCCAATCCATAATGCGGCTCTCCGCATAGCGCTGGGGGCGCTCGGCTCGTCCCCCGTTGTTTCCCTGGAGGCGGAATCAGGGATCCTGCCCATGGTCTGGAGCCGGGCGATGGCCGATTGCAGTTGGATGTCCAGAGTAGCACGCATGCCTGAAGCCCATCCTCTGGTCAGATTATTGAGGTCGTCAGGGGTGGGGCTGGCCTCCCCACTCTGGCCAGTAAAGCGCCGGTGCCCGTTCCTGGTTCGTGGACTCAAGACTTACAGCCTTCTCGGAATTGCCCCTCCGAGCCCGATGCCGGTACCTTCTGTCTCCCCAGTGCCGCCCTGGGTTTGTCTCTCCGGGTTGGTACGCCACACATTCCATCGCAGCTTTAAGAAATCAGAATGTGCGGTCATGGCACAGGGGTACTTTCGGGAGCTGTCAGCCACACGATACATTGGATTCTCCCCTGTCTTCACCGATGGATCCTTCGTCCCCCCGGCTTCTTCGACAGCTGCAGTCTACTACGAGGAGCTCGCACTGTGCCAGACTTGGCGGCTCTCCGGGCATCATCACATCCTGGCAGCGGAGCTTTTTGCCATATATAAAGCACTTCTCTTCATTAGCGTCCACTTGTCCAGTCAGCAGGTGGTCGTCTACTCTGACTCCCAGTCTTCTCTTCGCCTGCTGCAGTCTCATCGCCCTGCGTCGCATGCCTCCCTTGTCTTCAAGATACAGTCACTGCTTCTTCACCTCTCCAACTCACCATGGCCTGTGCTTTTACAATGGATTCCGTCTCACTGCGGGATCAGGGGGAACCACATAGCGGACAGGGGCGCGGCCACGGCTCACTCATTGACATCCTGTGAGAGTTTGGACGCTGATCTGCGGTCCCATCAGATGGTGGTTCGTCGGGCATGTATGGATCGGTGGAACGCCACCCTCCGATGTTCGTTACCTGCCACTACCCTCGGCGCATATCGGGTAGACTCGTCTCCCCAACCCTGGGCGAGAAACAGGCTCCGCAGTCTGGACGTGACCCTGGTCAGGCTACGCATCGGCCATACCACGCTCTCTGGCCACCTCCGGCGGTTGGGTATCCTGGGTAGTGATGCATGCCGGTGGTGTGGTCAGCCGGAGACTATTGAGCACTATGTGTTGAGATGTCCTCGCTTCTACATGGAGCGGTCTATCCTCGCTGGCCGCCTTCGACTCCTCGGCATCACCTCGCTCTCCCTGCCAACGCTCCTCGGAGGCCGGGGGGTCCCTGAGGGGATGAGACGTGCCATGATTCTCCGCTTCTGCAGCTTCCTCACAGCGACTGGGCGCCTGATGCGCTTGTAGTAGATGGCATCTCCGCGCCTACGAAGGAAGGGCTGGAGCGGGCGCGGTGACGTGCTCGAGTGGCCCTGTAACTCCAACAACAACAACAACAACAAAGTTGTCACTGGCCCTTGGCGACCTCAAGCGTTTTACTATCAATGACTATTTGGACTAGAGAGATAGTAAAAGATCACGCATTCTTGTAAGTTGACTATTTAGTCAGTGTTACCAATGAACTGTGCGCCGGGCGTACTAAGTTGCCGCGTGAGGCTATCGGTCAGGGCGAGTTCACTCGGCGGGCAGAGTTATTCCCTGAGGAAATCGCATTTCCGCCGGGAAGTTCATGGTTTAGCATACCACGCCGGGACATTTGGTAAGTTCCTTACTTATCCGCAGGATGAAAAACTGGCAGCTGGCTTTGAAAGCCGCCGGAAAAACTAACCAAAATTTTCAGAGGTGTTCACTTACTGTAAAAGTCAGACAGCCCCAAAAACCCCACACCAACAGGACGTCTCCTGATTCCCTCTAAACATGTAAAATCTCACATGAAAACTCAGGGAAACACAATAGGCTATGACATACATGGAATAATATTATTTATCAAATAATAACCCCTAGCCTTACCCGGAGACCCCTACTGAGGCTGGCCACGAGGCTTGTAGAAACAGCAGAAAAACGGCAGCCCTCCAACCCCTGAAAACCCAGCAGCCGCAGCACATGGTGAAGAGGCCCACGAGAGGGGCCCACGCGCAGACCCGGACTCTGGAAGGTTCCACACCACGTGTGGCAACCCTTAAACCAGAGCGTCTGCTAAAAACAATAATCCAACTGCCTCATAGAGACGGCCTGAAGCATAATCCTGCGTTGAAGTAGCCTCCTAACTAATTAGTTAAGCAACAGCTAAGGCGCATATGACAATAACATAAAAATACGTGGTGCGTAGATCCTTGGTGGACACAAAGCGCCTGTACAAAGTACCCTATTTTAACACTTCCTGCGGGCGTACCAATGGGGTAGCCTGTGCTAGCTAATCTAAACCCTTATTCAATACAACTCAGATATATACAAATGAGTAAGGACTCACTAGAAGGGAGCAAACGAAGAATGAAGCGGAGCACACTGGTACCCAACCATTCGGGACGACCGCGGGAAGAGGAAGAAGGAATGGCAGCTCAGGGAGCAGCGGCAAGGAACCCCACACAAGAAATCCACGAGATGGAAAGCGATAGTATAAGTTTTAGTTGCAATATTAAAACAGAGAGGGATGATAGAAGCAATCAAAAAATATACATGTATGATAGAGCAGATTATGAGCTGCTGAGACGGTGTTTGGACATTGACTGGGGGTAATACTTGAACGGTGAAGATGCTGAAGGAATATGGAGGAAGATTAGAGTCAAACTGGAGAATGCTGTATCCAAATGTGTACCAGTAAGGGAATATAAGGATAAAACAAAACTGAGGAAAAGAACGAACCCAGAATTACCAATGAAAAGAAAGCTTTGGACATTGATAAGAAGAAAGACGATTGTGGGAAAGACTAAAATTGTTAACAAATAACAGGGGGTCTAGTATAGAAGCTAAAGAAGTGGATTTGGAACGCAGACAAATAAACAATAAAATAAGGTGGGAGACAAGGAGGTGGGTGAAGGAGAGGGAGAGAGAGATTGCTAGAAATGTGAAGGATAATCCAAAAATATTCTGGAAGTATATTCAGGAAAAGTTAACAAGAAGAGTAGGTATCCCAGAACTGATAGGAGACCTGGATGATGGGAATAGAGCAGAAACTGATAAGGAGAAAGCAGAGGTGCTGGGGAAATACTTTGGGGAGGTACTAACAGTGGAGTCGGTTGATGCAGTGCCTACTATTCCCATCAAACAGGCACCAGCACTAGAACTAATAGAGTTTTCCCATGCTAGAATAAGGAGGGCTATAGAAAAAATGAACAGAAGTAAGTCCCCGGGACCGGATGGGATACATCCAAGAATCATAAAGGAAGGAGGTGAGATGTTAGTAGAGCCATTAAAATTGTTATTTGAGGTATCTTTTAATACAGGACAAATCCCGATGGACTGGAGAGAGGCGAACATAACAGCTATATTTAAGAAGGGAAAGAGAAATGACCCAGGAAATTTGACAAGTGTTGTGCGTAAACTAATGGAAACGGTAATTAGAGAAGGAATAATGGAGCATATGAAAGAAATCAAACCAACTTTTCAGTGGGAGACAGTTCGGATTCTTGCCGGGGAGGTCGACGGTACTACAGCTAATTAAGGTGGTAGATGATTGGATGCAAATTCTGGAGGATGGTGATGTTATAGACGTGGTATATTGCTATTTTATGAAGGCCTTCGATAAGGTCCCACGTAAAAGGTTAATAGAGAAAGTTAGAAGCTATAGTATAGGGGAGAAATGTGTGAAATGGATAGAAGCCTTCCTGAAAGATCGGAGACAGAGGGTACTGGTGAATGGAATAGGCTCGGGGTGGAGGGAAATTACAAGTGGGGTACCTCAGGGATCTGTGTTGGGACCACTACTGTTCGTTATATTTATCAACGACTTACCTGAAGTTATAACCAATGGAAGTGAGATATACCTGTATGCAGATGACGCTAAGCTGTATAGAAGAGTGAGGAGTAAGGAAGATGTAGGTTTTCTTCAAGGAGATGTGGAGGGCATGAAGGGATGGTCTGAACATTGGTTAATGCCTTTTCATCCAAAAATATGCAAGTACTGTACATGCAGATTGGGACAAGCAAGATAGACAAGGTAGGATAGAGTATGTATGAAGTGATGGAGGAAGTGAATGCAGAAAAGGATATAGGAGTAGTGATAGACAATAAGTTAAATTTCTCAGAACATTTAGCGGAAAAGATAAACAAAGCCAATAGAATTGTAGGGCTGATAAGGAGGACATTTGTGTCACTTGACGAAGAAATCTTCAGGAATCTCTATACAGCGCTGGTTAGGCCGCACCTGGAATATGCGAACCAGGTGTGGGCTCCATATATGGTAAAGGATATAGAAGCAGTGGAGAAAGTGCAGAGGAGAGCTAGCAAGCTAGTACCAACGTTGAAGAACGCGGGCTATGAGCAGAGGTTGAGGACACTGGGGCTTCCGACACTGGCATATAGGAGAAAGAGAGGGGATATGATAGAGACTTTTAAGATAGTGTCAGGAAAGTATGATGAGGATGTGTGTGAAGGTATCTTCTTGATGCGGGAGGGAACAAGAACGAGAGGACACTCTAAGAAAATTTACAAAGAGAGAAATAGGCTTGAAAAGGCAAAGAACTCATTTTGTGATAGAGTGGTAAATGAGTAGAACGCACTGCCCCAGTATGTAGTCGATTCCGAATCAATAAGGAAGTTTGAAAGTATTCTTGATAAAGCATGGGGAAGACAAGATTTGAAGTTTGATTATAAAGCAAAAATACAGAATACCTGTACTAACAAATTTGTGTCTGCTGCCGCCGCCTCCAACACAGTGAATGACCGCAGTAGTGCAAGTACTGGCACTGAGCTGGATACACAGGCCTAGTTTGCCTTTTTCCAGAGGATCTACTGTAAGAAACTGTAAGAAACTGTAAGAATAACAATTATTAAGTATATATTTTTTTTTTATATTTTACGAAGGTTTTTTCCCAATCATAAGACGATTCCATAAGAGAATAAGCGTTACCCTTATGACGGATACTCCGTTCTTCCCCGCGGCGGTAGATTCAAACTGGCTACCGCGGGCGCTTGAATGGAGGCTATTATACTAATAGGCATATCGTCAATGATGGAGGGGCCACTAATTAATATATATATATATATATGTTAGTATAGCCAGGTAATAGATTCTCTTTTAAACAGACGAGGTTAAAGGCAACAGCAGTTTCAGCATTCAGTATTTTATTGTTACAGCTTTCAATATTTCTAACAATTTTCCTCTGGGGTTCAGAGATGAGGTACAACAGGTTAGCAAAATTCATGGTGGATCCAACGTTTCACAAGTAAACATCTTGCATCTTCAGGGAAAGGGCAGGTAATGATTAGAATAAGGACAACAACATATTTATACAAAATTCGAGGATCAAGAATAGGTAGGTGGGCGGAGCTACTGGGTGTGGGGTGGCTGTTCATTGGTGGAAGGCAGTCTATTCGCGAGACGGGCACTAAATCTTATCGGTGGTTGGTTGTTGGCTGTGGGTGGCTGTGATTGGTTGGTGTTGTCAGTAGTGTGCTGATCGCGGAAAGGTACGGGAGGGGGGCACAGGGCGAGAGGAACGAGGGCAGTATGCCTGTAGCGCTTGCCTGAAGGAAGAATTTGAAGGTCTTGTGTTTGGTTGTTGATGCTGGGGTTGAGCGTTTGGATATATAGAGCTTCTAAAATAGCTAGTCTTCTGGGGTCTGATTCTTTGTCGAGTATGGTAGTTTGTTTGTCTAGGTCGGCGCGAGTTAGGGCAAGATGGTGGGGGGCTTGATAGTGATCTTTTATAGCGCCAGATTGAAGGTGGAGGGTTAGTCGACGGGAAAGGCGAGTCTGTGTCATTCCAACATAGGATAGGGGTCCACAGTCCCCAGAGGTGCAAATATGCTGGTATATCACATGATCGTCTTTCGGTTGGTTGGTGGAAATGGGGCGGTTACGGAGGACAAGGTTGGAGGTCTTAGGAGATTTGTAGTAAATAATGAGTTTTATTTTATTGTCAGGGTTGGTGGGGAGGACGTTTTTGTGAATTATTTCTTTCATAATGGATTCGTCTGTTGTGTGGTCGGAAGATATGTAGTTTCTGTAGAAAAATGTAATGTCATTGGCCGGGTTGGTGCTAGGGGGGTCTTGTTTGTACCATTTTTCTAGGTGGTGGTTGATGGCATTGGTGACGTCAGTGTTGGAATACCCATTGTTGACTAGGACCTGGGTGAGCCTTTCCAATTCATTGTGTGTGTCATTCCAGGTGGTGCAATGGGTGAGGGCTCTCCTGACATAGGCGGCGATGGTGGACTGATGGTATCGTTTAGGGCATTCACTTTCCCCATTAAGACATTGGCCATTGTTAGTAGGTTTGGTGTACACTGTAGTTTTGAAGCCGTGGTCGTGGAGGGAGACAAGGAGGTCGAGGAAGGGTAGATGACCATCGGTGGTTTCTTCGTATGTGAAGTTGAGTCCTTCAGGCAAGCGCTACAGGCATACTGCCCTCGTTCCTCTCGCCCTGTGCCCCCCTCCCGTACCTTTCCGCGATCAGCACACTACTGACAACACCAACCAATCACAGCCACCCACAGCCAACAACCAACCACCGATAAGCTTTAGTGCCCGTCTCGCGAATAGACTGCCTTCCACCAATGAACAGCCACCCCACACCCAGTAGCTCCGCCCACCTACCTATTCTTGATCCTCGAATTTTGTATAAATATGTTGCTTTGTCCTTATTCTAATCATTACCTGCCCTTTCCCTGAAGATGCAAGATGTTTACTTGTGAAACGTTGGATCCACCATGAATTTTGCTAACCTGTTGTACCTCATCTCAAAATCTCAAATAAATCTCATAAATCTCATAAATCTCAAAATTTGCTGACGATACAAAAATTGCAAATAGCGTACTCTCAAAAGAACAAGTTGACGATATGCAACACAATCTAGATAAATTGTCATGTTGGGCCCAAATTTGGCAAATGAGTTTCAATGCGGATAAATGTAAAGTACTACATATCGGATACCTAAATGAGAAAGCAAACTATTCGATGAATGGCACTCAGCTTAAGAATGTAAACAGAGAAACCGATCTGGGAGTAACAATATCGAGTAACCTAAAACCGAGTCAACAATGTTCAGAAGTTGTTAAGAAGGCAAACAAAATAATTGGCTTTATAGGCAGGTCATTTGAGCATAAATCCAAAGAAGTTATCCTAACCCTTTACAATTCCTTAGTCCGCCCTCTTCTGGAATACTGCGTTCAATCCTGGTGCCCTTATTACCAAAAAGATATAAACAAGCTAGAACGAGTTCAACGTAGAGTTACCAAAATGATACCTAGCCTAAAGAACAAACCATACGAAGAGCGTCTTATAGAATTAAATCTATTTCCTTTAACCCAGCGCAGATTAAGAGGTGACTTAATTCAAGTGTTCAAAATCATCAAAGGCATCGACAATATGAACTGTAGTAAGTACTTCACTATCGACCAATCTAATTACACGCGGGGAAACGGTTGCAAAATTATTGGTAAATCTTTTAACTCACACGAATCTAAGAATTTCTTCTTCAATCGAGTTGTCAACTTGTGGAATGGGCTTCCCCGAAACGTTATAGACTGCATCACCGTTGATTCATTGAAACTCCGCCTAGACAAATATCTCGCATCAAACCCGCGACTGACTGCGTTTGTAAATGAATAACTTTATTTTATCCCCCCCTCAGTTACTAACCCATCTGTCCCCTACTAACTTCCTAATCCTGCCACGGACATTAGTTCCAGGGCAGTAATTCCCTTTCCAATGTTCCCTTACCCACTCTAAACCACTGTTTGGACACTTGATCCTCAGTGTTTTGGAGGACAAGCAACCTAGAAGGGTCACTAGATCTGTTGTTGCTTGATTTCCTTCCTTTGTACTCATCTCTGAACCCCAGAGGAAAATTGTTAGAAATATTGAAAGCTGTAACAATAAAATACTGAATGCTGAAACTGCTGTTGCCTTTAACCTCGTCTGTTTAAAAGAGAATATATATATATATATATATATATATATATATATATATATATATATACAGTGGAACCCCCATCTTCGCTCCTAATCGGTTCCGCAGAAATCGAGCTAAGATTGAAACAACCAAGATCGGGGCACTGTTCTTATGGGGAAAATTCTAAACGGTTCCGTGCTCATTCTAAAAGTTGCACTTTTTCCCAGTTTTAGCCTATGAAAACATGTTTTTTGTCTACATAAAGTAAATTTTATGCATTGTAGATAATAATGTAGACATGGCTAGATAACAGTCCTAAGCATAAAAACTTAGGTGCATTATACATACTGTACTGTACATTGGGGCATTATTCTTATGGGAATAACATCGTATAACATCGTCTAGGCTATTCTAACCGCTTTTGTCCGACTGGTCTTTGTTCTGTGTTTTGAGCATGAATTTCCTTCAATACTACCACCAGGCCCACCATCCCTATCACCAGATATACTAGAGGTTTTAATAAACGCGAGAGATACGAGGTTCAGGCACAAAAAAACTTACAAACAGCTGGTTTTTCAACATAGAAACGAATGGACTGAGCTAGTGTTGACGTCATACAAAGATGGCGGCATCTTGCACAATCTCGGATTTCGGCTCTAAGCGGCAAACACCTTGACAGTGGCAGATTCTTTTAGTTCAGTTAACTTTTTTTGATTGTGTTTGTTTATGTTTTCTAGTTTTATGTCAATTTTTTTCATTATTTTTGCTTTTTTCGGGTTTTGACTGGAACATTTGTGTGCCAAGATGGAAGCTTTTTGAGCGAACATGGAAATTGGGAATATTTGGTGTCTACAACGAAGATTGAAACAACGAAGACTGATGTGGCGAAGATGGGGGCTCAACTGTATATACAGTATACATATACTGTACTGTATATATATATATACTCTATACTGTATATATATATATATATACTCTACTGTATATATATATATACAGTATATATGTACTGTATATATATATATATATATACAGTATATATGTACTGTATATATATATACTCTATACTGTATATATATATATACAGTATATATATATATATATATATATACCTGTACTGTATATATATATATATATATATATACACAGTCAGCAATTCTATAATCCGGAAATGGTAACCAGAAAGTGCCGCATAATAATAAATACTGCATGCGTTATAGAAACCATATGTTTACATGGTATAGAGCTTCAGGGGACCCGAGCCACCCTAAATTTTGCTATTTTTAGATATTTTCAACATTTTCTTGGACATCTATCTATCTATCTATTGCCGGACGCCTTATTCCTCTTTACGAGGGTGGCCACACACAAAACACCCCCAAGCAGACCTAACCCCTGTGAGAAGGACAATCCGTGCCAGTTAACTGAAGGACTTACAGGATTGACCACTCAACTTAGGGTCCGTCTGACTCCGAGGCCTTCTATGTACAGTATATTTTTAGCACTATTTTTCTACAGTGGTGTGCGGCTAGTCCATCCACTAACCTGCTTCACCCTTTGGTGAGCAGTACGGATTTGTATAAGGTTTACTCCCCTAGACAGGTTGCCGACCAAGGCTGACGAGTCCCATCCACCCGAATTTGTATAAGGTTGTCTCCCCTAGATGGGTTGCCGACCAAGGCTAACGAGTCCCATCCACCCGTACATTTGCCTACTAAATAAATTCTTTATTGTACAGCAGTCTTTGCTGTTTCAATCTTCGCAGTAGGCACCAAATATTCCCAAATTCCATGTTCGCGCAAAAAGCTTCAATCTTTGCGCAAAAAGCCCAGTCGAAACCCGAAAAAAGACAAAATAATGAAAAACTCAACATCAAAAAAGAAATCATTAACAAAAACAAAGAACAAGTTAACTGAACTACAAGAATCTGCCATTGTCATGGTGTTTGCTGCTTAGAGACGAAGTCTGAGTGAATCCGACATCCGAGCGTCAATTGTGCAAGTTGCTGCTGCCATCTTTTTTTCCGTCAACACTAGCTAGCAACTCACAGTCCACTGCTGTCCGCAATAAGGAGGAAGCATTCAAACGGTACCGACACCTTCAAACTCAAAAATTTCATTCTTTCAATGTTTCTGCCCGGAATCAAGCCAAATCTGTTCTTCGACTCGCCCAACACTTTTATCAATAATAAATGCTCCCAAGCTTTCTGGCATCTAGTCAAAAACCTCTCCCAACAATTGTTCTTCCTCGTCTTTCCCTCCCCTTTTCCAATCTGATGGCACAACTATCACTTCTTCCTCTGACAAAACTGAATTTTTCGCTCAAACTTTAACTAGAAACTCCACCTTGGATGATTCCGGTGATATTCCTCCCTCTCCACCTTCTCCACCCCCCTCTCTCCTATTTATGCCTAATATCCTAATAACTTCTAAAGATGTACTTTCTACTCAAAAACTGTGCTTCCGTGTTGACCCCCTGCCTAGGCAAACCCTTCCGTCTCTGTCTGTCCTCTAACGTCTTCCCTTCTTGCTGGAAGTTTGCTCTCATTCAACCTGTATGAAAGAAGGGTGACCGCTCTCAACTCTCGAACTATCATCCAATTGCTCTCATTTCTTGCATCTAAAGTTTTTTTTAAACTATCCTTACTTCAAAATTTCTTAAGCATTTCTCTTCTCATAATCTACTCTCAGATCGCCAGTATCGGGAAAGCATCTCTAGCAGAAGCGTCAGCCGAAGCTTGTGTGCTTGTCATTAATTTTCTTAAATTTTTCCTTCGCTTGAACCCGGCAAACCACCCAATAGACGCCTTGAAACTGCCGAGGGGTTTGTTCATTTTACGGCAGGTAACGGAGTAAAGATGGCAGGCCTGGTTCTTAATGTTTAGCAAATCTATGGGCATTCCTTTTTTCTTTACAACTGCAGTACCGTACAAAGCTAAAAAACCTTTCCGTCACCACCACATCCTGGTCAGCAACTCTAACCCTGGTGTTCATGGTAGATGCCCAGTATGCCCGAGCGGTGTTTTTAATAGCGTCCTTCTTGGCCAGGATAGTCCAAATAGTTGACTCATTTATTTTGTAAACACTGGCCGTCTTTGTTTTTCTCTCCCTTCGCCTTCCTTATTACAGGTACTTTCAATTTTTGCTCCTACGTCTGAGAGGGTTTGGTGTCGGTGACATGGCTGTGGTGGGTATCAGGTGGGTCAGAGCAAAAAATGTGTTCACAATTCACGATTATACTGTTCCAACGTGGGCAGCGGGAGGTCTTATGTGGGAAATAAATACGCAGTCAATTGTGACGTCACACCGCCCAAAACCCTTAACGACAAACGTAATGAAGCCATAGAACTCTTAAATTCTGATCTAAATACTATCTCCAATTGGGGCAGAGAAAACCTTGTTACCTTTAATGCTTCCAAAACCCAATTTCTCCATCTATCTACCGTCAGGATCTCCCAGCGGACTATCCCTTATTCTTCAACAATACAAAAATCAACCCTTCATCTTCTCTCAATATTCTTGGTGTCTCTTTTTCTTCTGCTCTCATTTGGAAGGACCATATTACCAGTCTTGCTAAGGCAGCCTCCCAGAAGCTGGGTGTGCTCAACCGCCTTAGGGGGTTCTTTTCCTCAGCACAGCTTCTTGCTCTGTACAGGGGCATAGTGCGTCCTTGTATTGAGTATTGTTCACATGTGTGGGGAGGTTCCTCTCACACCGCTCTCCTAGACAAAGTTGAAAGGAAGGCCTTTCGTATCATTAACTCCCGTCCACTCACCAACTCTCTGCAATCTCTCTCTCCGCCGCAATGTTGCATCTCTCTCGCTATTCTATCGCTACTATAATAATCAGTGTTCCTCAGAGCTTTCCCAGTGCATACCACCTCCTTTACGTAGGGTACGTGGTACCCGTCTTGCAACTCAATCCCACCCCTACTCTGTCCAACTCTCTAACCCAAGAGTGAAACATTCTCTCAAACTTTCTTCTACTCAACAGCTGAGCTCTGGAACTCTCCCAGAATCAGTCTTTCCCTCTTCCTATGACTTAAATTGCTTCAAACTCTGTGTATCCAGGCATTTTGGCTCGATCGTCCCTTGATTTTGGCCTTGTCACTCTTTCAACTATGGGGGAGGCACTTGCTATAGGCAATTCTGCCTTTTGCCTCCCTCAATCACAAAAAAAACAAAAATTCATCGGCTAACGCGTTAAACAAATCACCCCGGTTTTGCGACGTTCTGATCCCCGAAAATGCGTTATAATAATTCTTACCCGTGGTATTTTAATTTCTTGATTCAAATGACGTTTTCCGCATCATAGGCGCACTGCGTTATGGAAATTCGCTTTATTGCAACACTGACTACAATAAATATGTGTGTGTAATGGGGGAAGGGAGAGATGTGGATGATTACTGTAGATAGGTAGATATATCAATAGAGAGAGAGAGTAGAATGTCCACGAAGCGAAAGAGCTTTATGGAATAGGCAAAACAAGCATTTCTGGACAAACTAGCTTGGAGACATTTCTGCCAGACCCATATATAAGTTGTAGCTTCGGGGGATAAAGCAAGGAGATAGATATACTGTTGATAATTATTGAGAAGATAATATATTACTGTAATTTAACTATCTGGTGCAATTAAATTAACCCCTTCAGCACCATGACGTTTTCGTACCTTTCATTCCGGCTTATGTTAGTTGATTTTATGCAGTTTCAGAAGGACTTATGTTAATCAGAGGGTTGCTGCTTTTATGCAGTTTCAGAAGGACTTATGTTAATCATAGGGTTTATTGAGATTGTATTTACCTATTTGAGCCATAGAGTTAGATTATAAACTAAAGATAACCGTCTAAAGGTAACCAGAATATTATAAAAACTACGCATTGGTGGTGAAGGGGTTAATTCTATATTTCTTTTTAATGGTGCAGCGAGGAGACCATAAACAAAATGCTGGACTTATTATTGCTGGAGGAGCGCAGTGAGTCGTCCCTGGCCCACGTGATCAATATCCTGCTGACCCTACTGGCGGCCCGATCACCACTACACCTCCAGCCACACATACTCTGTCACCAACAACAACAACAGCAGCAGTTACAACAAGTATGCTTGCCTATCCTATAGTCTATTAAGGGGGGTCACCGGCTATTTTTGTTATCTTTCTCTCCCTCTCTCTTTGGCTTGTATCCATTCAGCCTACTGTTTTAAGACGTTGACCCCCATCCAGGTGTCAATATTTTCCTGGCGAGCAGTAGCGAGCTAGCATATATATATTTTTGTTTTGACAGCAAGCTAAATTTGTACATTTTTCAATAGAAACATTTCTCCGGCGAAGCCGGATTTCTCCATACAATGCTGGTTCGCTATCGCTCGCCATGAAGAAATCGACACCTGGATGGGGATAAACATCTTAAAACAGTTGGCTGAATGGGGCCGAATAGATACAAGCCAGGGAAAGAGAGAAAAGGAGAGAAAGATAAAGCAGGCTGATATACACAAGCTCATCTTACAACTTTTGTCTACAATTTTTGTATGGCCATTATGAAATCTACCTCTATTACTAACATTATCATCTATATTTATATACCCTCATATTGCAGATCAAAAGTTGCTGGGTAAAATTAAAACTTGTGTAAATCTACCTTCATCATCAATCATCATCAAATCTGATGCCCCGCTTCCAGAGGAAGCACCCCAAAAGGGATGGCCATGGCAGAAACTGCCTCCAGGCTCCCAGACATGCCCCGACTGACCCACTCCACAGTGTCATTTCCACTAAATGGATTATGATCATGAACACTGAAGGAGCAGACCCAGAGCAGTCCCTCACCCGGATGGCAGTTCCACGACTGTTTTCCTATTTTATTTACCCCAGTGGGGCTCTGTCTGGAAGCATACCAAGCACAGGAATTTTCTGAAGATAGGAACCAGTGGTCCACTGCTCCAGAGGCTGATTGCACCACCAAAGTGGCGGGCGGTGGGGTCGCTGCATCCCTACGCCAATCTACCTTTAGTGTATTAATTTTGATAAGTTAGAAATGTTGGCCCTAGACTCTTCTAACTCAGGGAGGGTTGGAGCAAACAGTCAGTAAATTGCCACACTTATATATATACTGGTTGACTATTCCCAAATGGTAATACTAAAAATATCAGCTAATTTGTACTCCTGAGTGTTGACTATTGACACCACCAGATGGCTAGGACCCTCTTGGCACATTGTTGTAGGTCATATATAAATATCCATGTATGTGCACTGATAATGATAATGAGAATGTATGAGGGGTCACAGGCAGCAGTTAAAGGTGAATTACATAAGCTGCATACCTCTTAAGATGTATATTTTGTATACATCAAAACATATTAAGGATGATCAGGTTTGTGTATAATAAAGTAAATTTACGTCAGTCTACTACATGCTCAGGCCCAATCCCCACTTTCCCTATTTTTTATTTTTATTTTCCTCTATTTTATTATTTATTATTATTTATTTTTTTCTTGGGGGTGGCCAACTCAAGACAGAGCAAGAACAGGAAAACACAAAACACAAGACAAAACAGCGAACAAACACAGACAAAACACAAAATTCACACACATCTAGGTCACCCAGGAGAACACCTAGAGACCAGGGTCACCAAGGTCGCTCCAGCACTCCCCCGGCCCCCGACCACCCGGAGAGGCTCCGATCTCGGCAGGCAGACATGCAGCGGAGCCAAAGCCACAAGCCCGCCTACCACACTTCCAGGCGCACCCTTCATATTAATCGTCTCCCCGGGCCAGGCGCCTGATGGACTATTATCTAGTCAACTTGCGCCCGACCCTTTACCCCAAATGACCACGTGTTCATTCAACTATTCACAAGCATTCTCCATTCATTCCTGTTTATTACCACTTCCTTTGCCTGATCTATAGTCATTCCTCTATCATCCAAAGCTTGTCTTACAGTCTCTCCATCTCAATGGGGGTCTTCCTGCCCTTCTATCTCCCCTTGTATCTGACTCATATATTCTCTTTGTAAGTTTTTCATCTCCCATTCATTCAACATGACCATACCAGCTCAGCACCCTTCTGTTCACTCTGGCTGACAAATGTTCCTGCTGCCTCACTCTCCTACGTATCTCTTCATTCCTCAATCCGTCTCTACGGGTAACTCCACACATACTCCTCAAGCAGCTCATCTCCATCACATCCAGCTTTCTTCTCTCCTTTTTCTTCATAGCCCATGTCTCAGCCCCATACATCACTGTTGGCACAACAATTCCTTGATACATTGCACTTTTTACTTTCATTCCGAGATTTCTCGTCTTCCACATACTTCCCATTGCTCCGAAAATCTTCCTTCCTTCTCACACTCTCTGTTTTACCTCCATTTCCATACCTCCACTCCTGCTTATCGATCCTCCTAGATATTTAAAACACTCTACTTGTTCCAATATTTCCCCGTCCAGCCTCACATCTAGATTCACCCTACGATCACCCCTATTACACACCATTACTTTACTTTTATTGACGTTCACCTTCAGTTTCCTCCTCCCACAAACCACTCCAAACTCTTTGACTACCCGCTGCAATTTCTCCTCAGAATCCGCCACCAACACTGTGTCATCAGCGAACAGCAACTGATTCAACTCCCAATCTCTACCATTCTTTCCTACTAAACCCAATCCTCTTCCCATAGTTCTCATTTTCACCTCCCTCACCACACCATCCATAAACATGCCATGGTGACAATACACAACCCTGTCACAAACCTACCTTTACCTCAAATAATTCACTCAACTTGCCATTTCCTACTCTAACACATGCTCTGCTCCCTTCATAACAACTCTTAACTGCTTCCAACAAATTTCCTCCAATTTCATAAATCCTTAACACCTTCCACGTTGCTTCACGATCCACACGATCAATCGCTTTTTCCAAATCCATAAAAGCCCAAAATATCTCCTTATGCTTCTCTAAATACTTCTCGCATAAGTGTCTTACTGCAAACATCTGATCCACGCACCCTCTTCCCCTCCTAAAACCGCACTGTTCTTCTCCTATTGCAACTTCCGTACATTTTATTATCCTCTCTATCAACACCCTGCCATACAGCTTTCCAACCACTGATAATAAACTAATACCTCTATAACTTGAACACTCCTGCCGATCTCCCTTCCCCTTGTATAACGTCAGTAAAGAAAACAAATATTAAACAGTTTGATATCTGGCGGCGTCTGATAGTAGACTGTCTTGCAAATTTCCCGCCTTCCAGTATTGTGATGACGTTATAAATCCGATGATGACGTCATAAATCCCGATAGTTGTCAGGCAACAGAAATTTACCTTTAACTTGACCCTATTTATTTTATATGTTAGGGGCAAATTTAAGGATATTCCCAATAATTATGTAATACTAGACCATTTAACATTCTGCTAGATAACGTATCTCACTTTTTTATCATCTTTGTGTAATTCACCTTTAAGAGTGAATGAGAGCCTGAGCGAATAGTTCCCAGTGAAAGTTGGAGTTCAACAAGGTTCAGTGCTGAGCCCATAACTGTTTGTTGGTCCTGGAGGCTTTGTCTAGGGACTTTAGGACAGGACTCCCATGGGAGCTGTTGTATGCAGATGATCTAGTTCTTATCGCAGATAGTGCGCATGAAGCAGAGGCAAAGTTCAAAAGATAGAAGGAGGGTATGGCAAATAATGGTCTAAGAGTTAACCTAGATAATTAGTCCCATCAGCTGTTGTTAATAAATGTAATCTGATCTTCTCTCTCACCATGGGGAAAACCTTCAAATTCAAATCTCTCTTCCTCACCTGCCAAACTCTCCCGCTGCCTTTCCTCCATCATCGTCTGCTAATAACATCCAGGTTTTGGTTAGATATAAAATAAACTCTTTTTAAAAGAACAGGAAAACTACCTGGGATATACCCCCCCCCCCCCCCCCCCCCCCCCCCCCCCCCCCCCCCCCAACCAAGCAGCGCCGCCCCTGTCAGTATCACCCAAAAAGAAAATATAAAAGAAATTAAAAATGTAAAAGTAGTGGGTGTTTGCAAGGATACCACGAGTAGGTGGGGTACAACTTGGCTACCCTTTGAGGGTAGCCCAAACCGAGGTGCACAGAGTTGTGTGTCGATGTTGTCAGCTTCAGGCTTTAACCAATACCATTTAGTTTTAATGCGTTAAGCTTTGTTAATGGCAGCAGCAATATCCACAACACTGAATATAGCCTCATTGGTTATGATACTGCCATTGAATAAAGTACAGTATAATATAACCTAGGTTAGGCTATTTAATTGCGGAGGTATATACAGTATATCCGAAAAATGACGAAACTCCAGCATTAAAAAATATTCAGGCTCGCGGCAGCCTTAACTAACCCATTTATTTTCACCATCAAAACTGAACCATTTGGTCTAGAGTGTTCTAGTTTTCCCATTCGCAAGATAACAATAAGTACTGCCTCCTGATATACATTATATACACTCGCAAGATAACAATAAGTACTGCCTCCTGATATACATTATATACACTCGCAAGATAACAATAAGTACTGCCTCCTGATATACATTATATACACTCGACCCTCCATTAAGTACAATAAGTACTGCCTCCTGATATACATTATATACACTCGACCCTCCATTAAGTACAATAAGTACTGCCTCCTGATATACATTATATACACTCGACCCTCCATTAAGTACAATAAGTACTGCCTCCTGATATACATTATATACACTCGACCCTCCATTTAACGGACAAATGCGTGCAAGCACCTGTCCGTTCCTGCTAAATGTCCGTTGCTGCTAAATACTGTCCAGTCCGGATGTAATCCGGAAATTCCTTGAGAAAAATCCGGTGTTGAGTACAGGTGTCCAGATCGTGACATTTAACTGTTATGCATCCTTTTTTTTTACTGTACCTGAAATAAATCCTGGTAATCCTTTGTGCTACACCCTATTGATAATGCAAAACTATTGAACACACTTAAAAGTGTATATTATTTGGTCTCTATATAATCTGTGAATCATTTCCGATATGATAGAATTAAAGATTTTATTTTCCACCAACTCATAATCAGCAAAAACGACACAAATGTCAATTAAAAACATGTTATAATATTTCCCCATCATTTTGTGTATACCGTGGGAACAACAAAAAAACAAAAATCTATCAAACGTAAATCTCCCGTTTGGGAAGCTCGGCGCCTAGACGGAGGGGAGGGTTGAAATATTTTGTTGACTATCTCATTTATTATTTATCTATGTGTTGGAAGGATATTATATTTTTCAATTCCATCACATTAGAAATTATTCAAAGATTACAAAAAGTCCAAATAAGACATAGTTATGTTAATGTATAAGGGATTTAGGTAGATGAATTAGAGAGATAGATAGATAGAAAGAGTGTGTATATCGAAGGAAAAAAACAAAACAAAAAATCTATCAAACGTAAATCTTCCGTCTCGGAAGCTCGGCGCCTAGACTGAGGGGAGGGTTGAACTATTTTTTTGACTATCTTATTTATTATTTATCTATGTGCTGGAAGGATATTATTTTTTTCAATTCCATCATATTAGAAATGATTTAAAGATTACAAAAAGTCCAAATAAGACATAGTTATGTTAATGTATAAGGGATTTAGGTAGGTGCATTAGAGAGATAAATAGATAGAGCAACGGACTTTGCTCCAACTTTTTTTCGAGCAACGGACTTTGTCCGTTGCTGGGTCCATTGTCCGGCCTACATTTTTTGACCGTTATTGCCGATATCCGTTATATCGGAGTCCGTTAAATGGAGGTTAGAGTGTATTATAGGTTTGACTCCTGTAAGGAGATAAAGAAAACCTAATACAGTAAAAGTCCTTTAATCCGACGACCGATGATTCGAATCTCCCAATAGTCAGAATTTTTCAATTTGAGGCCAAATCCGAATTCACCCGATGGTCCGAATTTCAAGAAGTCCCAAGTCCCCTTTTTGAGGCATTAGTCCACTCAAATGACACATAATGGAGCACACACATATCATATGTTCATGAATTCACTTTAAAAGTTTACCATTGTCATTGTAGCCTATTACCTACTTCAAAACATTCAGATTAATGGTCAAAGGAAGCTACTGATATAAACGTAAACACCACATCGTCTGCTAGAGAGTTTGTTTTGCTCTTGAACGCATCCTTGGGACGCTCCGATGCGCTACTGGCTTGCACCGCATTTTCTGCAAGCGCATTCAGTCTTGAGCTTGAAAACACACCTTTGGACGTTCCGATACGCTACTATTTATAGTTCAGTGATCGGAGCGTCCCAAGGGTGCTTTCAATACAATATAATATAACAGAGCACGTCACAAAAGGAAAATCACAAAAGGAAAATTACAAGAACATCTCAGGGAAGTGCCGTTGTTAAGGCATTACTTCCCGAACCACATCTGATCTGATCTTCAAGAGCAAGACAAACTCGCTAGTAGACGGAAGAAGAAGAAGACGACGATGCGGCCATATGGTGTTTACGTTTATATCAGCAGATTCCTTTGACCATTAATCTGAATGTTTTGAAGTAGGTAGTAGGCTACAATGACAATGGTAAACTTTTGAAGTGATTTCATGAACATATGATATGTGTGTGTGCACCATTGTGTCATTTGGGTGGCCTAATGCCTCAATGTTTTCGTCATACACAGGTTCATAGGGGTAAAGTCCGATAATCCGAAAAATCCACTAATCCGAACGAGGGCCGGTCCGCTGCCCTTCGGATTAACGGAAGTTTACTGTATTTAGTAGTGGCCCCGTAATCATTGACGATTATGCCTATTACATAAGGCACCCTCTTCAAACACTCATCCGCCGTAGTTTGAATCTACCGCGCAGAGCATAAAAAATTGAGGAGCCTTCATCATGAGCGCACGCAACCTCACTCATGGTTCAGTCATTATGAAATTGGGTTCTCACTACGAAAAAACTTCGTAAAAAATAAAAACAAAAAGAAAATAAGAATAACTATTCATAAGCTTTCCATATAATCGTGGATGTACTTGTGTGGATCTTTGACCAGACGCTGACTCAGGCGTCATTCTTCCTTCACTGACATATCAAGTAAACCAAAATCCTTAATACATCAACGAATGGGAAGGGGAAGGTCGGGAGGGCCCCAGTCGTCAATGATTACGGGGCCACTACTAAATATTAGGTTTTCTTTATCTCCTTACAGGAGTCAAACCTATAATTTATTAGTGGCCCCTCCATCATTGACGATTATGCCTGATATCTAAGACTGGAGGGGGACATTCGTAATCATATCATAACTCTAGCAAAAGCAGATAATCAAACAACCACATAGTATTCTTACTTCGAAAAGATATATATTTTGGCGCAGCACATATATACAAAAAGGGGTACAAGCAGGAGCGTGCTTCAAAGAAGCCTGCTTGATAAAAAAGGGTTAACTCTGAGATTCTGAGAACAGATCCGCCAGTTAACAAGGCACCCCACTTAAATTAAGTGGTGAAAAAATAAAAACTTATAAGTTTACATGTGCACATATAAACCCCATAAAACTAGTGGATATATCTTGCAAAATATATCCAATGCTTAAAATTAGATTGCTTCTCAGCCAAAAACTACTTACAACAACACTGTTCTTCTCAGCCAAAAACTACTTACAACAACACTGTTGTTTGTACTACAATTGTACTAGCACAATTTCCTGTAATGAATAGTACAGAGAAATTTTCATATCACAACACCCATCAACAGTATCACAGCTCACATACTCCGGCGGGGTCTAGGGTGTCCTATGTTACACTGACTGCACCCCCCCCCCCTTTTCTTGAAATTAAACAATAAGTGACTCAGGGGCCACCTAGACCCTCTGCCTTAAAGCTATACATGGCAAGGAAGGTTTGTCTAGAGCTACTGAAGGTATCGAGTCAAAAACGTATGATTAGAGGCCCACAACTGTGTGGACGTAATATCTTCAACAGAAATTTTGTTAAGGAAACGTAAAGAGGCTGCCCACTTGCGTAAATCGTGGGCCCTACCCACAACGCCGGGATTACTCTCTTTAATGACCTCGACCAAGAGAGAAGCCAGTTTACGTTTCATCAAGCGTTTACCCGTACTTGCTACCCATAAAGCACCCTGGTGATTTAGAGGTGCCACTCTCAAATATTTGGTTAGAGCTTGCACTGGACATAAATTATGGTGCACCTTTCCCCTTTTCAACGCCGGCACCGTGAACTCTGAAAACACGTGTTCACTGTGCTCATTCTTGGCTATGAACCCTGGGGAAGGTGCAATGTGAATACACTCATTAAGCCTACCAAACCTGAGGCAATTAGGTGTGTTGCTCATCGCCGCCAGCTCAGATACTCTGTTCCCGGTAGCCAAAGCCATAAGGAATACTGCCCTTTTTAAAAGTAATGTAAAATCTGCAGTATTTTGGTACAGACGGGAATGAAGTAACGACAAAGCTTTGTCCAGAGACCAGGTAGGCATGAGCTGACGGGGAGGTGGGCGGAGTTTAAAACATACCCTCATAAAACCTGTTTCCTCCGCAACTGGTATGGTGAGACCGGTAAGGTCCAAAAATGGCATCCTAATCGCTGTTAAGTGATTTTTTAACGTTACTACAGATAAATGTTTCTGCTCGAACAGATAATTTAAATAATTAAAAACCAAAGCCACCGAGGGCACAGTTTGTTCTGTTCTAAGAATCCAAGAAGTAAAGGCTTGCCAATGCGATTGATACTGTCGCTTTGTAGACTGGGTATATTGATTCATGAATTTATTGGTCACGTCTCTACCATATGGTGCTAGCCACTTGGCCTCCTGAATGTCCATAATGCAAAAGTCAGCGAGGTCTTTAGGTTGCCAATTGTGTCTTAAGTGGAAAAACCCGACCGGGAGTGACACCGGGTGCGGGCACCACGTTTTCAATTGCTGGTACCACAACTGCGCCGGCCACAGGGGCGCGATTAGCGAGACTACGCCCCGATAATCCTGTAGTTTGTTTACTACGTGGCACATTAGAGACGCGTCTGGCGGCGGAAACAGATAAATGGAACTCCACCTGTTCCAGTCTGTCACCAGTGCGTCTGGCCCGCCCGCCGGCGTTATCGTCCGGCGGGTGAGGTACAGTGGGAGTTTGTGAGACTCCTCTGACGCAAACAAATCCACTTGTGGATGGTAAGGCTCCGCAATCATTTGGTCGAATATGGTTTGCTTGAGCGCCCATTCTACTGTTGTGCTCTGTCTCCGAGACAGAGCGTCTGCCCAGACGTTTGCTACGCCTGGGAGATAAGATGCGTGAAGATGAATGTCCAGCCTGTTGGCTAGAATAAAAATCTTTTCTGACACGTTTAGCAACTTCCGAGATCTCGTTGACCCTTGTTTCTGAATACAGTGAACCGCATTCAGATTGTCCATTCTGAAGGCCACCGACTTGCCCCGTAAAGTAGAGCCGTGAGCCTGAAGGAAATATAAGGGGACTAGTAATTCTTTGACATTGATGTGGGAGATTTCTAAATGGGACCAAAGCCCTTGACCCTGGTGCCCTTGGTTTGACTGAAAGCCCCAACCTATCATCCCTGACGCATCCGTGTCTACCCATACCGTCGGCGGAGGAGAGGTCCATGACATTACTGAGTGCAACGTTTCCCTCTTCGCCCAGACCGCTAGTAAGTTGTGGATTAATTTTGGTATGGGCCATAATTTTTTCGCCGGCAATAGTGGAAAACATTTGTTGCCTTCCAATATTAAACGTTTGACTTTCAACCGGCCCAACTTTACAGTTAGTTGAATCCAGTTGAGAGAGCCGACCAGAGACTCCCAGATTCTCTGTGTCGTAGTCAGACTGTGAAGGAACAGAAACAATTTCCTGCGAAATCTGTTTCGATTGTCCACACTCTGACTCAGAGTGAGAGTAGCTGTGTCCCAAACCAGCCCTATCCACTGAACTACTCGTGAGGGAACAAGGTTTGACTTTACCAGATTGACCTTGAATCCTAGAGATTTGACATGATTTAATGTTATGTTGACATGATTAACGCATAATTGTTCCGTCTCTGCCACCACTAGCCAGTCGTCTAGATACCACAAAATCCTGATCCCTTGCTTTAACAAGGGCATCAGGGCTTGCCGGACTAATTTCGTGAATAAGCGAGGTGCTAGGTTCAATCCAAACGGCATCCTCTGAAAGACATAAGTCTGATGCATTATTCGTAAGGCCAGCAACCATTGAAATATTTTGTTTACCGAGACGTGCCAATACGCGTCTGTCAGGTCTAAAGAACACATCCATCCTCCCGGCGGAAGTGTTAGCCTGATCTGATTCACTGTCAGCATCCTGAAGGACACGTTGTGAATATGGAGGTTCAGATAAGACAGGTCTACGACTGGTCTCATCTGAACACTGTCCCTTTTGGGCACTAGAAACAGTTTGGATGTAAAGACTGGGTAATTGTGAGGAACCGGGATGATGACATTCTTGGCGATCATCTCTCGGATCAGTGACTCCACCTCTAATGAAACTAAATTTGCCTCTGTCGGCTGACGTAAACGAGGTCGCCGGAGCCACTGCCAGGTGATGCCTTTGCGTGCCACCATCCTCGCCCAAGTATTTAATGGCCATGCGCGGTGACACGTCCGGAACGACCCATTTTTTTTTTTTTTTTTTTTTTTTCTATATTCCAACTACTCCCTCTCGGGCATAGGCTGAGAGCCTGTACATTCCACCGCTCAACACAGTGAAGTCCGTGAGGTCTTGTTCCAGTCTGGGGAGTGAGACATGTGAAGCATCCATCATGGCTCGAAGCAGCTCCATCTCTGAAGTGGCTGGTTGCTTCGCTCAAGTGCTTCACCGTCTCATCCTCCAGACTCAGACCCTCACTCTCAGAATGCCACCTATTGAGCAGTGAACTCACTAGGCATTGTCCCCCTGTAACATATTTTGAATATGGGAATATTCATACAGTGTTATTTAATCAGGGAACAATGAGGGTACTTTTTTTGGCATTTCGGTGGGCTTTGTGGTAATGCACTGATACTAGGTACAGCACAAATCCAATCCCAATAATATCTTCCCATTGACATATCGGGATTTGAACCTGGGTCCATTGGATTACCAATCCAGTGGCTTGACCACTCCACCACACCTCCCCTAGCAGCTCCCTCTGCTAACTAGTTAGCAGACAAGGGTTCGCCGGCTGTACTACCCTCTGATCCACCCGCCGTGAGACCGGCCCTGGGAGTGAGAGAGACTTTATTTTTTTTATGGTGGTGGTTGTGGTGGTGGTGGATGCTTAGCCGACTGGCCGGCGTTGGCAGAAGACGGGCCCTGGCCCGGTCTGTTATACTTTTGTCCTTTACGACCTGCAAACTTACCTTGTTTATACCTGTACTGACCTTGGGGGGAAGAGGATTTAGGTAAATGAAAGGGCTTTGACCCACCCGGCTGAGCTTTTGCGACTGGCTTGGGTTTGGGAAAGTTAAAAGCAGGTTTCTTAGAAGGGGTGGGACTGTGCTTAAAGGCCTGAGCCATGTTAAAGACAGTTCTCCACACATCAGGGGACATTAAAGAGGGAGTTAGCACCGGCGACATGACCACCTGGTTCGCAATTCTATCAGGAAGTTTCCTCACCAGGGACATCCTAAGATCCTGTCTCGCCCGCACCGCCTCGAGCAATGCTGTACGGATATCCCCCAACGACTGAATAGAAGTCTGAAGGAGTAAACGTCGAGATAGTTCAATTGATCTTCTGACATCCGCGTCCGCGATTGCCTGAGTAGATCTTAGCATAGACTTCGCCACCTGGTGCGTAACAATGTATTGGGAAAAAAGTCTATACGCCTTCCCCTGTAGCCTAAACTCCCGGTCTAGGTGAGCTGGGGAAGGTGTAGTGAAAGAATCTTTAAGTTTGCATAGATTGATTTTGGGGGCAGCTATAAAAGCAAACAAAGCAGATGGAACTCCGCCGGCAGAGAAGACCGGCAGCGAGAACCAAGAATGGCTGTGGTGATGGGCTGGTCTATCAGAGTGAGAGCTGAGCGATCTCTGCCATACCCATAGCTTACTCTGACTGTTCCTTTTACTTATATATTTTCTAGATCTCAAATGACGGCGTCTTTTCCGTGGATCAACCACCCTACTGCCAACCTAAAAGTTGGCAGATTGGGAGCCAAAGCGTCACATTTTCCCCTTGCCCCTCAACTTTCCCTTCATAATTGCTGAGGGGCACAGGGCCTTGGGTGGGGCTTTGGTTTCCCGGGCGTTTCCGCACCCTCCTCAGCTCCCTGCCTTAGAGTGGCTTCGGTCACCCGGGCTTTGTTAGTGGTAAGCAGAGAGGGTTTTGTGGGGGCTCTCTATGGCCTTGGCCTTGCTCGGGACCTTGGGGCTGTTCGGCCAGGCAGCCTGGGGAACAACAACAACAACAACAACCAAGAATGGCTGTCCTGAGGGATTTGGTGCGAAGATTTTGAGGTGAAGGTGGTCGCAAAGTTCTGAGCCTCAACCTCCCATTCCACCCAAGGTCCTGGACCCAACTGCCCCACCTTTAAACTGGATTAGCGGCTGTGTCTGTGACCGTTTGTAAATCTAATTCTGGAGTGAGAGCTGACAGTGCTTTTATATCATTAAAACCGTCATGCTTGGTCCAGTCAGAAAACAGTTTTGAAGCTGATGCAGGGGGCAGTGCAGGTGTAGCTGTATACACAAAATAGTCATGGTGATAATAGTTAGGAATGGCCTTAACCCTCCAGCCCCGGGGGCTATAGCTTACGACTGTGCTCCGGTACCGGGTGTTTTGACGATCTTTGGCCTATGTTAACTACTCTGTAAGTCAATGAATATGTCATGTAATGTTGTGAATAAAAAAGAATAATGTTCCACAAACCTTCCTCTGTCGAATGGCGTTGAGTAGAGGTCTCTAGCCCCTCTGGTTGCATAATGGTGAGCGCGGGAAGACGAGTGCTTTTCGGCGGCAAATTCTTCCCGCGTTCGGACGCGTCGCCCCGGCCATGGCTACGACGCACCTAGCCGCTCGCCGCGCCAAAGTATTTATCTCCCTTAGACGATTTTAGTGTTTGATATTGAGAATGTGATTTATATATTTCTATAGGTTCTAATCATATGAATGTCACTTGGTATATACATATGTGTCACTTTCACATATTATTATGGTGTAATTGTATTTGTATCAATGTTCTCATAATACATGACTTTTGTATTACAATACATTGGTTTTCTTCCACTTTTTGCCTATATATAATTATAGTGTACATATTGTCATTTTATTTGGCAATTTCAGTATGATTATTAGAACTCCAGCTTGGAGTGGTAATCAAAGAAGCAATCTACAGCACAGAGTGCCACCTTGCACTCCACACACTCCAGGGTTGACTTTTTACCTGACCTCGGCTTCACCCTGCTGTTGTAGCAGACATGGCACCGCTTCTGCTGTGTTCTTCCGGATTCATTCTGAGGCAGGGAACCAAGCCTGTGCCTAATCAAGTATTGAGCAGACTGCAAGCGGTCAATAACGGCGGGCCCAGGATGTGCCACTGCCCTCTGTGGCATAGCATACTTCTCCAGGAGCTCCGTCAACACCTGCTTTTGGAACCTCCGCATGCTATTGAACTTCATGGGTGTGTTCACATTCCGAAGCTTGTATATGTTGTAGGCATTCAGAACTGACATGTCCACCATATGCCGAAAGAACTTTTTGTACCATCTGCACGAGGTACGCAGGCAGTCAATGAAGCCTATCTGCATGTCGGACTTGTCCACCAGCCTCATGTTGATGTTGTAGTCCAGGACAGCATCGGGCTTGGTCACCCTGGCCTGGGTGCGGCGATCCACCTTGCCAGTCTCCACCATTTCCCCCTTGTGGATGGTGGTCAGGAGGTTGACCTTCCGCTGGTCGTGCCAGTGGATAGCCAGAATGGGCCCCGACTTCTTCTTGAACACATCACCTTTTTTGGTCTTTGGAGGGAAAGGTGGCATGCCCTTCCTTTTCCCTCGTACTGTGCCTACAGTCCCCGTCTTGCGCTCATGCAGGTACTGTGAGAGAGTGGGGGACGTGTAATAATTGTCCGTGTAGAGGACGTGATTCTTATGAAAGTAGCGGTCCATCATGGCTTGCACCACTGCTCCGCCAAAGCCAATGAGGGGGTCCACAAGCAAGTCCCCTTCCTTCCCGCTGTAGACCAGGAAGTCCAGGACATAGCCAGTTTGGCAGTCGCACAGCACAAAGAATTTTATGCCAAAGCGATGTCTTTTTGAGGGGATGTACTGCCGGAAGCTGAGTTTTCCCCGGAACAGCACAAGAGACTCGTCAATGACGACCTTGCGGAAGGGCTTGAAGTAGGAGGTGAAGCGTTCTCGCATCATCTCGTACAACGTCCTAATCTTCCACAGCTTGTCAAGGTTGGTGACAAGATGGAGCGCTGCGAGGATATCAAGGTACCGGTCGCGAGACATATATTTCCCGAAGGCAGGGGTGGATATCAGATCATTGGTGATCCAATAGTCAGGCAACCTATGCTTCTTGACATGAGGCATTAGCATGGTGAGTGCCAGGAACACCATGAACTCTTTATGAGTCACTGGGGTCCACTGCCTCATGTGGCCCTTGGTCACCTTTCCCAAAAAGTGGACCTGGAATTGGTGCTGCTTATTTGTCTCTTTGACAACATAGCCTACCACCTCCTCATCAAAGAAGGCCTCAAACAGTTCGTGTGGTGGAGCATTGGGGCCTGCAGGAAAATTGGGGGTAACGCCTGAACCCTCCAGTACCTCATCAAAAGCTGGCACATCAGGGTTGTATGCATCCTCATCAACTACGTCTTGCCACTGAAAAACGTAGAATGGGTCTTGTCTACGCTGACGAGGAGCTCCAGCTGGTGGCCCAGCACGCCCACGGCCAACTCGGGAGGCGCGCGCCCTAGGGCGGCGAGGGCGGCGGCCAGGGCGGTGGGCAGCACGACGGGCAGCACGACGCCGGGCCAAGCGGATGGGTCGAGGGTCGTCGATGTCCATATAGTCATCGTCAGAGTGGTCATCTTGCCCTGACGGTGGACCTATGTAATCATGGCCAGAGTCTTGAGAGAGGTGCCCTTTATCATCAGTGGCCCCCACATAATCTGGCGGGGAACCAGTGATGCGTGGGCGGCGTGCGGGTGGGCGAGGTGGGGAAGGAGTGGCAGGTGAGGCTGTGTCCCCCCGAGGTCCCGGGCTCCTTGGCCTGCGACGAGTGACAGAAAGCAATGTTTCACTGTCACTAGGGCCAGGTATTGGTGATGCGAGCTCAAAGACTTCTTCAGGAAGACATGTTGAAGGCGGGAGAGGTGGGGAGGACCGTGGGGAAAGTTGCGGGGACGTATGGCTGGGGCCGGCCGGGGTGGACGCCGCGGGAGCCTCGAACAAAACTCTCTTACTTTTCTTAATTTTCTTGGTATATTTCCTACCTTTCCCCTTTTCGGCAGCAGTATGTCTCCTGTCGGGGGACCTAGGAGGCAAATAGGCCGAAAGTGTGGGGTCCTCAACCCTTGGCAATGGTGGGGGTGGTGGGGAAGAATGCGGGGCATCCGGGTCATCTTGGGTGGCGTGGGTAGATAAGGGAGACAATGGCGGACGAGAAGGGTCACCACGCTGACCCTCACTCACAGCCTCATCCTCACCAAGTA
Organism: Paralithodes platypus; assembly: GCA_032716605.1. Classification (NCBI taxonomy): domain Eukaryota; kingdom Metazoa; phylum Arthropoda; class Malacostraca; order Decapoda; family Lithodidae; genus Paralithodes; species Paralithodes platypus. The sequence continues at coordinate 11,619,312 of CM064559.1, forward strand.
GTTTTGCTTGTTCCCTAGCTGCCGCGGCCGCCTTCTCAAGTATTTTCTGCTTATACAAATGTAGCTTGAAAGGCGATTTACCTGGGGAAGGGCTTGGCGTCGTGTCACTTAAGCGAAATTTGGTGAGTGACCTTGAACTCTCCCACTCGCTCACTCTCAAGTTCACTGTCTTTAGGTAAACCAGCTTCCTCAACAACTGGTACATCACCTTCATCACTCTCATCACTGTCATGTTCTCTCGCAAATCCCAGGAATTGCTCTTCTTTATCACTCTCATGGCCATAATCACTCGACTTATAATTACTGGAGTCGTCACTGACTTCATCATCAACATTATGCTTGGCATCAGCTCGCTCATAAAGTCTCAATGTCGTCTCAATACCTCCGGGAGATAACACATTTAGGCGATGGCGTCGGGGTAAGGCGCGACGAACAAGCAAGGGCGTCGTAGGAAGCACGGTATCGGACACAGCGGAATCACTATTTGGCGTACTGTCCATGATGGCGTCGGGGTAGATACTGTTGCTGTGGCGGAGTTTACGCCTGGTGGCGCCACCTACCGTCCCACGATACCGAAAATTTACGCGCGGCATTCGAAAGCACGCATGCAAGCAATGGGCGTTCAAGAGCCCTTCCGGGTTGCGCGGGCCGAGGTTGTTATGGGCGTTCAAGAGCCCATCCGGGTTGGAGGGGTTAATATTAACAACATCAAGTACATTACCTGCAATATCTAAAGCTCGTAACTTTCTAGATTTATTTCCTTGGATTACCCACTCTCGTGGCACCGGAATCTCCCCTGACAAAGTGGGCTGTGCTACCTCTGGCTTAGTTGGGACCATTCGTACCCATGAATCATCTGGACCGTATAAAAGGGGCATAGCTACCTTTCTTAACGGTGCTTTATCTAAAGGGGGAGGATTCACATCCGCTACTACCTTTACACTAGAAGTAGTCAGTGCCGCCGAAGCAGGCCTAGTGACCATAGTAGGTGATACAGAAGGAGGGTGCGGAATCTGAGTTAAAGCAATGGAAGTAGTCAGAGGCCGAACACTTGAAATTGTCATGGAAGCTCCCAGGTCCACTGTAGGAGTCTCCGGCTGCTGGCCAAATTTTTTTGTTAGAGCAGTAGCTAATAACCCATCTATTTCCTCCGCCGTGACAAATTTAGCAGATGAAGAACTAAGAGGTGAATCATTCCTATCCTGTGAGTCGTCTAAAACTGAACCCGACTCCTGCACCTCCATGTCAGAGATTATAGACACCTCATCCTTGTCATCTGGCCCGTCACGAGAGGATTCCGCCGAAGCCGGGACCCCTTCGTGTTGCCATGTTAAGTCTGGAATGGATGATGGGATCGCAGCGTCCCGGTGGACGTCCGCCATTACCTGTGTCTCCTGGGAATACCTCCACACACCTAGGCCTTGGCCTGAACTCCCTTGGGAGTCAGTTACCCCATCAACCACTGAGCCCCCACTAGACCCTTCTAGAGGGCGATCACTGCCCACAGAACTCTCTAATTCTAAGTTTATAATATCCATTGGTAACCTGTCCGCCGGTAACACCCCCACCACAGTCTCTGACTCCACTCCCGCCCCATCAGATTGGACACTACGTCGGGAGTAGATGCAGAAAGTGAGGCACGAGGCTCCGGCGAACGCCGGGAGGCCTTTCGTTCATGAGAATCTTTCCTGGAAGATTTGTGGCTTCGGTGTGACTTAGACCTCTCACTAGAACTGCTCTTGGACTTCTCAGATCTATCACTAGAACTGCTCTTGGACTTTTCAGATCTATCACTAGAACTGCTCTTGGACTTCTCCTCCTTGCTCTTCTTCCTCGCCGGTGAAGAAGAGTGACTAAGCGGCTGTTGTCTGAGGGGCGACCTGGACCTGGACCGCGCCCGTGACGTGGAGGCTGTCACCGGGGGCGTAGGTTCACGAGGTCTCTTAGATGCGCCGGGGGCTGGAGTAAGTGCTGTACCCTGCCCAGTCTTTGCCGACTTTCGTACAATTACTCTAGATTTAGAAGGGGTACGTTTAATAGTGGGGTGCTCAATAAGTAATTTATCCCAAAGAATTACGTTATCACATTGAAGGGCTTTATGAGCCACTGTGGTAGCATAAGTGGACAACAGTTGCCTGACCTCCCGCAAAGCGACCGCCGCGGGTCTATCATTGTCTCGCAATACTTTACTACTCAATTGAGTACAGAAGGTACAGTTCTGTGTCACCCACAAACCCCTTGAGCGATCTAAACATTTAACACATCTAATGCAAAGAGTGTGTGAAAAGATAGGGATACCTGAACAGGAGGGTGTAACACACAAAGCAAAAACAGGGTCGAGGGCAGCCATGACAGAGACTGGTGGAAAACTAACCCACCCCCGGGTTTACTCCAGGTTCTCTATAGACCCGCCGGAACTCCGCCCTGGAAAAAAGAAAATTTCCAGGAATTAATGCTCATAAGGCTACACCAACATGTTCGAACACAAGTGTTAAATAACTCGCTGGGTAACGAGACGTTATACACAACCATTACAGCTCGCTACGCGGGAGGTTCAAAAGTAAAGATTTCAGAATATCTTAACCTGTCCAAAAGATTTACGAATATCCTCTGACATGATATAAAGACCAGCATGGCTTTTATAAATGACGCAGTCTTCCCAGTGGTGTTTGTTAAGTTTTACTGGAAAACCCATAAAAAGATGCCGGCCCCTGTATTATCTCGCAGATCAAAAACTGTGAAGCCTGTCTTAAATGCTAGATCTGACTTCTCCCGAAGCATCCTAGATCGCCGTATGTCGAAGGCGGCGATACTTTAACGTATCCCTCAATTATCTGGTCAACTATACTGAATTGCAAATCCGGTAATCCCACCCTCCCAAGGTGCAACCGCCGGGTGTGAATTTAAGTCTATAACGTTAACCCCAATTGTTCCTATCCCCACTTCTTTGCAAAAGATCGCCGGGGAGGAAAGACCAATCAACAAACAGCCTAGTTTTACTGGCTTTGCAAAACTGGGAAAAACTATACTCAACAAGTGTCCGCATGAACACTTAGTTAAATGGGTAAAGCCATCCCGCCGGGAAACACAGTAAGCCTGAACACAGGCTCCACCACAGAGACGCAGTCCTGGAGAGCCTCAAGCCACCACTCGCCGGGGGAAACAAGCCTATTTTAACCACGCGTGATTAAAAACTCGGCAACCAGCCGGGTTTTCACGGTGTAACCGAGAAAACCCGCCGGAAAAGGCAACCCACCCCGCTCAGATTCAATCTGAACGCACCAAATAGACCGTGGAATTAGCCAAAGCACAACTAACCCAGGACACACAATTAGTCCGTGGAAATAGCCAATACACAACTAATCCAGGACACACAAATAGTCCGTGGAATTAGCCAATACACAACTAAACCAGGACACACATGACACAGTAGTACATATTTATAACATAAATCAATAACACTTGTACATGTGGCAAAGCTACGAGAGGCTGGCTAGGCCTAAGCAGACGGAAATAATATGTAATCATGTCGTAATATAAACAAAAAGCACTGAATCATATCACAACAGGAACCACCGCTGGCGATGGGCTGGTCTATCAGAGTGAGACCTGAGCGATCTCTGCCATACCCATAGCTTACTCTGACTGTTCCTTTTACTTATATATTTTCTAGATCTCAAGTGACGGCGTCTCTTCCGTAGATTGACCTCCCAATCTACCAAGATTGGAAGCTAAAGCGTCACTTTATTCCTTTGCCCCTCAACTTTCTCTTCATAATTGCTGAGGGGCACAGGGCCCTGGGTGGGGCTTTGGTTTCCCGGGCGTTTACGCACCCTCTCAGCTCCCCGCCATGGAGTGGCTTCGGCTACCCAGGCTTTATTGTGGTCGGCTGGGAGGGTTCTGTGGGGGCGCTCGTTTATGGCCTTGGCCTTACTCGGGGCCTTGGGGCTGTTCGGCCAGGCAGCTTGGGGAACAACAACAACAACAACAACAGGAACCACCGTCAACACACCAATGTAGCACAAAATTCCCGGTAAAGGGAAGAACTGACTCGGGACCCAGAACAAACTTCACTAAGTGAAGAAAAATACGCTGGGAACGTCAGAGAAAAGAAAAAGCTACTTCATCAGAAAGATAAGAAGAAGCCTATTAACGCGTAGTGAAAGCCACCTACATCACAAAGCTAGCTAACCGCGAAAACGTTTCACGCGTCCACCACGGGACCACGAGGGTACACCCGAAATAGATGTCCCAAACAGACGACCCAAAATACACTGCACTGCGGGCAACCCGCCCAGGACACTCCTGCTACGCATATCCTAACCTTACTCGATACATCCCTGAGTAAACAAATGAGAAAAAACTCACTAGGGACGCAGCAAATGCGGAACCAGCGGAGCGTGGGGAGGCACGTCCGGGTAGGTTGAGCGCAGAGCAGAGAAGGAAGAATGACGCCTGAGTCAGCGTCTGGTCAAAGATCCACACAAGTACATCCACGATTATATGGAAAGCTTATGAATAGTTATTCTTATTTTCTTTTTGTTTTTTATTTTTTACGAAGTTTTTTCGTAGTGAGAACCCAATTTCATAATGACCTCAATTTTTTATGCTCTGCGCGGTAGATTCAAACTACGGCGGATGAGTGTTTGAAGAGGGTGCCTTATGTAATAGGCATAATCGTCAATGATGGAGGGGCCACTAATAAATACAGTATATATACAGTATATATATATTAATACCTAGGTTAGGCCATTTTCTTGCGTAGCTATGAATACACGAAAATCACGAAAATGTACAGATTGAGCCGGGAGTGGGTTGTTGTTGTTCCCTAAGCTGCCTGGCCGAACAGCCCCGAGTCCCTGAGGAAGGCCATGGCCACGATTGGGCTTTCCCTCAGAGCTCTCATTGAGTGTAGATTGTGTTGTTGGCGTAAGTGGTTGTGTGAAATGTAGTCTTCTATGATGTGTTTATTAGTATGGGGTGCTGTGTTACATCCCGGGCAGGTGTCGACGACAGAGTCATCCAGTCTCTTCTGATAGCTCAGAAGAGCTGGATGGTGTCCGCATCTCAGCCTGGCCAGGTGGACTCTGTCCTCGCGAGCAAGGGAGGATTCGGAAGGATGGATTTCGGGAGGTCGTGCTTGCAGCTGCGTGTTGTCTATGAGTGAGTGGATGGATCGGTGAGAGATATGAATATGGATGTGCTTCTGGAAGTTGGTTTGGGGTGGGCAGGGAGGGAGAGAGGACAGTATTTGTGTGTGATACCGTGTGCTGGGTGTTGTTTTGATACTTCTTGGTGTCTGTGGGTGTGTTGCCATGTAGTGTAGTGGGTGGTTTTGGTTCGTGGAGGCTGCTGCCAGGAATTGAGTGCCTCTCATGCCCAGATGGTCTTTGACTTTGAGGATTTTGGTTTCTTGATGTAGGTGATCTGTGGGTGTAGTAGCTGTGCAGCCTGTAATGATTTTTAGGGCTTTGTTTTGAATAGTCTGTAAGGTCTTATGATGTGTTTCAGCTAGGTTAGAAGCCCAGGCTGGGCTTGCGTATTCCATCACTGATCTTATGTATTGTTTATAAACTGTGGTGGTGGTTTCTTTGTTGTGTCCAAATTTTGTGTGAGCAAGTGACCTGAGGGCGTTAAGTCTGGGTGTCAGTTTCTTTTTCGTGTTTGTGGTGTGCTGTTTGAATGTCATATGAGTATCATATGTTACTCCTAGGATTTTGGGTGAGTGTGTATGTGTTAGGGGTGTGTTGTTTATGGTGAGTTGAGGGATGTATTCGTGTTCTGTCCAGCTTGTGAGCAGGGTTGCGGTGGATTTGGCTTGGGCTAGATTAAGTCTGTTTGTAGTGCACCAGCCATGTAGTGTGTTGAGATAGGGTTGAAGGAGATCTGTTGCTGTGTTTGGGTCATGGTATGTGCATGTGAGTGTTATGTCGTCTGCGTAGGAGGCTAAGTTTATTTGGGGTGTATTGGGTGTAGTTATATCGTGCATGTACAGATTGAAGATTGCGGGCGATAGGACGGATCCTTGTGGGACTCCGTTTGGAAAGTTTCTGATGCTAGATGACTGACCGGCAAAAGATATGTGTGCACATCTGCCTGCTAGGAAGTTGGCCAGCCACCTTTTTGTGTTGTGCATGTTTGTGTTGTAGATTTTTTTTTTTTGTTAAGTTGTGGCAGGGGATGGCATCTAAGGCTTTACTAATGTCGAGTGTGGCAAGTAGTGATCTGTGTGGTGGTCTAGCTGAGTTGATGCCGTCAAAAGCTCTTTGTGTAAGGTCTGTGAGAAGAGTGTTTGTGGAGTGCAGTGGCCTAAAGCCATGTTGTGTTGGAGCTAGGGGTAGGTCGGGTGTAATTACTGTAGTTATAGTACAAGGCATTCCATGACTTTGGAGGGGGTGTGATGGGGCGGTGTGAGGAGGGTAGCGTGGGATCTTTGTTGGGCTTGGGGAATGTGATGATGATACCATAATTCCAGATGTCTGGTATTGTGTTGTGTGAATAACTGTAGTTTGATATGTTAGTGAGTGCTTGTATGCCTTGTGGTCCCAGGTGTCTGAGGTGTATGTTGTTGTTGTTGTTGTTCCCCAAGCTGCCTGGCCGAACAGCCCCAAGGCGGCTTTCTAGGGCCTTTCCTAGCTGATGCTGAGAGGATTGGGTTCTAGTCATGTGGTGATGGGCTGGTCTATTAGAGTGAGAACTGAGCAATCTCTGCCATACCCATAGCTTACTCTGACTGTTCCTTTTACTTATATATTTTCTAGATCTCAAGTGACGGCGTCTCTAACGTGGATTGACCTCCCAATCTACCAAGATTGGAAGCCAAAGCGTCACATTTTTCCCTTGCCCCTCAACTTTCTCTTCATAATTGCTGAGGGACACAGGGCCCTGGGTGGGGCTTTGGATTCCCGGGCATTTCCGCACCCTCCTCAGCTCCCCGCCATGGAGTGGCTTCGGTCACCCAGGCTTTATTGTGGTCGGCGGGGAGGGTTCTGTGGGGGTGCTCGGTTATGGCCTTGGCCTTGCTCAGGGCCTTGGGGCTGTTCGGCCAGGCAGCTTGGGGAACAACAACAACAACAACAACAACAGCCCCAAGGCCCCGACCAAGGCCAAGGCCATAACCGAGCGCCCCCACAGAACCCTCCCTGCCGACCACAATAAAGCCTGGGTAGCCGAAGCCACTCCATGGCGGGGAGCTGAGGAGGGTGCGGAAACGCCCGGGAAACCAAAGACCCACCCAGGGCCTTGTGCCCCTCAGCAATTATGAAGAGAAAGTTGAGGGGCAAAGGAAAAATGTGACGCTTTGGCTTCCAATCTTGGTAGATTGGGAGGTCAATCCACGGAAGAGACGCCGTCACTTGAGATCTAGAAAATATATAAATAAAAGGAACAGTCAGAGTAAGCTATGGGTATGGCAGAGATCGCTCAGTTCTCACTCTGATAGACCAGCCCATCACCCAACCTAGAACCCAATCCTCTCAGCATCAGCTAGGAAAGGCCCTAGAAAGCCGCCTTTGGCGGGGGGATAGCTCCCCTATTTCAACCCCTTTTGGGGTTGGGTTGAGGTGTATGTTGCTTATGTTGCCTAGGCCACAGGTGGGTGAGTGCTTGAGATTGTTGATGATATGCTTTGTCTGGTGATTGGTGAAGGGTGTATAGTCTGGGAGTGGGTTAGTGGGAGTACTGTATTTAAAGGCCCCGTGAGACGTGGAAGGAACTGGGACGTTCCTTCCTTAGGGGCACGGTATTAAACATTGCACAAAAAAAAACAAAAAATTAAATACCGTACCAGTGCTAACACATAAAAAGTAGTGGCATCTCTCAGATGCATGGGGGAAGTTTGTTCGTGGCCACCCCTTCGGGGATCACAGCATCAGGTAATATATAGATAGATAGATAGATCTCTCGGATCTCTCCATGCTACATCCTCTACTCCTCCCTCCCTTTATACCGTATCCCCCTCAACTTGACCTTTTATTTTCTACAGGTTCTAGCAGTTCATGGGTTAACTTTTTAATTGACTAATTATTTATTGAGACAGTCTGAATTTTCCCCAGTTGACGGAAAGGCTTAAGATTATTCTATCGACATCATATTAGGTTAGGTAGGTTTTAATATTGCTTAACAGTACTGAGAAATTACTTTTTAATCATCTTTAATGACCTTTAACAACATGAAATTGCTTACCAAAGAGCCTGGTCTGGCACCCAATTTTATATTATGATACAGTACACTCGCTCCAAGAAGTATCTGCACCCCTATGCTGATCATCTGGTGTGTACAGCTTGGTAGGGTTGGCACCTCTGCCTGCAACTATATTCATGTGTCAGAGACAATCGTGTCTGACACATGGATATAGCTGCAGGCAGAGGTGCCAACCCTACCAAGCTGTACACACCAGATGATCAGCGTAAGGGTGCAGATACTTCTTGGACCGAGTGTACATGTGTTACCGTAAATTTTATACCAAATATATATATTAAATCCAAACAGTACCATCAGCAGCAGTTCCATCTACAACAGCAGCAGCAAGAACAGCAACAAGAATGTCCGTCTCAGCAGCTTGAACAACAACAACAACAACAACAACAACAACTACAGCAACAACAGCAGCAGCAGCAGCAGCAGCAGCAGCAGCAACAGCAGCAGCAGCAACAGCAGCAGCAGCAGCAGCAGCAGCAGCAGCAGCAGCAGCAGCAACAGCAACAAGATCAAAGGTAATTTGCTGAACGTTGTAGACTTATAAAAAATATCTACCATAACCTGTCTTGGGGAGCAAACCCCACACAAACCACCTGCTGCCTTGCAGGCTAAGCCTCTTTGGACAAAGGCTAGGTTCACAGCCAACAACTGTGGTTGGGGGCTAGCTAGAGCAGGCACCTCACATAAAACATACAGTATTTCAAACTCGCCAACGTAGAGGGACCTACCTCTGTCGGCTCTGGACCCCTGGGGGTGCATCCTGGCCAGGGGGACCTAGAGGATGCAGGGCATAGTGTCTTTACAGACTGGCACTTTCCGCTTAGCAGTACAGGGGCCTGAACCCAGAGGTAGCGCACCGGGAGGCTACCCTATCACTAGGCACTTAATACCGGGCCAGCCGTAAGGCCGCGTGCGCGCACGGATTGCGTCCCTGCGGTTGGTTCTAGTGGGGTGCCCCGAGGCCCCTATGTCCTACGATGAGGTATGCTGTAAAAGAAAAAAGGAGATGCTTTAAAGCATGGAAGAATGGAGGCAGCAAGGAGAAATACCAGGCAGCTAAACGAACTGCCAAAAGAGTTATTTACAATGCTAAAAAAGGCATTACCCTTCAGCCCCGGCTATTGTATTATATAATTTCCCCAAAACCCGGGGGTTTTGGCCGAAAAACGTCTACGCCTAGGCTACCGTATCTTTGTTATTTTGACTGCTTCCGTATTCCCGCGCATCCCCAAGCGTATATGTGTTTTGTACCTGTAGAATGGCGTTAAGTAGAGCTCTCTAAGTCAACTGGTTCAGTTGTGATGACGATTTCATTGGAGATAACTTTGTGGCAAAAACAGCCACTTTACACTACTTTTCGCTACTTAACAATAACATACAGGCACACACGAACAAGCGACACACTCCTTCTTGTGGTCGGAGATGCGCGGCGTCGGTCCAGCCGGCTGTTGTTTACATGCGTCGGACGGACGCCTCGTACACCAAGCTTACAGGCTTTCAAGCTGCCGGAGCCTCAGAGCCCTACCGGGTAGCGCAGGGGGTGTTTGTTATGGGTGCCTCAGAGCCCTACCGGGTCTGGAGGGTTAAGGACCTGGTCCTCGAACACTGACAATCCCAATGGGATCTTCAACCTAGCTAGGCGAGTTAAAAATGACAGTACTGTAGGGATATTATAGGTGAACAGTGTGTTAGAAATGATAATGGGAAGATTGTGAATGCAGAAAATGAAATCAGAGAATCATGGAAGGCACACTATGAACGATTGCTAAATGTAGAGTTTGAATGGGATAAGGAACAGCTTAGTATCGAAAAACCAATATATGGACCCCCTCCTTTGATAGCACCAGTTGTAGTGAGCGACGCAATAATAATAATAATAATAAGCATGTTACTTATTTCTCACAAGCGCCAATTTTTCCGCATAATTCACTGGCGCTCGAAAAAAAAAAAAAATATATAGCTTAAATTAATGTAACACAAAACCTATGCGCATCACCCAGCCACCAGCAGCGGCATACAGCTTACACCCTATAGCCCTCCATGATGACACCCCTCTCGAGATCGTAGCTTCTTACAAAGAGAAAAGTCTTAAGTTGTCTCTTGAAGCACTCAACAGAACTTAGTTGTCTCATGGTCAGTGGCAGTCTGTTATATAACCTTGGAGCTATGTAAGAGAATGATCTCTCAAAGAAAGATGACTGCCGGAAAGCCCACGGCTCATCAAGACGCAGAGGGTCATCGTCATTGCGCACGACTACACCATGGCGTGCCGGTGGACGCCTGAGCAGCTCTGCAAGATACCCGGGCTCACCAAATTTGAGGACCTTGAAAGTTACCAGACACAACTTAAATTCTATTCTAGCTTTTATTGGTAACCAGTGCAGTTCGATGTTGTTGTTGTTGTTCCCCAAGCTGCCTGGCCGAACAGCCCCAAGGCCCCGAGTAAGGCCAAGGCCATAAACGAGCGACCCCACAGAACCCTCCCTGCCGACCACAATAAAGCCTGGGTGACCGAAGCCACTCCATGGCGGGGGGCTGAGAGGGTGCGTAAACGCCCGGGAAACCAAAGCCCCACCCAGGGCCCTGTGCCCCTCAGCAATTATGAAGAGAAAGTTGAGGGGCAAAGGAATAATGTGACACTTTAGCTTCCAATCTTGGTAGATTGGGAGGTCAATCCACGGAAGAGACGCCGTCACTCGAGATCTAGAAAATATATAAGTAAAAGGAACAGTCAGAGTAAGCTATGGGTATGGCAGAGATCGCTCAGGTCTCACTCTGATAGACCAGCCCATCACCAGTTGTGATGTGATAAGAAGTAGTTGGGGTTCCAGGTGGAATTCCAAAAATGAGTCTTGCAGCTCTGTTCAGAACAGATTGTACTTTCTTTAATATGTAATTTGGAAGACCCACAAATAAGTCATTGCAATAATCAACACGAGAGAATATCAATGAGTGGACCAGTGTCAGAAGGCAACGTCTAGGTATAAACTGCTTCACCGAGTAGAGATTTCTGATGTGTAGGTAGCAACTTTTGACAATCTGATTTACATGCTCCTTAAAATCCAATCTTGAGTTCAGATACACTCCCAGATTCCGAACAAAGTTTACTGGTTGTAGCTGTGAGTCACCCGTATCAATGGAGAGGGCATTTACTGCGTCAGTAGCCCTTCTGTTTCCTCGGATGATGAGAATTTCAGTTTTGTTATCATTTAGTTTAAGTTTTCTTGTCTTCATCCACTTTTTGATATCGGTCATCAGCATCTCCACCTTCCTCTGTGTATCAGCTATACCTGTGATCTTCACATAAATCTGGGTGTCATCAGCATAGAAATGATAGGTGACACCGTGTGCACGAAGCAGAAGAGACAAGCCACTAGTGTATATCGTGAACAGGACAGGACCCAACACTGATCCCTGCGGAACGCCATAGAGCAGGGGTGCCGAGTCCGAGACTATCCGATTCTTCATCACACTCTGGGATCTACCTGACAAGTATGACCTGAGAAGCAAGAGAGCAGAGTCACGCACACCACAGTCATAAAGATCACTCAATAGCAGCTCATGATCCACTGTGTCGAAGGCTGCAGAGAGATCAAGTAAAATCAACAACGAGATCTCGCTGTCGCAAGTGTTCTTGACTAAATCATTATGTATTCTGATCAATACTGTCTCAGTCGAATGATGCTGCCGATAAGCAGACTGAAAAATGGGAATAGTTTCATTTTGCTGAAGTAGCGGCAGCAGTTGATCAAGTATGGCATGCTCAAGTATGGCAAGTCCAGGTTTCTTAAGGATAGGCCGGAGCAAGGCATGTTTTTCAGACACTGGGAAGTTGCCTTCGGAGAAAGATTTGTTAACTATTTTGGAAATAAGCTCCACTGCATGATCATATACACCAGGTAGTTTGGAAACATTTATAGGATCCAATGGACAAAATGTTTTATCAAGGTTTCTTATATAGGATGAAACAACATAAGCCTCTACCGGATGGAATGATGAGAGGACACTATTAGGAGTATGTCGTGGTTGGGGTACAATTGAATATTCTTCATTAGAGGGGCCTTCATCCAGTTCATGTCTCATACGAGTTATCTTGCTAATAAAAAATGTGACAAAGTCTGCAGCTAACTCCGCATCAGGTGCAGAAGGTCTTGAGTTCACATGTCTTTTTCCAAGTAAGCCACTGACAACCGAAGCCAACTTTCTTTGATCGCCACCACATGACTCGACTTTCCCCTGGTAAAACGCTTTCTTTTCGTCTTTGATTGTGTGGACTACGGCTCTTTTTGCCAACATGTATGGCATGTGGTGATGGGCTGGTCTATCAGAGTGAGAACTGAGCGATCTCTGCCATACCCATAGCTTACTCTGACTGTTCCTTTTACTTATATATTTTCTAGATCTCGAGTGACGGCTTCTCTTCCGTGGATTGACCTCCCAATCTACCAAGATTGAAAGCCAAAGCATCACATTTTTCCTTTGCCCCTCAACATTTTTTTCATAATTGCTGAGGGGCACAGGGCCCTGGGTGGGGCATTGGTTTCCCGGGCGTTTCTGCACCCTCCTCAGCTCCCCGCCATGGAGTGGCTTCGGTCACCCAGGCTTTATTGTGGTCGGCAGGGAGGGTTCTGTGGGGGCGCTCGGTTACGGCCTTGGCCTTGCTCGGGGCCTTGGGGCTGTTCGGCCAGGCAGCTTGGGGAACAACAACAACAACAACAACAACAACATGTATTTATTAGTGGCCCCTCCATCATTGACGAACATGCCTATTACATAAGGCATCCTCTTCAAACACTAATCCGCCGTAGTTTTGAATCTACCGCGCAGAGCATTTAAAAACTGAGGAGCCTTCATCATGAGCGCACGCGACCTCACTCATGGCTTCAGTCATTATGAATTGGGTTCTCACTATGAAAAAACTTCGTAAAAAAAAAAAACACAAAAAGAAAATAAGAATAACTATCTAATAAGCTTTCCATCATATCGTGGATGTACTTGTGTGGATCTCTGACCAGACGCTGATTCAGGCGTCATTCCTTCTTCTCTGTTCTGCGCTCAGCCTGCCCGGACGTGCCTCCCCACGCTCCGCTAGTTCCGCATTCGTTGCGTCCCTAGTGAGTTTTTTCTCATTTGTTTACTCCAGGATGTATCGAGTAAGGTTAGGATAGGCGTAGCAGGAGTGTCCTGGGCTGGTTGCCCGCAGTGCAGTGTATTTTGGGTCGTGTGTGTGGGGCATCTATTTCGGATGTACCCTCGTGGTCCCGTTGTGGACATGTGAACTTTTTCACAGTTGAGTTAGTTTGTGATGCAGGCGGCTTTCACTACGCGTTAATTATTGCTGCCTTTTATCTTTCTGATGAGGTAAGCTTTGCTTTCTGACGTTCCCAGCGTATTTTTCTTCACTTAGTGAAGTTTTTTCTGGGTCCAGAGTCAGTCTTCCCTTTGTCGGAAGTATTTGCTACAGTGGTGTGTTGGCGGTGGTTCCTGTTGTGATATTTCCAGTGTTTTGTGTATATTTCAACATTTATTATGCCGTCTACCTAGGCCTAGCCAGCCGCTCGTAGCTTTGCCACATGTACTAGTGTTATTGTTTATTATTTATAAATATGCCCTACTGTGTCATGTGTATCCGGGTTTTAGTTGTGTATTGGCTAATTCCACGGATTATTGAGTGACCTTGAGTTAGTCGTGCGTGGCTCTCCTCGTGTCTCTTGTTTGTTCAGATGGTGTCTGTTCAGGGTGGGTTTCCTTCCGGCGGGTTTTTTCTCGGTTTCACCATGAAAAAATCCCGGCCGAGAGCCGTGTTGGGCCACACGTGGTTGTTAACACTGGCTTGTATCCCCGGCGATGGGGTGTCTGTGGCTCTCCAGGACTGCGTCTCTGTGGGTGCCTGGTTTCAGGCCTCCTTTGATTCCCGGCGGGATGGCTGTACCCATCTATAACACGTTCATGCGAACATACGTTATGTAGTTTTTCTACCCGGTTTTACAAAAACCACATGAAAAACCTAGCTGTTGTTTTAGGCTTTCCTCCCCGGCGATCTTTTACAAAGAAGTGGGGACAGGAACTTATGGGGTTAACGTTTGGACATCTCACCCGGCGGGTGTACCTGGGTAGGGTGGGATGAACGACTTATGTCTTTCAGTTAGTTAACCAATCCATTTTAAGTGATACTATGTGTATCGCCGCCTTTACACTTACGGCGATTGAAGGTTCAATTAGGTTAATATCGATTCTTCACACCCGGCGGGTGCTCCTAGGTGGAGGAACTAAGGAATTTACAAAATTCGATTTCGATTTAACCACTTAATTTAGTGATACAAATTAGGTATCGCCGCCTTCAAACTTACGGCGATCTTTTGTGACAATTCGTTAGACATCAGATCTCGTATCATCCTGCCCTGTGCTATTCTACTAAAATATTTCAAGGGCCGGCGTCTTTATGGGGGGTTGCTTTGTTCCAAAATTGAATCTTGAGACAGTCACCACCACCAAGAGACTATAAGCGCCATGCTGGACCGTTAGATTATATCAGAGGGTATTCTTCACTTTCTTTAAAAAAGATTTGTTTAGATATTCTGAACCCCGCCGCGTAGCGAGCTGTGTTCGTTGTGTCATTACATCTCGTTACCCGGTGGGTTATTAACACTTGTGTGCGAACATGTTGGGTTAACCTTATGAGCATTAATTCCTGGAAATTTTCTTTTTTTCCAGAGCTGAGCTCCGGCGGACCAATACAGACCCGGCGGTAGTTTTCTCCCACCAGTCTCTGTCATGGCTACCGTGGCCCCAGTTTTTGCTTTGTGCACTACCCCTGCTTGTGCTGGTATCCCTATTTTTGCGCATACCCTTTGCATAAGGTGTGTTAAATGTCTAGACCGTTCAAGGGGTCTCTGGGTAATGCGTAATTGTTCTTTTTGCTCCCAATTAGCTGTAAAGGTCCTTTGTGATAATGATAAGACCGCGGCGGTAGCGTTAAGAGAAGTTAGGCAACAGATGTCAGCCTACACTACCATTGTTGCGCATAAATCACTTCAATGTGACAACGTCCCACTTTGGGATAGATTGCTCTCCGAACACCCTCCCCCTAAACGTTCCTCTAGAGTTACGAGTATTAAGCCGGCGGAGACTGGTCAGGGTTCTGTATCTTCTGCTGCTACACCTAAACGCCCGAGAGAGCCTACACCCCCGGCATCCGCCTCCTCGTCTCGGCCGAGATCTCGGTCTAGGTCACCTCTCAGACACCAGTCATCTAGTCGTGCCTCTTCACCGGCGAGTAAGAAGAGTAGGACGGAAGGTTCCACCAGTGGTCACGGCGAGGAATCCTCCAGATCTAAGAGTAGTTCGCGGTCACACCGTAGCCATAAATCCTCCAAAAAGGATTCCCATAAACGGAAGTCCTCTCGACATTCACCAGCTTCTAGTGCATCTCATCGTACCTCTACCCCAGACAGAGTTTGTGTTACGGCCCAAGGGTCCAGTGCAGCGCCTGTCCCGAAAGAGGATTTGCCACTTAATATTTTAATCCTGGAATTGGAAAGTTCAGGGGGTTCAGTAATTGAGAATGTTTCAGACTCTCAAGAGAGCGTAGGCCAGGGCCTCGGTGTTTGGCGGTTTGCTCAACCAGGGTCTGACCACCCACGTCCGACTCAAATGAGTCACACAGTAGCCGATGTCCACAGGGACGCGGCGATCCCATCCTCTATACCGGACTTATCTTGGCAACAAGGTACCCCAGCCTCGGCGGGGTCTTCTCAGGAGGATCAGGAGGAGAAAGACGAAGTTTCAATAATTTCGGAGATGGAAGGACAAGGGTCAGGCTCAGGCTTGGACGCCGCACGTGATACTAATGATTCACCTGTAAGTTCTTCATCAAACCAGTTTGTTACGGCGCAAGAAATTAATGGGCTGCTTACTCATGCTTTATCTAAATTTTTTGGCCAACAACAGGAAAACCCCACAATGGACTTGGGGGCTCCCACGACAAGTTCTACGGTACGGCCTCTGATGACTTCAATTGATTTATCTAAGATCCCTAACCCTCCCACTCTGTTAACCTCAGGGATCACTAGGCCTGCTACGGCGGCATTGACAACTTCAAATGTCAGGGTCATAACGGATGTCAATCCACCCCCTCTAGACAAAGCGCCTCTTAGAAAGGTAGCTATGCCCTTGCTTTATGGGCCAGACGAGTCATGGGTTCTTTTGAACCCCTCTAAACCAGAGCTTGCCCAACCTACCTTGTCAGGGGAACTCCCGGTACCGCGTGAGTGAGTGGGTCATCCAGGGCAATAAGTCAAAGAAATTAAGGGCCGTGGATACTTTGGGTAATGTTCTGGACGTAAACATCAAGGCTATACCTAGTTATTATCACCAAGACTATTTTGTGTATGCTTCTAAGCCTGCTTTACCCCCTGCCTCAGCTTCAAAACTATTTTCAGACTGGTCTAAGCTGGATGGGTTTAATGATATTAAGACTCGGTCAGCTCTCACTCCTGAACTAGATTTACAGACCGTCACAGACGACGCAGCTAATCCAGTTTTGAAGGTGGGACAGTTGGGACCAGGACCTTGGGTAGATTGGGAGGTAGAGGCTCAAAACTTTGCAACCACTTTCACTTCTAAATCTTCCCACCAGATCCCTCAAGATACTCATTCATGGTTCTCCATGCCGGTGGGTTCTGCCGGCGGAGTCCCGTCAGCTTTGTTTTCATTTCTAGCTGCCCCTAAGATTAATCTTTGTGAGCTGAAGGACCCGTTCACTACCCCTACCCCTACTCACCTAGACAGAGAATTTAGGCTACGGGGGAAAGCTTTTCGCCTGTTCTCGCAGTACATAGTATCTCAGCAGGTAGCTAAGTCTTTACTACGGTCCACTCAGGCAATCGCAGATGCGGATGCTCGAAGATCGGTTGAGTTATCCCGGCGACTGATTCTTCAGTCGTCAATCCAATCCTTGGGTGACATACGCACCGCCTTGCTTGAGGCGGTACGAGCACGACAAGATCTTAGGATGTCGTTAGTTCGCAAGCTACCTGATCGCATTGCTAATCAGGTGGTTATGTCACCAGTGCTTACTCCCTCTTTAATGACCCCTGAAGTGTGGCGAACGGTGTTCAATATGGCACAGGCCGTTAAGCACAGTCCCACCCCTTCTAAGAAACCTGCATTTAACTTCCCCAAACCCAGGCCTACCACTAAAGCTCAGCCAGGGGGATCTAAACCTTTTCTTCCGCCTAAGTCCTCCCACTCCCCCCAGGGTCAGTACAGGCATAGACAGAGTAGGTTTTCAGGTCAGAGAGGACGCGGCCAGAATAAGCCAGGTCAGGGCCAGTCTTCGGCCAACACCAGCCAGCCGGCAAAGCGTCCAGCACCACCAACCCCACCATCAAAAACTAAAGTCTCTCTCACTCCCGGTGCCAACCTTAAGGCCGGAGGAACCGAGGGCAGTACAGCCGGCGAACCCTTGTCTGCTAACTGGGTCGTTCCGAACGTGTCACCAAGCATGGCCGTTAAACACTTGGGCACGGATGGTGGCACGCAAAGGCATCACTTGGCAGTGGCTCCGGCGACCTCGATTACGTCAGCCGACAACGGCGAATTTTGTTTCTTTAGAGGTGGAGTCACTGGTCCAGGAAATGATTGCCAAGAATGTCATCATCCCGGCCCCACCAAATTACCCTGTATTCACGTCCAAACTATTTTTGGTTCCCAAAAGGGACAGTGTTCAGATGAGGCCGGTCGTAGACCTGTCTTATCTGAATCTTCACATTCACAACGAATCTTTCAGAATGTTAACAGTACACCAAATCAGGCTAACACTTCCGCCGGGAGGTTGGATGTGTTCACTAGACCTGACAGACGCCTATTGGCACGTATCGGTCAACAAAAGATTTCAAAGGTTTTTGGCCTTACGGATCAGGCACCAAAATTTTGTTTTTCAGAGGATGCCGTTCGGCTTGAGCCTAGCACCTCGATTATTCACAAAACTAGTCCGGCAAGCCCTGATGCCATTGTTAAAACAGGGGATCAGAGTGTTGTGGTATCTAGACGACTGGCTGGTGGTGGCAGAGACACAACAATTATGCATAAAACATGTCAATAAAAAATGTTTTTAAATCATGTCAAAACTCTAGGCTTCAAGGTAAATCTGGTAAAGTCAAACCTTGTTCCCTCACGAGTAATTCAGTGGATAGGGCTGGTCTGGGACACCGCCGCTCTCACTCTGAGTCAGAGTGTGGACAATTGCAACAGGTTTCGCAGGAAACTGTTCAGGTTTCTTCACAGTCTGACTACGACGCGAAGGGTCTGGGAGTCTCTGGTCGGCTCTCTCAACTGGATTTAACTAACTGTCAAGTTGGGCCGGTTGAAAGTAAAACGATTAATATTGGAAGGCAACAAATATTTCCCGCTCTTACCGGCGGGAAAATTATGGCCCATCCCGAAATTAATCCACACCTTACTAGCGGTCTGGGCGAAGAGGGAAACATTGCACTCAATAATGTCATGGACCTCTCCTCCACCAACGGTATGGGTAGACACGGATGCGTCAGGCACAATAGGGTGGGGACTTCAGTCAAATCAGGGGCACCAGGGTCAGGGGCTTTGGTCCCACTTAGAAATCTCTCACATCAATGTCAAAGAATTACTAGTCCCCTTGTATTTCCTTCAGGCTCACGGCCCGGCTTTACGGGGCAAGTCGGTGGCCTTCAGAATGGACAATCTGAATGCAGTCCACTGTATTCAGAAGCAAGGGTCAACGAGGTCAAGGAAGTTGCTAAACGTGTCGGAAAAGATTTTTGCTCTAGCCAACAGTCTAGATATTTATCTTCACGCATCTTATCTCCCAGGCGTAGCGAACGTCTGGGCAGACGCTCTGTCCCGGAGACAGAGCACGACAGTAGAATGGGAGCTCAAGCAACCCATTTTCAACCTAATGATTGCAGAGCTCTCCCATCCACAAGTGGATCTTTTTGCGTCCGAGGAGACTCACAAACTCCCTCTATACCTCACCCGCCGGGCGAAAACGCCGGCAGGGGGGCCAGACGCCCTAGTGACAGACTGGAACAGATGGAGCTCCATCTATCTGTTTCCACCGCCAGATGCGTCACTAATGTGCCACGTAGTGAACAAACTACGAGATTATCGAGGCTTAGTCTCACTAATCGCGCCCCTGTGGCCGGCGCAGTTGTGGTACCAGCAATTGAAAATGTGGTGCCCGGACCCGGTATCGCTCCCGGTCGGGCATTTCCACTTAGACACGATTGGCAACCTAGCGACCTCGCTGACTTTTGCATTATGGACATTCAGGAGGCCAAGTGGCTAGCACCATACGGTAGAGATGTGACCAATAAATTACTCAATCAATATACTCAATCTACAAAACGACAGTATCAATCACATTGGCAAGCCTTTACTTCTTGGATCGTTAGAACAGAACAAACTGTACCCTCAGTGGCATTAGTTTTTAATTATTTGAATTATCTGTTTGAGCAGAAACGTTTATCTGTGGTAACATTAAAAAATCACTTAACTGCGATTAGAGTGCCCTTTTTAGACCTTACGGGTCTTTCCATACCGGTAGCGGAGGAAACAGGTTTTATGAGAGCATGTTTTAAACTCCGCCCACCTCCCCGTCAGCTCATGCCTACTTGGTCTCTGGACAAAGCTTTGTCTTTGCTTCACTCTCGTCTGTACCAGAATACTGCAGACTTTGCATTACTCTTAAAAAAGTCGGTTTTCCTTTTGGCTTTGGCCACCGGAAACAGAGTGTCTGAGCTGGCGGCGATGAGCAACACACCTAATTGTCTTAGGTTTGGTAGACTTAATGAATGTATTTCCATTGCACCCTCCCCAGGTTTTGTAGCCAAGAATGAGCATAGTGCACACGTGTTTTCTGAGTTCACGGTGCCGGCGTTAAAAAGGGGAAAGGTGCATCATAATCTATGTCCAGTGCAAGCTCTAACCAAATATTTGAGAGTAGCTCCTCGAAACCCCCAAGGTGCTTTATGGGTAGCAAGTACGGGTAAACGCTTACTTAAACGGCGATTAGCCTCTCTTCTGGTAGAAGTCATTAAAGAAAGTAATCCCGGCGTTGTGGGTCGGGCCCACGATTTACGCAAATGGGCAGCCTCTTTACGTTTCCTGAAAAAAATTTCAGTAGAAGATATCGCGTCCACGCAGTTGTGGGCGTCTAATCATACGTTTCTGTCTAGATACTTGTCAGTGGCTCTAGACAAACCTTCCTTACCATGTATAGCTTTAAGGCAGAGGGTCTAGGTGGCCCTGCAGTCACTTTTGTTTACTTTCACGGGAAAGGGGGGGGGGGGGGGGGGTGCAGTCAGTTGACATAGGACACCCTAGACCCCGCCGGAGTATGAGAGCTGTGATACAATTTAAGGTTAAAATGTGATATGAAAATTTCTCAGCGAGAAATTGTGCTAGTACAATGTTAAGTACAAAACAACGGTGTTGTTATAGTAGTTTTAGCTGCGAAAGCAATTTAATATTAGAACAATGGAGTTCCTTTGCAATGTATCTCCAAGTTTATTTTGGGGTTTATTATGTGCACATATAAACTTATAACTTGTTATTTTTTGTCACCACTCGTTGAGTGGGGTGCCTTTGTAACTACAGATCTGTGTTCAGAATCTTCAGGGTTACCCATTTTTTGTCAGGCAGGCTTCTTTGAAGCACGCACCTGCCTGAACCCCCTTTTTCTTGTATATTTTC
Source organism: Paralithodes platypus (assembly GCA_032716605.1). Lineage (NCBI taxonomy): Eukaryota > Metazoa > Arthropoda > Malacostraca > Decapoda > Lithodidae > Paralithodes > Paralithodes platypus. The sequence continues at coordinate 11,640,243 of CM064559.1, forward strand.
GGCCTACGCCGTGTTAAAATATAGTTTCAAAAGTAAGAATACTATGTGGTTGTTTTTATTATCTGCTTTTCTAGAGTTATGATATGATTACGAATGTCCCCCTCCAGTCTTAGAAATCAGGCATGTTCGTCAATGATGGAGGGGCCACTAATAAATTATAGGTTTGACTCCTGTAAGGAGATAAAGAAAACCTAATATTTAGTAGTGGCCCCGTAATCATTGACGACTGGGGCCCTCCCGACCGTCCCCTTCCCATTCGTTGATGTATTTCTTACAGTTTCTTACAGTAGATCCTCTGGAAAAAGGCAAACTATGCCTGTGTATCCAGCTCAGTACCAGTACTTGCACTGCTGCGGTCGTTCACGGTGTTGGCGGCGGCGGTAGCAGACTCAACATTTTTACTATTCTGTATTTTTGTTTTATAATCAAACTTCAAATCTTGTCTTCCCCATGCTTTATCAAGATTACTTTCAAACTCCCTTATTGATGGATTTTGGTTTACTTGATATGTCAGTGAAGAAGGAATGACGCCTGAATCAGCGTCTGGTCAGAGATCCACACAAGTACATCCACGATATGATGGAAAGCTTATTAGATAGTTATTCTTATTTTCTTTTTCTTTTTTTTCTTTTTACGAAGTTTTTTCGTAGTGAGAACCCAATTCATAATGACTGAAGCCATGAGTGAGGTCGCGTGCGCTCATGATGAAGGCTCCTCAGTTTTTAAATGCTCTGCGCGGTAGATTCAAAACTACGGCGGATTAGTGTTTGAAGAGGATGCCTTATGTAATAGGCATGTTCGTCAATGATTACGGGGCCACTACTAAATATTAGGTTTTCTTTATCTCCTTACAGGAGTCAAACCTATAATGGCAACCATGTGATGTCAGTTTTATTTTTCCGCCATTTACGTTCAGCTCTTCTACGCTCTCTTCTAAGAAATTTTACTCGAGGGCTATACCATGGTGAGTCATCTCGCACTATGATTCTCTTTTCTACCTCCGGATAGTGATGATCAAACACAGACTTAAGTGCGCCATTGTGTACCTCCACCAGCTCGTTTGAAGAAAGATTGGAAGTATCAATACTTGCAAGGTGCTGTCTTATTTCATTGCGAGCAATATTCTGGTCAGTATTTCTGTAGTTTCTAAACCTGATTACTTTCTCATATATGGGCGGCTTAGGGAAATCAAAGCCGAAAGTAATCAGGGAATTATCAGAAATAGAAGAGTCCAGAACCTCCACCTCAACATCCAGAAGACCATCACAACCGGTGGGAGATAGAACCAAGTCAAGGGTGTGTCCTGAGATATGAGGTTGTTGTTGTTGTTGTTGTTGTTGTTGTTGTTGTTGTTGTTGTTGTTGTTGTTGTTCCCCAGGCTGTCTGGCCGAACAGCCCCAAGGTTTTGAGCAAGGCCAAGGCCATAAACGAGCGCCCCCACAAAACCCTCCCTGCTTATCACTAACAAAGCCCAGGTGACCGAAGCCACTCCAAGGCAGGGAGCTGAGGAGGGTGCGGAAACGCCCGGGAAACCAAAGCCCCACCCAAGGCCTTGTGCCCCTCAGCAATTATGAAGGGAAAGTTGAGGGGCAAGGGAAAAATGTGACGCTTTGGCTCCCAATCTGCCAACTTCTAGGTTGGCAGTAGGGAGGTCAATCCACGGAAAAGACGCCGTCACTTGAGATCTAGAAGATATATAAGTAAAAGGAATAGTCAGAGTAAGCTATGGGTATGGCAGAGATCGCTCAGCTCACACTCTGATAGATCAGCCCATCACCACATGACTAGAACCCAATCCTCTCAGTATCAGCTAGGAAAGGCCCTAGAAAGCCGCCTTTGGCGGGGGGGGGATAGCTCCCCTATTTTATTTCCAATTCCAACAGTTCATAAAAAAAGAGGGGCTGGGTTATGACTTATCTGAGAGATATTTACTAGCGACGCAGAGTATAAAAACGCTACTCCAGCACCCGGATGATCACTACAAGATCTAGGAACACTTATTATTGAATGAGTTTTAGGCAACGCAGCTTGAATAATATTTAGATCCGACTCAAACAACCAGGTCTCAGTGAGGCAAAATTTATCGAGACCGAGCTCATCCAAGACCTCACCAATGTAATCCATCTTGTTGCGCATCGAACGAACATTTAGCATGCCCAGTTTCAATCGGTGCCTTGGGACGTTTTTCAGTTTTTTGAACTCACAAAATTGGTGTTTTCAATAAGTCTATTTCTTTGGGCTATCATAAGAGGACAATTTCTACTTGAAGCAAAATGAGTTGGTGGCTCTGTGACTGATGAGGAGTTTACACAATTTATGCATTTGCTCCAAGTACTTGCTCCAAGTTGCCTAATGGCGGCACACTGGCAGTGGGTGTCGCTCCCTCTGGACCCGGCCCTGGCGCCCTGGGCCCAACCTGGACGAAATGGATCCAGAGGGTACAGTACGTAGTGTTTCCCCGGACTGGCACTTTCCGCCCAATAGTATAGGGGCCCGAACCTGGTGGTAGCGCTCCAGGAGGCTGCCCTGTCATTTGGCGAAAAATATCAGGCCAGTCGTAGTGCCGTGTACGCGCACGGGGTGCGTCCCTGCGGCTGGTTCTGGTGGGGCGTACCGAGGCCACTGGATCCTACCCCCTTGTAATCACTTGGGGGATGGTGCTGGGAATGGTCCCGGGGTAGACTGGAGCCGGAGTTCTGGGGGGGGGTGATGCTCATCTGCCAGCCAAACCTACCTAACTATGACTAAAATCAAAGAAAATAAACGTAAGTCCGATGAAACAAAACCGCACAGGACAATGACAAATGCCCCCCACAAACTCAGACTTGCTAGTGTGAATGTTGGTAGTTTGAATCTGCGTGCGAATGAAGTGGTTGAGATGTGTGAGAGGAGGCGAGTGGACATCTGCTGTACCCAGGAAACACTCTGGAAGAGGCATGGGGTACAGTGGATTGTCGGAAGGAGGAAAAGATATAGGATATACTGGATGGGTGTGGAGACTGATAAAGCGAAAGGAGGAGTGGGTGTTCTGGTGGCTGAAGAGCTGGCGGAAAGTGTGCTTCAGATTACGAGAGTTAGTGAAAGGCTGATTGTTTTGAAGTTGAAAGTTGGTGAAAGAATTCTGAATGTGATATCTGCATATGCCCCACAGGCTGGTTTACAGAAAGAGATAAAAGAGGACTTCTGGAATGACACCGTCAGTGTCATTTCAGGCCTCTCGGAGAACGAAATAACTATCGTGGGGGGGGACCTCAATGGTCACGTGGGAGCATCTGCAGATGGATACGAGGGGGTACATGGAGGAATTGGTTACGGAAGGAGAAATCTAGAAGGCGAATATATATTGGAGTCCTGCGTTGCACTCAACATGGTTGTGTGTAACACAAAGTTCAAGAAAAGACAGAGCCACCTGATCACATATAACTCTGGGGTCTCCAGTAGCCAGATAGATTACTTCTTGGTTAACAGGAAAGACTGGAAACTAGTTCGAGATGTAAAGGTCATCCCGAGCGAAGAATGTATCCCCCAGCATAAGCTACTTGTGTGCGACATGAGCTTATACAGAGATCCTAAGCGCAAGAAGGTTTACATACCCAAAAGGAAAGTGTGGCTGCTGAAGGACAAGGAAGTTAGGGATAGGTTTCATAATGAACTGGAGGAAATGAATAGAAATAAGGAAGCTAGGCCTAACGATGTAAATAGCCAATGGAACTTTCTTAAGCATAGCCTTATCGCTGCCACTGACAAAGTCTGTGGGAAAACAAAGGGTCACCCCAGGAATAAGACCTCTTGGTGGTGGAACGATGAGGTAGAACATGCTGTGAAAGAGAAAAGGAGATGCTTCAAAGCATGGAAGAAAGGAGGCAGCAGGGAGGAATACCAGGCAGCTAAACGAACTGCCAAAAGAGTTATTTACAATGCTAAAAATCGCATTAAGGACCTGGTCCTCGAACAAGTGTGTAACACTGACAATCCCAATGGGATCTTCAACCTAGCTAGGCGAGTTAAAAATGACAGTAGGGATATTATAGGTGAACAGTGTGTTAGAGATGATAATGGGAAGATTGTGTATGCAGAAAATGAAATCAGAGAAGCATGGAAGGTACACTATGAACGATTGCTAAATGTAGAGTTTGAATGGGATAAGGAACAGCTTAGTATCGAAAAACCAATATCTGGGCCCCCTCCTTTGATAGCACCAGCTGTAGTGAGCGACGCAATCAATAAAATGAAGGACGGTAAAGCTCCAGGTTGCTCCGACATTGTCGCTGAGATGATAAAAGCCTCAGGGGAGATTGGTGTAAACTTAGTCACTGAGTTGATAAACACCATTATTAAAGATGAGAAAATCCCAGAGGATTGGCTCAAAAGTGTAATAGTAAATATATACAAAGGAAAAGGGGATGCGCTAGATAGAGGAAATTATAGGGGCCTGAAAATGCTTGACCAAATCATGAAGGTCTGTGAGAGAGTCCTTGAGGGTTTGATCAGGCAAAGCATCTCTATTGATGATATGCAGTTTGGTTTTATGCCAGGACGTGGTACAACCGATGCTATCTTCATAGTCAGGCAGATACAGGAAAGATACCTACTAAAAGGCAGGGATCTTTACTTTGTGTTTGTGGACCTGGAGAAGGCCTTTGATAGGGTACCTAGAGATGTTGTACAGTGGGCTATGAGGAAACTTGGTGTGGAAGAGTGGCTGGTGCGTGTGATAATGAAGATGTATGAGGATTCGCGAAGTTCGGTGAGGGTGAAAGGTTTACTGAGTGATGAATTCGCAGTCCGTGTTGGAGTCCATCAGGGTTCAGTGTTAAGCCCCCTCCTCTTTATTATGGTCTTGGAGGCGCTGTCTAGAGTTTTTAGAGGCGGACTCCCGTTGGAACTGTTTTATGCAGACGATTTAGTCCTAATAGCTGACAGTATGCAGGATGCTGAGGCCAAATTCAGAAAGTGGAGAGAGGGCATGGCGAGCAAGGGTTTAAGAGTCAATATTAACAAAACCAAGGTTATGCATTGTAGTTTGAGACGAGGCAATGTGGAAAAGAGCGGTGCATACCCATGTGCAGTGTGTGGAAAGGGAGTGGGCGTTAACTCAATTCAATGTAGCATCTGTCGATGTTGGGTACACCATGGGAGTAAGCGCTGTAGTAGAATAAAGGGGCCCCTGCCGAAGGATAAGTCAGAAATAGAGAAATTTGAGTGCGTAGTGTGCAAAGGCGAGCTTGTGTTAAGTGATGATCCTGTGGCTGTGAATTTTGGAAATGAGTCTTTGGAGCTGGTGAACAAGTTTTGTTACCTAGGAGATACCATCTCTGCCGGTGGTGGGGCCGAGGCTGCCACTGTTGCTAGAATTAGGTGTGGCTGGGGGAAGTTCAGAGAATTGATGCCAATCCTGACCATGAAAAGAATGCCTCTCCCCTGAAGGGAAAGGTGTATGCCTCATGTGTTAGAAGTGCAATGACGTATGCCTCAGAAACATGGGCCGTTAAAGTAGAGGATGTCAACAGAATGGAGCGTAATGAGATGAGAATGGTGAGATGGATGTGTGGGGCCAGGCTACAGGATAGAATAACAAATGTTGAGCTGAGGAGACGTTTAGGTATAAAGAGTATTAGCGAGGTGATGCGTACAAGTAGACTGGGATGGTATGGACATGTGGAGAGAATGGATGAACAAAATTGGGTGACAAAATGCAGGTCTGTGATTGTGGAGGGAGCTGCACCAAGGGGTGGACCGAGGAAGACCTGGGATCGGACTATACGCGCCGATCTCAAATCCAAGAACTTGACAAGTGAAGCAGCCCTTAACAGGGTTGCCTGGAACGCCGCCATTAGGACAAGAGACTGAAACTGCACTTATGTGTGGAACACTCAGTCTTAAAATGTTATGTATGTATGTATGTATGTATTTAGGGGAAGCTATATTTGTGCAGCCTTTTGAACTGTGAGTACCAGCGCAGAAACTACATTTAGGGTCCTCGCAAGAGTACACCTATCAGAAGTATGACCAAAGCCCTAACAATGGTAACATTGCGTCACCCAGAAGCGATCGTAAGCACGACATTTAGTGAGTCCAACATACACAGAGTTGCCCTCATTAACAATTGAAGAGCGTATTTCAGGAGACATTTTTACTACTGCTATTTTTGTATGTGCATCCTTTTTCTGCTTAGTTAACACCAAATTTAGTATTAGGCCCTCGTCGAACAGAGACTTTATGCTTGGATTCTTGCTTAGGATACTGGGGATGATCTCGTCGTCATCTGTGTCAGTAGAGATACCAACCAGTGTCATTTTTGGTAGCATCTTCTTGGGTTCTGACACACTGAAGATGCTGTCAGTCCGAGACACTGGTTGATGGCCCTCCCTGCGTCCTCTTTGGCTTTCTTTGATGGAAGTTGTACTACTAAAGCACCTGATTCAGTTATGGTACATTTATTTATTGGGATTGCAGCCAAAGCTTTCTCAATAGCCTTCGTATCAGGTGGGCTTGCAGGCTCAGAAGTACTATTGGGCTCTTTGGGCTTAACTATTAAGACTTGATGGTCCCAGACAGTTTTTTTCTTCCCACCATCAATAAAATGAAGGACGGTAAAACTCCAGGGTGCTCTGACGTTGTCGCTGAGATGATAAAAGCCTCAGGGGAGACTGGTGTCAACTTAGTCATTGAGTTGATAAACACCATTATTAAAGATGAGAAAATCCCAGAGGATTGGCTCAAAAGTGTAATAGTAAATATATACATAGGAAAAGGGGATGCGCTAGACAAAGGTAATTATAGGGGCCTGAAAATGCTTGACCAAATCATGAAGGTCTTGGAGAGAGTCTTTGAGGGTTTGATCAGGCAAAGCATCTCCATTGATGATATGCAGTTTGGTTTTATGCCAGGACGTGGTATAACCGATGCTATCTTCATAGTCAGGCAGATACAGGAAAGATACTTACTAAACGGCAGGGATATTTACTTTGTGTTTGTAGACCCGGAGAAGGCCTTTGACAGGGTGCCTAGAGATGTTGTGCAGTGGGCTATGAGGAAACTTGGTGTGGAAGAGTGGCTGGTGCGTGTGATAATGAAGATGTATGAGGAATCGCGAACTGCGGTGAGGGTGAAAGGTGTTCTGAGTGAGGAGTTCACAGTCCGTGTTAGAGTTTATCAGGGTTCAGTGTTAAGCCCCCTCCTCTTTATTATGGTCCTGGAGGCACTGTCTAGAGATTTTAGAGGCGGACTCCCGTTGGAACTGTTTTATGCAGACGATTTAGTCCTTATAGCTGACAATGTGCAAGATGCTGAGGCCAAATTCAGAAGATGGAGAGAGGGCATGGCGAGCAAGGGTTTAAGAGTCAATACAGTTGGTCCTCTGGTAACGCATGTTTTGGAGGCACGCGGTACACCCCAAATATCCAATATGTTGCTAACACGGTCAATAGTTACACTGGCTGGGCTCTGAACCTTTACTCCCAACTTTCGTAGCTCATATCTCTTCAAATATATAGCCTAACCAAGTGTTTATGCCTACCAGAGGTAGATATAATCGTTGGTGTGCGTTGGGTGAAGACTAGAACACCCTACATTGTGTAGTTATTGTGTGAGGTGAGAAATAATAAGACGGCGAGTTATGCGGGAATTCCGAAGCTACGATTTTCATAATTTACCGATGCTCATATCTCTGCAAATAAATGGCCTAACCAAGTGTTTATGCATACCAGATGAAGATATGGTTGTCGCAGTGCGTTGGGTGAAGACTAGAACACCCTACAATGTGTAGTTATTGTGTGAGGTGAGAAATATGATGGCGGGATTTCAGAGCTTCGATCGAAAAATGTCGGCTACTGCTGTGACTCTCTCTCCTTAGCCTAGCTGCCTAGCCTAGACAAAATATTTATTCAGAGGTAATAGTTGTTGCTATGGGCAAATCAACTCATTGCACATGGCAAATAACCTTTATAATAATAAAAGGTTAATAGAGAAAGTTAGAAGCTATAATATAGGGGAGAAATGTGTGAAATGGATAGAAGCCTTCCTGAAGGATCGGAGACAGAGGGTACTGGTGAATGGAATAGGCTCAGGCTGGAGGGAAATTACAAGTGGGGTACCTCAGGGATCTGTGTTGGGACCACTACTGTTCGTTATATTTATCAACGACTTACCTGAAGTTATAACTAATGGAAGTGAGGTATACCTGTATGCGGATGACACTAAGCTGTGTAGAAGAGTGAGGAGTAAGGAAGATGTGGGTTTGCTTCAAGGAGATGTGGAGGGCATGAAGGGATGGTCTGAGCATTGGTTAATGCCTTTTCATCCAAAAAAATGCAAGTACATGCGGATTGGGACAAGCAAGATAGACAAGGTAGGATACAGTATGTATGAAGCGATGGAGGAAGTGAATGCAGAAAAGGATATAGGAGTAGTGATAGACAATAAGTTAAATTTCTCAGAACATTTAGCGGAAAAGATAAACAAAGCCAATAGAATTGTAGGGCTGATAAGGAGGACATTTGTGTCACTTGACGAAGAAATCTTCAGGAATCTCTACAGCGCTGGTTAGGCCGCACCTGGAATATGCGAACCAGGTGTGGGCTCCATATATGGTAAAGGATATAGAAGCAGTGGAGAAAGTGCAGAGGAGAGCTAGCAAGCTAGTACCAACGTTGAAGAACGCGGGCTATGAGCAGAGGTTGAGGACACTGGGGCTTCCGACACTGGCATATAGGAGAAAGAGAGGGGATATGATAAGAGACTTTTAAGATAGTGTCAGGAAAGTATGATGAGGATGTGTGTGAAGGTATCTTCTTGATGCGGGAGGGAACAAGAACGAGAGGACACTCTAAGAAAATTTAAAAAGAAAGAAATAGGGTTGAGAAGGCAAAGAACTCATTTCGTGATAGAGTGGTAAATGAGTGGAACGCACTGCCCCAGTATGTAATCGATTCCAAATCAATAAGGGAGTTTGAAAGTAATCTTGATAAAGCATGGGGAAGACAAGATTTGAAGTTTGATTATAAAGCAAAAATACAGAATAGTAAAAATGTTGCGTCTGCTACCGCCGCCGCCTACACTGTGAACGACCGCAGCAGTGCAAGTACTGGTACTGAGCTGGATACCCAGGCCTAGTTTGCCTTTTTCCAGAGGATCTACTGTAAGAAACTAAGAATAATTGATTTAATTATTATAACATAGGCTTCTATGGAGAAAAAGTGGACTTTGTGGAAATCCGCAGAACACCAAGGTACCTTTAACATATAAACATATGGGTTCGGTAACACGGATTTTGCTAATACGGTAGGTAACCAGAACACATTGGCCGCGTTACCGAAGGACCAACTGTATTAACAAAACCAAAGTTATGCGTTGTAGATTGAGACGAGGCAATGTGGAAAAGAGCGGTGCATACCCATGTACTCACCTAATTGTACTCACCTAATTGTAGTATACAGGATTTGAGCCTAAGCTCGTGTTGTCCTGTCTCTCTCTCTACATTTATCCAATTTTGCTTTAAAAGTTTGGATATTTCTTGCTCCCACCACCTCCCCATCCAACTTATTCCAACACTCAATGCTTCTATACGGGAAGCTGAACTTTCTTACATCAGACTTACATATAACTTTCCTCAACTTACAATCATGACCCCTGGTTCTTCCCTCGTCCCTCACCACAAAATCTCCCTTGTCGATCTTCTCAAAACCTTTCACACACTTAAACATCATGATCATGTCACCTCTCTCTCCTCTCCCTCAGCGTTGGCAGCTTTAGCCTCTCCAATCTCTCCTCATAAGGCAGGTCTCTAAGGCGAGCTATCATCTTAGTGGCAACTCTCTGAACTCTTTCCAGTTTTTTATTATGTTTTATAAGGTGTGGAGACCACACCACTGCTGCATACTCCAGTCTTGGTCGTATTATTGTCCCTATTATTTTTGCTAACATCTCTTCATCTAAATAATTCAGAGCTATTCTCATGTTAGTCAACACTGCATAGGTTTCACCAGTTATTTTATTTATATGCTGTTCAGGTGACAAGCTGTCTGCCACAACTACCCCTAGGTCTTTTGCTTTCACAGCTTTACTAATTATTTCATCTCCTATTTTATATCCCCAAGAAGGTCTATATTTACTTTTTCCCATCTCAAGAACCTGACACTTACTCGTGTTGAATTCCATTTTCCAAGTTTGACTCCACTCGTATAACTTATCTAGGTCTCTCTGTAATTCTTCACAACTACTCCTACTTGTAATATGCTTCATTAATTTTGCATCATCAGCAAACATAGATATATATGAGCCTATTCCCATTTGAAGGTCGTTGATGAAAACCAAAAACATGATTGGGGCCAACACCGATCCCTGAGGCACTCCGCTTTTTACCCTTTTCCATGAGGAGAACTTTCCTTTTATTACTGTTCGCATTTCCCTCCCAATTAAATAGTTTTCCATCCACTTTAATAATACTCCCTCAACCCGCCCCACAGTCCTGAGCTTCCACAACAATCTCTTATGAGGCACCTTATCAAATGCCTTCTTGAAATCTAAGTAAATACAATCTACCCACCCCTCCCTCCCTTGTACAATGTCAATTACCCTATCATAGTAACTCAACAAATTTGTGGTACACGAATGACCTTTTCTGAACCCGAACTGCTTGCTTGAAATTATTTCCCTCTCCTCCAACATACCCACCCATCTTTTTCTAATAATCTTTTCACAAAGCTTGCATATAACACTCGTTAAGGATACCGGTCGATAATTTAGCGGGTCTTCTTTATTTCCACTTTTATATATTGGAGTTATATTTGCTTGTTTCCATTCTAAGGGAAGTTCCCCCTTGTTTAATGAGTGTTGAACAATATTAAAAATAGGTCTCACTAGTTGTTCAGAACATTCTCTTAATACCCATCCAGCAATGTTATCTGGGCCCATAGATTTTCTCACGTCCAATTCTTCCAACAATGCTTTTAGTTCATCCTTGTTGACTTCTATCGACTCTAATCCCTGTATCTCGTTCAATTCCACCACAGGTTCTACATAGTCATCCTCCTCCACAAACACGGATGTTAATGTATCATTCATAATTTTACACATACCCACTGTGTCTTCATATAATTGACCCTCTACCCTAAGCTTTGTTATTTTGTCCTTTATTTTTGTTTTGCCGTTGATATAACTATAGAACAGTTTGGGTTCTTTATTACATTTGTTTACTATATCTTTTTCAAAGTTCTTTTTCTCCTCTCTTATAGTCTTGACATAGTTGTTTCTAGCATTCTTATACTCATTCCATTTTTCCTCAGTGTGTCTCCTTCTCACTTTATTCTATGCAGAGTCCTTTTTGTTCTGGGCAATGTGACATCGCATGTTAAACCACTCTTTCTCCTTAGCCAGCTTTCTATCCTTAAATGTTGGTACATATTTATCTACCCCCTCCCTGTAAATGTCTAGTAACATGGTGTATTTTACCTGAATATTCTGTTCTTGCTCAATAAATGACCAATCTATATTTGCAAAGTATCCTCGTAATGATTCATAATCCGCCTTACTATAATTTAGTCTATATTCTCTATGTTCCTCCTCTCTGCCTTCCAGAAATTCCACTGTCAATTCAAATTCAATCACAGCATGATCGCTTTTTCCCATGGGACTCAAATATGTTAGGTTCTTCATTTCTTGGGGGTCTTTGGTGAATAATAAGTCGAGTCTTGATGGTTCATCACCTCCTCTAAATCTTGTATTTTCCATAACGTGTTGTGTTAATAGATACCCCATTGTTAGTTCAAGAAATTTGCTACCCCAAGTATTTTCATTTGAACCCGCATCCAAACATTCCCAATCCACCTCCCCGCAATTAAAGTCCCCTGCAAGAATAAGCCTATTTTTCCTTTTACAAATAATTTCTAACATACGCAAGGTTTCCAAAATTAATTCATTATATTCATCGTTGCTCCAAGATTTAGTCTTAGGAGGTAAATAAACTGATACAATGTCCAATTTTGACCTATCATTATCCTCAATTTCAACTGCTACCACTTCAGCAATGCTATCACCAAGTTTTAATTCTTTAGCAGTAATTTTATTATCTACCATGATCAACACTCCTCCTCCTAGCTTTCCTAACCTGTCTCTTCTCCATGTACTGTATCCTGCACAACTAATTATATTCGTGTCTACCTCCTGGTTAAGCTTAGTTTCAGTCAAACATACTACCCCGGGCCTCTCTCTCTTTACATATTCGTCAAACTCAATCTTTTTGGAAATTAACCCATCAATATTTGTATACATGAACTTAGCGTTTCCAGTATTTTCCCTATTTTTCTCGTCCCTGCCCGTTCCTTTCTTTTTTGTACGTACCCCTCCCAATTTATTTCCTAGCTTGTCTCCTCTTCTCTTGTCTCCTCCTGGACTGTTTCTCGCTCCGTTTCCACCTCCCCTCCCTCTGCCTCCACTTGGACTGTTTCTCTCTATCTCCACCTCCCCTCTCTCTGCCTTCTCCCCCGTCACCCGCACCATCTCCTTTTCCCTCCCTACTTCGTCCCTTCGCTTTATATACCATTTCTTGAGTTTTCCCTCCCACACTCTCCAGAAAAACTTCTTTTCGTCTTCTTTCGTCCTTTCTCCATTCTTTACATTTGCCTCGGTTTGCAATTCCTTTCTTATGTTTCGATCCTCAATACTCATGTCTTTTCTAATTGTAATTTTCTTAAACTTGCTGGTCAAGTTAAGTCTCCATGTTACGTTCATTATTGCATCCACTGTTATCCTAGACCTAAACTGCACTCTCATTGGCCTTGTGTTTCCCTTACTATATTTACCCATTCTCCTAACTTCTTCAATATCATCTCTCCAGTTGTTTCCTTCTTCATCGACATGCTTGATCAATGTTTTTACCTTATTAATTTCTTTCTTATCCCTAGCTTTCCTCTCAATAATGTGCTCCTCTATATCCCCAAATACAATAATACACTTATTTCTATCTATTGTTTCACGCAGGACCTGTTCATTTCTCCTCATAGCTTTTACTACCACTGATTCTAAATCTTTATTTTCCCTTTCTGATTGTTTCTTTTGTTCCTCCATGATTTCCTTCATTGCCACTTCCTTCACTTTTCCTCCTTCGTCATTAACCCATTTATTGTGTTTCTCCTTAATCTCCTCCACATGTGTTTTCATTTCCTTGGTTTGCCCTTTGTATTCTTCAAGTTGCAATCTTAAAGCTTCATTTTCGTCCCGGAGTTGCCCCATATGAGTTTGAATTTCTTTTAGGCTAGCCCGACTCAAATCTTGTCCAGGCTCGATGTCCCCAGCCTGAGCACCACATATTGAACATATAGCCTCAATCTGTGAACTAACACTCACCTTCCACTCCTGCATATCCTCCTTCCACCTTTTAATGTCATTCAGCTCACGTATAATTTTCCCTAGGATGCCCTCGGTCTCACCGACTTCAAATCCATCAAAGTCAGCCATATTTGTTTACATCCACTCGCATTCACAATCGCTTGAATTATTTTTATCACTCGAAATATCCTCACTTGATTTTAATCTCAAATTATTTTAATACTGCATTATAATACAGGACAACACAAAATATCCTTATACTCAAGTTTAGGTGAGTTTATTTGACGAGCGCTGTAAACAGCTTGCTAGATCAGCTGATTTTCGGGAGCGTGGGTGCGGAGGTGTTGTCTCGTCGGTGATGTGCAGTGGTGTGGGCGCTAACTCGATTCGATGTAGCATCTGTCGATGTTGGGTGTACCATGGGAGTAAGCGCTGTAGGAGAAGAAAAGGACCCCTGCCGAAGCATAAGTCAGATATCGAGAAATTTGAGTGCGTATTCTGCAAAGGCGAGCTTGTGTTAAAGGATGATCCTGTGGCTGTGAATTTTGGAAGTGAGTCATTGGAGCTGGTGGACAAGACTTGTTACCTAGAAGATACCATCTCTCCCGGTGGTGGGGCCGAGGCTGCCATTGTCGCTAAAATTAGATGTGGCTGGGGGAAGTTCAGAGAATTTTTGCCAATTCTGACCATGAAAAGAATGCCTCTCCCCCTGAAGGGAGAGGTGTATGCCTCATGTGTTAGAAGTGCAATGACGTATGCCTCAGAAACATGGGTCGTTAACCTGCTGAGTGCCAGCCAATTTTGACGGTGTGCTTCTGCCAGTGCCAGATTTTTTTTTTTTTTTTTTGGCTAAATCTATCAAGTTGGGAGAGAAAGGAAGGATAATGTTAAAAAAAACACTCCCCTTGTCCATTTTCGCCAGAAATCAGGTCCCCGATGGTCCCGAAAGTAGCTGAAAAGACACTAGACTACAGAGACTTTTATGGTATTGGAATGTATGGGTGGTTTTGGGGTTGGTGGGGGGAAGGTAGAAGGGTAATTGACTTGTGTTACACATATGAAGCCGATTGGTGAGGTAGTTTCGCCACCACGGGTTTTCCTTTTTTTTTTTCCTTTCTACGCTGGAAGTGGGTGGTGGGAGGTGGTTGAGGGTGTGGTGGAGGGAAGGCAGAAGGGTAAGAGACTTGTCACATAAATAAGGAACCGATTGGTCCAATCGTTTTGCCGCCACAGATTTTCCTTTTTTTGCCTTTTGACGGGACCGACAGTCAGCGAGTGGGTGGGAGGAGGGATTTGGGATTTTTGTGGTGGGTAGCCAAAAGGGTAAGGTACATGTGGTAAAAATATGAAAGCCATAGGTGCAGTCGTTTCGCTGCTACGATTTTTTTTCGGCGTGACAACACCCTAGGACGTATATATACGTCCCTGGCACTCAGCGGGTTAAAGTAGAGGATGTCAACAGAATGGAACGTAATGAGATGAGAATGGTGAGATGGATGTGTGGGGCCAGGCTGCAGGATAGAATAACAAATTATGAGCTGAGGAGACGTTTAGGTATAAAGAGTATTAGCGAGGAGATACGTACAAGTAGACTGGGATGGTATGGACATAGGGAGAGAATGGATGAACAAAATTGGGTGAAAAGATGCAGGTCTGAGATTGTGGAGGGAGCTGTACCAAGGGGTGGACCGAGGAAGACCTGGGATTGGACTATACGTGCCGATCTCAAATCCAAAAACTTGACAAGTGAAAAACCCCTTAACAGGGTTGCCTGGAACGCCGCCATTAGGACAAGAGACTGAAACTGCACTCATGTGTGGAGCACTCGGTCTTAACACTTTATGTATGTATGTATCCCGCTGGACGAGGTGGCCATTTAGTTGGTCTGTCGGATTCAGTCATCAACCTATCCACTATCTACATGGCCGGTATTTTTGTAGTGTCTTTCCCGGTCGAGACTGGAATTCACAAGACTTCAGCGGTGTGTGTCTCACAAGTCAGATACTTTTAGTCGATATTCCAGATCCTGAAATTGCATAAATCGGTATATTCCAAGGAGCTCAAAGTTTAAACATACCGGTAATATCCAACAAATTGCCATTAAGTTATTAGGGAACTGATAGTTTATCATTCCGAAATAGCATCACAGCATTAACCCTCTCACGACCATATGACGTAGAGGTTGCCAGATTAGCAATACTAAATAGAGTTCTCTCACTCTTATAATTACTTCTCCACAATTAGTTTTCTGCCCACAGCTAACTCAAAGACAACTGCAGAGGTTGAAGTAACTAAACTAAAGGTTTCTAAATACCCCTGATGGTAACAAAGGCTTTAAAGTATCCCTAATATGCTCAAAATTGCGTCAAGAACGTGAGAGGGTTAAGAACATTGTAATTTAGTTTATAATTGTAGCTAAAAACCTTCTATTAACTTGTGGTTGTCTCTATTATATGCACTCAGTACTTTAGACTTTGACATGGTATAGATGATGGACTTCAAAAAATGTATACAGTATTTAGTTTACATCCCTTTTTCTGAAAGTGCTGGGCCTGCATATGCAATATTTTAATGTAATTATAAATCTCCTATATGAATGGTTCTGGTTATTGATTGTGAGAGATAACTTTATGGAAAATTATTTTGCTAATGACAAGCCTTTTTTGCAACAGTGTCCATGAGGAGGGTTCATCTGGTGATGATGGTGAGAGTTGCAACAGTGTGGAAGGCAGAAGGAATGTTGTGGCGCGGACCATCTCTAATCGGCTACCCAACCTTCACAACATTCTCCTACACCCACCTAAGGTATCAAACAAAAACACCAAAAATATAGAGAATACAATTTAGGAGATCCTCCTTTAGTGCTGTGCTCTTGCTAAAAAAAAAGTTAGTCCCGACCGGTTACACTATTAAGAAAAAGAATTACCGGTTCCCAGAATCGGACGGAAGCTGATTTATAGTGCGTTGTTATGTGTGCAATTAGTTTGCTTGGGAAACAGATTAACTTGCTCATGTAGTAATGTACACCCTATGTGGTGGATTGTGTTCCTTTATTTATAAATTATTGTTTTGCTTAAGCGTTGTTTCCACATTGCGATTTTGATTACCGGTAGTTGTTTTGTCTTATTACTGTGTTCGTCTAAGTTTTGGTTTGTTTATTTTGCAAGTTTTACATTATAATTATAGCTTAACCTACTGTAGTTCATCTTCAAACTTATAGTTTTGATAAAGGAGGGCCCTGAGCTTGGCACCATAGGTCTGAGCCTAAAACACTTCAATCTTGCAGTGTACACTTAAACAACTGAATGTTTGACTGTTCCTGGCTCAAAGCTCTACTTCCTCAGGCATCCATACCTCTCTCATGATTTACTAAGTCAAAAATACCACTAGTTACTTATAACAGAACTTCCAAGTTGATGCAGTTAAAAGCGTACAGGAGAGAAAGGAAGGGAAGGGGAGAATACCGAGATAACCCCGTCGAAATTCGATGTTGCTGATGCCAACTTACACACGGTACATTTACTATAAAATTGACGGGGCCAAGCAGCCTAGGGAACGACTACTACTACAATAAAATTGTAATGCCGGTAGTTTGGCTATTTATATCGTATTCACAATACCTGTGTGTGGATGTGATACGAATAAGAGGCGAGAGGACATTTGAAGGTTATTTGAAAGAAGGAAGTATGATGTGCTTGAGCTGAATTAAACAAAGATGAAAGGAGAGGGAGAAGTGGATTTTGGAAATGTGAAAGGTTGAACGTCTGGAGTAGATGAAGAAGTCAATGCACAAGAGGGAGTGGCTATTATTATGGAGGAGTTGAGAGAGTTTATAAAAGAGTGGAGAGAGGTGTCATCAAGGCTAATGTGGGTGTGAATGCGATTTAAGGGTGAAAAGTGAGTTTTTGTGAGTGCATATGGGCCAGGAAGTGAAAGAGAGTTAGAGGAGGTGGAGAGTTTTGGGAAGATTTAAGCGATTGTCTACAAGGGTTTGAGGAAAATGAAAATGTAGTTTTAGGGGACCTAAATGCTAGGGTAGGAAATGAGCCTGTTGAGGTAGTCATCGGTAGTTTTGGTGTGGATGGTGTAAACGAAAGTGGAGAAAGACTGATTGGTGTATGTGGAGAGTGTACAATGAGTGTAGGTATAAAATACTTATACACCAAGTACACATGGCATTTTACTTGTGAGGTAGTGATTGTAGAGAGGGCATTGATGGATTATGTGTTGGTGACAAGGGAAAGATTGTGTAGACTGCTGGATGTGAATGTGCTGAAAGGTGAGGAGGAGGGTATGTCTGATCATTACCTGGTGGAGGGAAAGCTAAGAGTTAAGAGTTATAGGAGAATGCGAGACAAGCGTGAAGTAAGAGAGGTAACATAAGTTAGTGAATTAGAGAAAAGTACAAAAGAGAGGGAGTACAAGGAAAGACTAAATGAAAAGTGGATTGAAGAGAGAGAAGTAGAAGATGAATGGAAACAATTTAAGGAAGGTAAGCGAGTGGTGGAATGATAAAGTGAGAAAGGCAGTTTAGGAAAAGAGACTGGTTTGAGAGGGTTTTACAGGATGGTAGTGTTGAGAGGTATGGGAGAGGTACAAGGAAAAAAGGAGAGAGGCAAAGCGGAAGATTCGGCTAGAGAAGCGAAGAAAATTGCAAATGAAAGGTGGGGTCAAAGGTTGAGTGAGAATATTAGCTTTTCCTTTCTTCTCTTTGGGTGTCAAACCCGTAATTGCCACGTGAAGTTTTGCTCATAAACTCTCGATAGTACGTTGTTATGTGTGCGATTAGTTTGCTTAGGAAACAGATTATCTTGCTCATGTGGTAATGTATACCCTATGTGGTGGATTGAGTTCTTTTATTTCATAAATTTTATTTTAGTAAGAGTTGTTTCCACATAGCGATTTTGATAAGTTAATTTGACTTTATATTGTCTTTGTCCCAGTTTTGGTTTGTTTAGTTTGCAAGTTTTACATTTTAATTGCCACGTGAAGTTTTGCTCATAAACTCTTTAATTGTTTTTGTTATTACAGAAAAGTGTAATAGTAACGGCGTATGGTGCTGAGGTGGAGCCCCTTGGTAGCACCAGGTTACAGGTGGTAACACTAGTGGCAGCACTGGTGGCCTCCAACGACAACATTGTCCACACTGCACTCTACCACCTCAACACCATACAGTACCTCTTGGTCAGTATATAATACATTTACCATACAGGTCTCCCTCGATTTACGTTTGGATATCGTTCCTGAAAACCCGATCTTAAATAGAAAAATTATATAGCAAACCCCTAAATTTCATGGGGTAAATGGGGATGCGTTCTCCGACCAGCGAAAACATAAACCCAAACACCTAAAAACCTATAATAATAATATTGTAAATTGGGGCATCGGATAGTGAGGGAGACCTGTACTATTTGTTTAACATTTGTTACTTTTATCTGCCACCTGTTGGTCAGTTGACTCCAAATTATTATTATTACAATATTTTTATTATTGTATAATTCTCCTACTCGACGAGACAGAGAAACGGGCGAGGGAACGCGAAACTGGTCCCTGACCCTGAGAATAGGAACTTTAAATGTTGTCTCTGTTTGGACTCTGTCTCGTGTTGGCCACCCACAGCAATGGGGTATGTGAATTATCCGCTCATGGCCAAGTGGTTACGGTGCCCAACTCTCCCACATATACCTGGGGTGAGTGGGTTGGAATACCTCTCTCCCATCCTGTCTGACATTATCATTAGATAGGGGAGGTGTGGCGGAGTGGTCTTGCCACTGGACTGGTAATCCAATGGACCCGGGTTCGAATTCCAATATGTCAATGGGAAGATATTATTGGGATGGAATTTGTGCTGTACCTAGGTATCAGTGCATTACCACAGTACACCAAAATGCCAAATAAATACCCTCATTGTTCCCTGATTAAATAGCATTGTATGAATATTCCCATATTCAAAAATATGCTACAGGGGGGCAATGCCTAGTGAGATAATTTCTCAATAGGTGGCGTTCTGAGAGTGAGGGTCCGAGTCTGGGGGGTGAGACTGTTGAGCACAGAGGCGGAGCAGCTTCAGAGATGGAGTTGCTTCGAGCTGTGAAGCTTCGCATGTCTCACTCCCTAGTCTGGAGCAAGATCTCACGGGCCTCACCGTGTTCAGCGGTAGAGTGTAAAGGCTATCAGCCTATGCCCGAGAGGGAGTAGTTGGAATATAGGAACAAAAAACAAAAAACAAAACAAAAGGACAGACTGAAATAGGTTACTGTAATTTAGTTTAGAGAATCATATACAAAGCTTAACTCATGTGCTGCCAGACCATATTTGACAATACAGTACAGTGTAAATGTTTAGGGGAAAGCGCTCAAGTGAAGCCAGATTTAGAAGTGTAATTGTTGTGTGTTGTTTTTAGGACCTGTTCTTCAAGTTCATGCTGAATAACTTCCTGCACACCCAAGTAGAACAGTGCCTGACAGCCATCCTCACCCAAGCACCATCATCCCAGGATCATCCATTGCTCACTCAACTCTTCACACAGTGTCGCATCATTCAGCGCCTCGTGGCCGCCTTCCAGGAAACTTCAGAATCACAAGAGTAAGTTCCACTTTATTTAAGTTTTGCCACAAATACGTACCCGATCCTCTGATATATAACAGTGAGATAATGCAAGACTATGCTATAGATAGATAAATATATATTTTATAACTTTTGCAGGGAGGTTTTAGGAAGGGAAGAGGATGTGTAGATCAGATTTTTACCCTGAATTGTGTTGTGGAGAAATATCCGGAGAAGCAACAAAAGGTGTATGTTGCCTTTATGGACTCGGAGAAGGCCTATGACAGAGTGGATAGAGAAGGCATGTGGAAAGTACTTAGAATATACGGAGTAGATGACAAGTTACTGAAAGCAGTGAAGAGCATGTATGAGAGAGCAAAGGCGGCAGTACGGGTGGAGAATGAGCAGAGCGAGTTCTTTCACCTGAGTGTTGGGTTGAAACAGGGGTGTGTGATGTCCCCGTGGTTGTTTACTGTATATATGGATGTAAAGAAATACTAGGAAGAGCAGTGGATGTTAGTGTATCGCTGAAAAGGGAGGGAAATGAGTGGAAGCTGCCTATACTGCTGTTTGCGGATGATACAGTTCTGATGAGCGATAATGAATGGGCGTTGTTGTTGTTGTTGTTCCTGTTCCTCAGGCTGTCTGGCCGAGCAGCCCCAAGGTCCCGAGCAAGGCCAAGGCCATAACCGAGCGCCCCCACAGAACCCTCCCAGCTTACCACTAATAATGCCCAGGTGACCGAAGCCACTCAAAGGCGGGGAGCTGAGGAGGGTGCGGAAACGCCCGGGAAACAAAAGCCCCACCCAAGGCCCTGTGCCCCTCAGCAATTATAAAGGGAAAGTTGAGGGGCAAAGGAAAAATGCGACGCTTTGGCTCCCAATCTGCCATCTTTTAGGTTGGCAGTGGGAGGTCGATCCACGGAAAAGACGCCGTCACTTGAGATCTAGAAGATATATAAGTAAAAGGAACAGTCAGAGTAAGCTATGGGTATGGCAGAGATCACTCAGCTCTCACTCTGATAGACCAGCGTTGCAGGGTCTGGTAAATGAGTTTGGAATAGTGTACGAAAAACGGAATTTGAAGGTAAATGCGGGGAAGAGCAAGGTTATGGTCTTCGAAAGGGGTGAAGTCACAGAGTGTGAGGTGAAGTTGAACGGTCAGGCTATGGAGATCGTCAGCTCTTTTAAGTATCTGGGCAATGTGTTGAGTAAAGATAGGACTATGGATGAGGAAGTGCGGGAGAGGGTTGTAGGAACGTTGAAAGCAGTAACAAGAAATAGGGTGGTCAGTATGGAAGTGAAGAAGTTCTTGCATGACAGTGTGGTAATCCCTACACTAACTTACGGAAGCGAAGCATGGACGTTCGGGAAGAGACTCAGACCAAGAGTGAGAGCGGTGGAAATGAGTTACTTGCGTGCGGAGTTACATGGAGGGATAGACAGACGAATGAGGAAGTAAGAAGGTGGTGTGGTGTGGAGGTAGATGTGCTGGAAAGTGTGAAAAGGAACAACTTGAGATGGTTCGGCCATATTGAACGTATGGAAAGCGAGAGAATGACTAAGAGGGTGTACGAGAGCGAGGTGGAAGGACAGAGAGGGAGAGGTGCACCGAAGGAGAGGTGGAAGGATGGAGTGAGGAAGTATATGAATGAAGGCGGTGCTGGTTGGGAGGAGGGGCGTCGACTGACTGGCGACAGAGGTGCATGGGGGCGGTTCGTTCGTGGCCACCCCTTCGGGGATCACGGCGTCAGGCAATAGATAGATAGATAGATAGAGATAACTTTCAAAATGATGTACAGTTCTATAAATTAAGTCTCTCCATCAGTGGGAAGCAGATCCACAACATCCGAGGGTATATGGGTCACCTGCGTCAACTGGCTAACACCATTGTACAACAGGCAGAGTTCGGCCCTAACGAACACCGCATCAAGCAACTCATTCAGGTAAATTGGCACAAAAAGATATTAGGAATTATTATTGTCAGTCATCGCTAGGACATAAGTCTTGGCTCTAGTTAACGAAGCTATCCCTAATTGAATTGAATCTTCTCATTAATTCTTTACCTAGTACAGTACAGTACAGTATTTGAATTTTTGTTTGTGCTGTTCAAGGGTTCATACTGTGTCATGTTTTGTGTCTTAGAGTGTATGGGTATAGTAAAGTCATTTAAACCACAAGCAGTTGTTGTTGTTGTTTAATCTGTGATTATATTTCTAATTTGATAGAGTTAAAAACAATGAACATCCCACTCACACATTACTGTATAAACAAAAGGATAAAAGAGTCAATAAATAATTTTCCCTTATCTTTTCAGTCAGATACTGAGCTTTAATATTTATATCAATATTTGTATTTTGTACTATTGTTAATGTCTTGTCATGTTGTAAATTTGATTTTAAATGAATATTTTGACATTTAACATGTAGTTTCTTTATTCATGCAGAGTTTAGTAAAATTTACCAGAACGTCCCAGACTTCCCAAATTTGACTAATTCCTTGAACGTGACGATAGTGCGTTATGTGTGCGATTAGTTTGCTTGGGAAACAGATTAACTTGCTCATGTAGTAGTGTACACCCTATGTGGTGGATTGTGTTCTTTTATTTCATAGATTTCATTTTAGTAAGTGTTGTTTCCACATAGCGATTTTGATAACTTCTATCTATCTATCTATTGCCTGACGCCGTGATCCCCGAAGGGGTGTTCTTGTCCCAATTTTGGTTTGTTTAGTTTGCAAGTTTTACATTTTAATTAGGCCTATCGTATGTTGCCTTACAGTGGTCTTTTTATTTGTTTTTCAATTTTTGTTTTTATTTTATTTTTGCACTATTTTTCCACATATTAAATATATGGTCTGAAAACTGCCAAATTCTTGGGAGTGCATGTATATCAGCTGCTAGTTTAAAGGACTTTTACTGTACTTTACTTCAAACTGTAAGTCTGTAACATATTGTTTAGAAAGTTGAATTATAGAGTACAGTACTGTATAATAAAAGTAAGCACAAACAAGGTATGGTCTGTATAAACTAATAATTTACTATTGTTAATGTCTTGTCATGTTGCAAATTTGATTTTAAATAATATTTTGACATTTAACATGTAGTTTCTTTATTCATGCAGAGTTTAGTAAAATTTGCCAGAACGTCCCGGACTTCCCAAACTTGACTACTTCCTTTAACGTGACGATAGTGCGTTGTTATATGTGCGATTGGTTTGCTTGGGAAACAGATTAACTTGCTCATGTAGTGATGTACACCCTATGTGGTGGATTGTGTTCTTTTATTTAATAATTTTCATTTTAGTAAGCGTTGTTTCCACATAGCGATTTTGATAATTTAATTTGACTTTATATTGTCCTTGTCCCAATTTTGGTTTGTTTAGTTTGCAAGTTTTACATTTTAATTAATATATTTATTGTTTACCAGGACTTGCCGAGCGACAATGCAACGCAGTGGGACGATTTTGTTTCTAATGCTCTTGCTGAAGTCAACCGCAAAAACGAGATCACTCCCCTGCCTGTGAGTATAATGACACACAAACAGAGTGTACTTCATCACATTGTAGTGCACTTGACTATGTTTCATGCCAATATATACACACTCAGTACTGTATGTTGTTTGTTTTCCATGTACAGTAGTATATAGTTAGTAGACAGATTAATTTGGTATCATTCCTCGTAAAACAGACACAAAATCCTTGATGATAATTTTAGTGAAATCTAGAGAGTTTACAATTATTCTTTGTCTTTTCCCTCGAGTCAATTAAGAGCGGGTCTGCTAAACATTTGTTCAACTCATAATAAGATAGATTATATAAATGAGACTTTAACCCGTACAGTCCCAGCGACGCGCCTGACGCGTCGGCGATGTATGTAACGCCTGGCGCGTCACCCTAATTGCGCCGACCGTAACCTCAGGTGTAGCCACTCAAGAGGGCTCAGATTTGTATGGGAACTGTGTACGTATCCCACGCAACCGTGCCGATGGTTGAAAACTCTCAAAGTCCACGTGCGTGCGCGTGAGCGCGCAATAACCTGGTTTTTTGGGGTAATTGCCTTCAATTTTTTACTCTTGTAAAATATGTTTTCGGGGGCTCTGTAGGACCATTCTTTAAGCTTTTTGAGCGGTTTTTCGTGGTTTTTCCTTCATTCCTAACCCATTCGCTATTGTTTCTGGAATAAAACAATTTTTTGAAAACCGGCCGGGTTCTGGTGAACAAACATTACAAAACTAGCCGGGGCTGGACGGGTTAAAGATAGATTATATAATCTTTATTTTTATTAATTTCACCACAACACCAAACACCCCCAAATGAAATTAATTAAAGTATATATGATCCACCGGGATTCGAACCTGGGTTATCACACACCGATTTTTGCCACCTTAACCATTACACCACCAGGACGGTTAAAGGTTTTATGCACACGCCTAAAATGAGACTTTAAAGATAGATTATATAAATGAGACTTTAAATTAATTCAAGCTTGATATAATGTGTCTGACAAAGACTTGGTTATGTGATTTTGACATCCACATTATTCGTATCGTTTGCCTAAGTCATATTCTATAATTATTAGTATGCCCAGACCTTCTGCAGATCACTCTGGTGGAGGAGTTACACTCATTTAATCCCTTGCGTTAGTAAAAATCTCTTTTTCAAATTGTGACTTTGGCCCATTTTCTTTTTGGAAGTGTTCATAAGCCTTTATCAGCAAACTTTTATAATTGCAATTGTCTATCAACCATGCCATCTAGGTACAGATAGAAGCTCCGTGGATGAGTTTGGTCAGTTTCTAGAGGCATTTGTTGTTTAGCCAAGGGGGCTGCTGATCTGTGGTGACTTCAATTATTAGATTGATAACCCATCTTTGGAACCCTTCTCCAAATTCTTTGAATTGATTGACCTGAACAATTTGTTCAATCACGTGCCTCACTCAGCTCATACCTGCGGACATCTATCTACTGTATCTATTGCCGGACGCCATGATACCCGAAAGGGTGGCCACGAACGAAACGGCCCCATGCTCCTCTGGCCCCAGTCAGTCGACGCCCCTCCTCCCATCCAGAACCGCCTTCACTCATATACTTCTTAAATCTATCCTTCCACCTCTCATTCGGTCTACCTCTCCCTCTCTGTCCTCACTCTCGTACATTCTCTTGTTGATTCTCTCGCTTCCCATACGTTCCACATGGCCGAACCATCTCAAGGTGTTCCTTTTCACATTTTCCAGCACATCTGTATGTATGTATCTACATCCACACCACACCTCTCTCGTACTTCCTCATTTGTCTGTCTATCCCTCCATGTGACTCCGCATGCACTTCTCACTCTTGGTTTGATTCTCTTCACCAACGTTCATGCTTCGCTCCCATAAGTCAATGTCGGGATTACCACACTGTCATGCAAGGACTTCTTTACTTCCATGCTGACCACCCTATTTCGTGTCACTGCTTTCAGCGTTCCTACAACCCTCTTCCCCTGTTGCACCCTCTCCCGCACTTCTTGATCCATACTCCCATCTTTACTCAACACACTGCCCAAATACTTTAATGAGCTGACATTCTCCATAACCTGACCGTTCAACCTCACCTCACACTCTGTGGCTGCACCCCTTTCATAGACCTGCGGACATGTCCTTGATTTTATTCTATCTCCCGTTGGTTGCAACTGTGTATCAGGTGTTGAAGTTGATACAATTGATCCTGCAGTCTCTGACCATGCTTTGATTATTTTTCATATTGACATCCTCAGAATGGAAAGTAGGTTCAGAAACTATGAGAAGATTGATCAGGATCTAATCTGTCATGAAATGGACCAGATACAGAACTCAATCGACTCCTTTGACCTTTCATCTGATAAACTTATTGAAACAAGGTGTTCAATCTATTTTTGATCATCACTGTCCTGAGACTATGAAAAGAATTACAGTGCGTGATGATTCACCTTGGTACTTCCCACCTGTTACTTCTCTTATTAGGCAACGTTGGAAAGCAGAACGGGAATGGCACTCGCAACGAATGGATCTGACTCTATTACAGTTTGCCCTCCAAAACACCTCTCTCTTTCAATACACTATATTACAAGCATCGTACATACAGTACTACACTAACTTTCCCCAAACAATGGATCTGACTCTATTACAGTTTGCCCTCCAAAACACCTCTCTCTTTCAATACACTATATTACAAGCATCGTACATACAGTACTACACTAACTTTCCCCAAACAATCGTCAAAATTACTTTATCAAGACCTGTTGGTTTGTGGAGGCTGCGGCGAGAATTTGTGTGCCTTGTATGTCATGGCACTTCTCAGATGCTTCGTTTGTCGACCCAGAAGTGTTTCGGATTCACTCAGTGGCTGGTTGGGGAAACAAACTGTTGTCGTTGATGGTACAAGTATGTACAGTTCTTAGCATATATAATGTACATCAGTTTGAATCATTGAGATTCAAAAGCTGTAAGAGGTATGCTGACGGGATCAGACCACTATACAGTGCTGACAAAAGTGAGGATAAGGAAAGAGTGGAAATATGAGAGGAAAGAGAGAAAACTGACAGTAGAGAGAATAAATGTGAGAAAATTAAATGAAGAATGTAATGCAACAAAATACAAGGACATCCTGAAAGAGACTATAAAGGACATGGATGTTATGATAGATCTGGGAAATACTGTAGACGAAGTATGGAAAGGTACAAGAGACTCCATGATTAAAGCAGCCGAGAAAGTATGTGGGAAGAAAACCTTTAAAATGTGGAAGAAGAAAGGTAACGCATGGTTTAGTAAAGAGATAGAAGAAATAGTGAAAAAGAAGAAAGAGTTCAGAAAGAGTAATAATAATAATAATAATAAGCATGTTACTTATTTCTCATAAGCGCCAATTTTTCCGAAGAATTCACTAGCGCTCGAAAAGAGAAAGAAAAAAGAACAAAAATCAATGCATCAAAAGAAGGCTTATATACAACACACATTTAACAATCACTAGCAGTGGCAAAATAGCCTAAACTCTATAGCCATCTGTCATGACACCTCTCCTAAGATCATAGCTTCTCTCAAAGAGAAAAGTCTTAAGTTGTCTCTTGAAGCATTCAACAGAACTCAGTTGTCTCATGGACAGCGGCAACCTGTTATACAACCTCGGAGCCATGTAGGAGAATGACCTCTCAAAGAAAGAAGACTGCTGGAAAGCCCTTGGTTCATCAAGACGAAAAGGATCATTGTCATGACGCACAACTACACCATGGTGTGCCGGTGGGCGCCTGAGCAGCTCCGCAAGGTACCTAGGCTCACCAAATTTGAGAACCTTAAAAGTCACCAAACACAACTTAAATTCTATTCTTGCTCTTACTGGCAGCCAGTGCAGTTCTATGTGAAGAGATGTAGTAGGAGTTCTAGGTGGAACACCAAAAATTAGTCTTGCGGCCCTGTTAAGAACAGACTGAACTTTCTTCAAAATATAATTTGGAAGACCCACCAACAGGGCATTGCAATAATCAACACGAGAGAAGACCAATGAGTGAACCAACGTCTGGTTATAAACGGCTTCACCAAATAGAGATTTCTTGAGTATGCTGCAAAAGAATATACCTAGAGAAACTAGAGATGCGAGGAAAGAAGAATATAAAAATTTGAAACAAAGAGTGAAGAGGGCGATACAAGACGCTAAAAGGAAGACAGATGAGGCATATGGGAGAAAGATTAGTGAACAGTTTCTGAATGACAGGAAAGCATACTACAGAGCTGTGAAAGAAGCCAGAGGGAAGAAGACTGAGAGTGTCTCAGGTGGTAGGATGAGGGACATGAATGGGGAAGTGGTAGAGGGTGATGGTGTGGTGAAAGTATGGAAAGATAATTTTAGTAGCTTAGCTGTAAAGAGTAGGGGGAAGGCAAAGATCTCATCCATAGGAATGGAGAGAGGTAGAATAAACAGGGTAGTTGAAAGCCAGATAAGTAGAGAAGAAGTAAAAGAAGCAATCAATAGACTTAAAATGGGCAAAGCTGCTGGAGTAGATAACATCCCAGGTGAAATGCTGAGATATGGAGGAGAAGAAGCTGTTGACATAATGCATAGGTTATGTAAATTAGCATGGGAAAAGGAAAGTGTACCAGAGGACTGGAGGAAAGCAGTGATAGTACCCTTGTACAAAGGGAAGGGTAGTAAAGAAGAGTGTAAGAATTATAGGGGAATTAGCTTGCTTAGCATACCTGGAAAGGTACACGCAAGAGTAGTAACACAGAGGCTACAGAAGATAACGGATGACAAAATAGGCGAGGAACAGGGAGGTTTCAGAAAGGGCAGGGGCTGCGTTGACCAGATAGCCTCAATGCGATTGTTGGTAGAGAAGTATCTGGCCAAAAACAGAAAACTCTATGCAGCATTCATGGATTTGGAAAAAGCCTACGACAAAGTAGACTGGGAGGGCCTGTGGGATGTGTTAACAGTATATGGTGTGGGAGGAAAGTTGCTAATGGCAGTAAAATCTTTTTATAGGAATGCAATGGCAAATGTGAAGGTAGGGGATAAGTTAAGTGAAAGTTTTGAGGTCAATGTAGGTGTAAGACAGGGATGTGTCATGTCAGCTTGGTTGTTCAATATATACATGGATGGAGTGATTAGGGAATGTAGGGCTGTATCAATGGGTGTGGGAGCTAGACTGGAATCAGAGGGAAGAACATGGAAGATTTTAACATGCCTATATGCGGACGATGCAGTCCTGTTGGCGGAAAATGCTGAAGAACTTCAGAGAGTGGTCACTGACTTTGACAGGGTATGTGAAAAGAGAAAGTTAAAGGTCAATGTAGGGAAATGTAAGGTAATGGTGTTTGAGAGAAGAATGCATGAAACTATAGATTTTAAGGAAAAATATAGAATCAAGAAAGAACACAAGAAAAGTTGTAAAATAAAATTGAAAAATGAAGTACTAGAAGAGGTTGAAAGTTTCAAGTATTTGGGAGCTGTACTATGCAAATATGGTAAAATGGAGAGTGAGATAAAGGAGAGAAAAATGCAAGGGAGAAAAGTGATTGGAGAACTTGATAGTATTCTCAAAGGAAGAATGGTTAGCCAGGAAGTCAAAAAGTCACTGAGAAACAGTGTGCTGCTCCCAACACTCTCGTATGGAAGCGAGACATGGACAGCAAGTGACGAGGACCTCTTCAAACTAAGAGCTGTGGAGATGAGCTTTTTCAGAATGGCAGCTGGCATGAATAGGCTAGATGGGCCAAGTAATAGGGAAGTGTACGAGTCCTTTGGAATGGAAGAGCAGGCTTTGGGCATTGATTGTGGTGTGGTTGAGTGGATAAAGAGAAGTACTTTGAGGTGGTATGGTCATGTTCAGAGAATGGATGAAGACAGAATGCCAAGAAAGATATATGGGAGTCAGGTGAGTGGAACCGCTAGTAGTGGAAGACCACCTATGGTATGGGAAAAGAAAGTGGAAAAATATATTGAAGAAAAACTTCCACGTAGTGGAAGGGGCATTGTGGCACGGGCAAGGGAGGCATGTCTTGACAAAGTAGCTTGGAGACGTTTCTGTCATGGCCATCCTCTAGTGGGGGTTTCCCAGGGGGAAGCAAGGCGTCGGAGATGATGATGATGATGATGATGAATCATTGAACCATTAAAGCCAAGCATCTGAGCTAAAATAATATATTGTATTGTCCCGTTTGCATTCGATATTGATTGAAACGGGTGATACGCCATTATTGTTTTTAACTGTACAAGCCCCCTCACATAAATATACTTGTAATGTAAAACAGCTGAAATATTATATCTGTAGTAAGAATGGTGATGTAGCGAATTTTGTTACCACATTGTCACTTTTACCTGAACTAAATACTGTCACAAACATTATATCTGAAGTAAGAATGGTGAGGTGATTATTTTTTATTTTTTTTCCCCACCTCGGTCACTTTTACCTTACCTAAATACTATCATCAACAGTTATCAAATCTCAAACTTTACTGTCTAATATTATAAGTAACTAGCTTTATCTAAATTGATTCAAAGGTATTTTAGACAAATATTATAATGTAAAACTTGCAGAATAAACAAACTAAAACTTATACGAACACAGTAAAAAGACAAAACAACTAATCAAAATCGCTACGTGGAAACAACGCTTAAGCAAAATAATGATTTATAAATAAAAGATCACAATCCACCACATAGGGTGTACATCACTACATGAGCAAGTTAATCTGTTTCAAGGCAGATGCATGTAAATGAAGAGAGAGGAATTATTAATATCCTACTGTCTCTGGTAGGATTAACTGTACTTCACACACTGCTGTGTTCTGGCATATTTATAACACTTGCAAAGTTTAAGGGGGTCACCGCCTTTTTTATCTTTCTCTGGCTTGTATCCATTCGGCCCCATTCAGCCAACTGTTTTAAAACGTTTATCCCCATTCAGGTGTCGATTTCTTCCTGGCGAGCGATAGCGAGCCAGCATTGTATGGAGAAATCCGGCTTTGCCGGAGAAATTTTTCTATCGAAAATGTACAAATTTAGCTTCCTGTCAAAACAAAAAATATATATGCTGGCTCGCTACCGCTCGCCAGAAAAATATTGACACCTGGATGGGGGTAAACGTCTTAAAACAGTAGGCTGAATGGGGCCGAATGGATATAAGCCAAAGAGAGAGGGAGAGAAAAAGAAAAAAAAACGAGGTGGGCCCCCTTAAGCAAAGATAATCAAACAACCTCCTGAGGCAATCAAAGTAGATGTGCCTATTAAATATTAACATGACAATGGCACAAATTACTGTCAAAGTTTTTACTCTCACCCTTTGTTTGCATGTTGAAGGTTGAAAGTGTAATAACCTTGTTTATTTGATTAAGTTTATATAAAATCAATAGAATTTTTGAGAATAACAAGGAACTTCAACTGTGAATAGCTTTAAGAATGCACTGTGCCATTAAAAAGACAAAATATACAGCAAAGTCCCTAATTGCTGGAACAATGAACCATGTCTTCATTAATTGCTGGAACAATGAACCATGTCTTCATTAATTGCTGGAACAATGAACCATGTCTTCATTAATTCAGCCATAGTTGATTGTTTTCATATACTAACCAATTTGTTCCCAGTGGTCCAACTGATGATCCCCTCCCCCGCTGCCTTCTCAGAGGCAGATTTCATAATTTTTCCCTTGCCCCTCTACTTTCTCTTCATAACTGTTGAGGGGCACAGGTCCCTGAGAGGGGCTTCGGTGTGCCGGGCGTTTCCGCACTCTCCTCAGCCCCTCGCTTGGGAGCGGCTTCGGTCACCTGGGCATTCTTTAGTGGTAAAGCTGGGAGGGTTCTGTGGGGGCGCTCGCTCACGGCCTTGGTCTTGCTTGGGATCTTGGGGTTGCTCGGCCAGACAGCCTGGGGATCAACAACAACCCCACACACCTCAGATACACACAGCCTCTTATGCAGACGACATAACACTGACATGTACACATCAAGACGCAAACACATATAAATATAAATGCATATATGAATATGTTTGCAGATGATGCCAAGATCATGAAGCGTATAGAAGATGAAAACAGTGGTAGGGAACTACAGAGGGATTTGGATAGGATAGATCAATGGAGCAAGAAGTGGAAAATGGAATTTAACACAAATAAATGTCATGTAGTGGAAATGGGAGTAAGTAAAAGAAGGCCTCATACGGAATATAAGTTAGGAGAAAACACTATTAACCCATCAGAGAAAGAAAAGGACTTAGGGATAACTGTTAGGAGTGATCTTTCACCTGAGAATCATATTAATAAGATAGTGGGAGAAACATATGGACTGCTAAACAGAATAAAAATAGCCTTTAACTATATAAACGAGGAGATGCTGGAGAAAATAATAAAAACATTGGTGAGACCAAGACTGGAGTATGCGGCAGTGGTGTGGGCACCACATCTAAAAAAGCATATAAAGAAGCTGGAGAAGGTTCAGAGAGCTGCAACTAGGATGATACCAGAACTGAGAGAATTACCATATGAGGAGAGATTGAAGAAATTAGATTTACCATCTCTAATGGATAGGAGGGAGAGAGGCGATATGATTATGATGTACAAATGTGTGAGAGGACTCGAAAAGGTGGACAAGAAGGGTTATATTGTGAAAGATAATGGTAGAACTAGGGGGCATAGATATAAACTAATGAAAGGAAGATGTAAAGGAGATGTGAGAAAGTATAGTTTCCCTTACAGAAGTATAAGTAAGTGGAATCAGTTGGAAGAGGAAGTGGTGTGTGCCAAAAACATTCATATTTTTAAGGCAAAGTTAGATAATTGTAACTCAGGAAGCGGGACAATACGAGCCTAAAAAGCTCAACTCCTGTATACTACAAATAGGTAAATACAAATAGGTAAATACAGCTGCACAACTCTTTCAACCGTACCTCAACACACACCTCTCTGAAACACATCACAACACCCTACAGACCATACAGAACAAAGCCCTCAAAATAATCACTGGCTGTACAGCTACAGCGGGAGAGGGTGCAACAGGGGAAGAGGGTTGTAGGAATGCTGAAAGCAGTAACAAGAAATAGGGTGGTCAGCATGGAAGTGAAGAAGTCCTTGCATGACTGTGTGGTAATCCCGACACTGACTTACGGAAGCGAAGCATGGACATTGGTGGAGAGACTCAGACCAAGAGTGAGAGGGGTGGAAATAAGTTACTTGAGAAGTGCGTGCAGAGTTAAATGGAGGGATAGACAGACGAATGAGGAAGTAAGAGGGAGGTGTGGTGTGGAGGTAGATGTGCTGGAAAGTGTGAAAAGGAACACCTTGAGATGGTTTGGCCATATGGAACGTATGGGAAGCGAGAGAATGACTAAGAGGGTGTACGAGAGCGAGGTGGAAGGACAGAGAGGGAGAGGTGGAAGGATGGAGTGAAGAAGTATATGGATGAAGGCAGTGCTGGTTGGGAGGAGGGGCGTCGACTGACTGGAGACAGAGGTGCATGGGGGCATTTCGTTCTTGGCCACCCCTTCGGGGATCACGGCGTCAGGCAATAGATAGATAGATATATAGATTGATTGATAGATAGCTACCACACTTACAGACCACCTACACTAGGAAACCAAAGTCCTCAAAATCAAGGATCACCTTGATATGAGAGGCACACAATTTCTCGCCGCAGCCTCTAGAAACCAACACCACCCACTACACTACATGGAAGAACATCAAAACAACACCTAACACTCATTATCATGCACAAATACTGTCTTCACTCGCCACTTGCCCACCCCTAGCCAGCCTCCAGAAGCTTATTCATACTCAAATCACCCATCGATCCATCCAGTCACTCAAAGACAATACTCAGCTACATGTACGGCCCCCTGAAATCCATCATCCCTCTGAAACCGTCCTTTCCCATGAGGACAGAGTCCACCTGGCTAGGCTGCGATGTGGGCACCATCCAGCCCTTCTGAGTTATCAGAAGAGGCTCGATGACTCCGTCCAGGACACCTGTCCGGGTTGTAACACAACACCGCACACTATCAAACACATTATGGAAGTCTGCATAACACACAACCACTTAAGCCAACACCACAACACACACGCCTTGAGAACTTTGTGGGAAAACCCGGTCTCGACCGTTGCCTTCCTTAGGAGCTCTGGGCTGTTCGGCGAGGCAGCCTAGGGAACGACAACTACTACTATAATATATATTTATAAACCTCATAACAAAACAATTTTTTTTTCTGAGTTTAATGCATTCTTATTGTAGTATGGGCTTTCCTCTTTCTTGTCATATATAACTCATTATGGTAGACACGGTTGTTGTGGGTTTAAACAGAGGGTTGCTAACTTGTTTCTTTGCGCACCTTCCTTTAGGCGCATGATAAAACATCAAGACCTGATATCATATGGTGTAAGTTATTTGTGAGGCTCAATGGGTTAAGAGAATTATATTTCTGAATGATGATGATAATGCAGTTCTTGCCACCATACACTCCCTGCTGAATAGCAGGGTGCAGGGTGCCCTGATGAATCAGGGACTTAGTGAATAGTTGCCACAGATTGCTAGACCGCACCGTTAACCAGCAGCACTGACGTCTGCCAATAACTCGCTGGCTGGCCTGAAGCTCGAACCGCCAACCTCACGGTTAGCAGGCGAACGCTCTACCAATCGAGCTACGGCCTGTGAAATACTAAATAGCAACCCCTGGGGCATGAAAGGGTTAAATATCACATAGATAGATGTCTTGCCATGAATCTCCGACTGACTGCATTTGTGCCCGAGTAATGTGACCTTATCAATATCGTTCATAGTACAATACTAGAATTTTGTTATCTGGTCTACAGTTTTGCTGGAGTTGAAGCCATCCCGTTGATTGCGGTGGCACTCTTATTTTTGTATATATAACAAGTAGCCTAGTAAGGACCATTAGGTCTGTTGTTTGTATTCCATTGTACAGAATAAATACCAAGTTTTCATAATTAACAAAATAGTTTGTTACAAAATCTTTGTACTAGCTAAGTAATCAAGAAGGGAATGTGGCAAATTACCGTCAGCTGGGAACAGAAGTTGTGCATACCTTTAACTAAAAAAATTAGAAGCCTCCTAATTATGATCCATAACTAAAGCTATCATACTGGGCTATGGTTTATGTGTTATGAGTGCATATGACATACAACACTCAGGAAGATTGTTAGTACAGTAAGATCCCTCTCTCTCTCTCTCTCTCCAACTGATCGGTGGGTAGACCCTGTTTTGTAAGTGTGAAGCACGTGTGTATTCACAATTTTAACTTGTTGTTTATTAATTTGTGTGAAAGATTGGGGTGATAGTCCAAGCTGGATATCAAGTGTCAGGACTTTATTGTAGCTCGTCTTTCAGACTAAGTCCGTATTCCTAGAAAATACCCTATCGTTGTCAGTGTAAATTACTATACGTTTGCTCTATTTCTTGGCAGTCAGCATGATACTCTGGTTATAGTACAGTACTTGTAATGAGAGTACTGTAATAATATTTTTAGTATTTTTCATTGTAATTGTAACAACTAGCATATACAGGTCTCCCTCACTATCCGATGCTCTGATTTACTATATTATTATAGGTTTTTAGGTGTTTGGGTTTGGGTTTTGGCTGGTCCCAGAACGCATCCCCAATTTACCCAATTCATTTTAGGGTTCGCCATATTATTTTTCTATTTAAGATCGGATTTTCAGGAATGCAACCCAATCGTAAATTAAGGGAGACCTGTAATTGATTGACTTGGAATACAGTAAAGTACAGTATAATTAATTTCCATCTTTAATGATTAGGATTTGTCTAGGACTACAAGACCCTATCCTAAAGAGAGATGATTTTTTGGGGACTGAATACCATGGCTAGGATATGCACAATCACATTCATTAAGGCTATCAGTATATTTTTGAAGCTACTTTGGACTTGAATCAAATTTCCTTAATACTGTTATTTTTAACCTAGTACTGTATACAGTATGTATCACTGAGTTTTGAAAAAAGCAGTTCAGGGTTCAGAATGAATATAATTTTTGTTGCTGTGGCTGTATCTGTCTGGACCAGGTGGTTAGTGTGAAAGTTGTGAGTTTCTGGAAGCTTGGGAGTCTGTAAGAGAGATTGATATATACTGTACAGCAGAAAATTGAGTTCTATTCGGATTTAGCAAAACAAAGTGAAGAATTGTACTGTGAAACTTGGTGGGCCAGTGTGGTAACCTCTCTCCACT
>CM064559.1:11675907-11793407 GCA_032716605.1 Paralithodes platypus
GACACCAATCGCCCTGGGATGTCCATGTCCGTGGGAAATCCTCTTACTGGGTAGGGGAGACAATGTACTTACAGGGATCCCTCACTTCATCCTAACATCTATCTAACACATCCCGACTACCTGCTGCAGCAGTTTCCCTCACTTCTCTACCATTACCAACATCCGTTTACTTCCCGGGGGCCACTACCCTTGACGACCAGATAATGGGGGGCGTTATCTCCCACTATCTTCCAAGATGTGGTCCAATCTGATTCATGAGATCAAACCATAGCCGATCAATGGATTCACACCCACCATTAATCAGTCTCTCCACGGAAATCAATGCCAAAGAGACCAACGAGCATGCCAGAGTACCGACAAGCACTAACTTGGTCTGATTGATCCAAGAAGCAAGAAATTCGTACCTTACCAATAAAATTTCAGACGCTTGTAAGCCTCACAAGTCTCCCTCCACTTCTGCAAGGGTGTCGCCGTGCCCGGTCTGGCCGAGTTTTCACTACATTAGCAGATATGATACGGCTGGGGGCATTCATCTTAGCGTTTTTTGAAGCAATTCGTCCTATAAAATTGCAGTTCTTTGAAAACTCCCATGGAGAACTTAATGAGGATAGTGATCAAATCTCTCTTCTCACCAAACGACTGCCAACAGGACCAAATGCCACTATTAAATTAAATGGTTTGTAGGTCCCTGATCGCGGGGGCGGTGTGGGGGGGGGGGGGGCGGCGGAGGGTTGACTCCCCAGCGCGGGGGGGCCTTCGCGGGAACCAGGATTCAACAAATCCTTCATCATTTGAACATTTGCCAATTCAAATAATGTAGGTAGACTAACTTATAACAACAATAATTTGTAGGTTATTCGGTAGACTAACTTATAAACCCAACAATAATGTAGGTTTTTATTAGACTAACTTATCACAACAATACTGTAGGTTTAGACTACACTTATAACAACAATAATGTAGGTTAGGATAGACTAACTCATAAACAACAATAATGTAGGTAGACTAACTTATAAACAAGCAATAATGGAGGGAGACCTAACTTTATAACAAACAATAAATGTAGGCCAGCACTAACCCTTAATAACAACACTAATGTAGGTCCTTAGACTAACTCTATTAACAACAATACATGTACGGTAGACTAAACTGATAACAACAATAATGTAGGTAGAACTAACTTATAACAAACAATAATGTAGGGCCCCAGACTAACTTATAACACACAATAATGTTAGGGTATTAGACTACCCACTTATAAACAAAACAATAATGTAGGTACCTAGACTAACTTATACCAACAATAATCCGTACGCAGGTAGACTAACTTCATAACAACAATAATGTACCAGGTTTTATCTCTAGACTAACTTATAACAACAATTAATGTAGCCGTATATTAGGGTTGTTTTTTTATTTTTTTTTTTACCTAATTTATTTTATACTTTTACGACTAACTCCTATAACAACAATACATGTAGGTTAGACTACATTATAACAAACAATAATGTAGGTAGACTAACTTATAACAACAAATAATGTATGTAGACTAACTTATAACAACAATAAATGTAGGTAGACTAACTTATAACAAACTGTTATGCCCTGTTTTTCTACACAGGGTTTAACGTGGGTAATGTGGAGGGTCTAAAATGACTGGGTTGGCTCTGCTTACTTGATGCACAATACAAGGTATAGAGGAATAGGAGTAAACACAAAATAAAAAACACACGGTAAACACGACACAAGGTTCACGTTTATTTAAGTAAGTAAAAAATAAAGAGACATGGAAAACGATTCAGTAATTCTCGCACAAAACAAATAATTTTAGGAAGGGATACTCGCTAGCATTAGCGCGGATCTGGATGGAGCCATTCCAACGTTCAACTTCCACTTCCAACGTTCAGGTATTACTCTTCTGATCACGGGTTTAATTAGCAAAGTTTTATTTTACTGGAAGACCTCAATAATTCATGTAATTCAATTTCACTGATTTGATCTCTACTGGCTGGTCGCGGTGCCCAAAGTAGCAGCTCACAGTTAGGATTAGAACACGCGTATATGGGAGAAACACGGAATCTCTAGTAACCTCATGGGGGTACTCGATCCTAAGTTTTATTATTCTTATGGCAGAAATACGTAGAACACAAATCAGTGGGCCGCGAACGGTTTAGATGATCACTAGAGTTTTTAATATCTGAATAAGGTAATTACGGAGAGTACTAATGTCGCTTCTGTTAATCTAATAGAGCATGATACGCTTAGTACGTCCCAAAGGGAATGGTTAAAATATGAGTTACAATGGGCAAGGTTTTAGCCACTTTTACTAGGAAAGTTAATAAGAGTGGAAAGTCAAACTAGTACTATAAACACTTAGTATACTAGCAACATGAATCTTGAATAGTATTTGTAGATCTGGTCCTGGTTATCTTGCTTCCCGGTGATGTTGAGGGCTAACGACTGGTTCCTCGGCCTGTCCAGGTGGTCCAAAATGTAGGGAAGTTCTCAAGTCGGGGATCTTCTTGACCGATCGTTGCTGGCGACACACTTATATATCCACGCTGATTTGTGGTGAAGGTTATAAGGTGTACGTTAAGGACTTGTACATGGAAAGATGCTTCTATTAGTCTTCTCTGCCACATGGAGTTCTGCACGGCTCTGGAATCTCTCAACTCACGGAACAACAACAAGGGCCCGAGCTAGAGGTTAACTTCCAGTGGTAGTGACCACTGGTTGGTGTCTCAGCTTTCAACTGATTTGAACTGGGGGACGGGAGCTAGATTTATAGGCTCGGTTCTGGACCCTGTAGAAAGTAGGGATCCTCGAGTAGTCTTATGGACTTATTTGAGCTCTCAACCGATATGGGGACTAGGTAAGGATGGTATTTACTGTTGTGGCCACATGGCTATAGTGAAGCCTTTTATATTTAATTATAACTGAGCCTTAGTAAGAGGTACTAGTTGGCTATACTGGAAGTATTTAGGGGAGAGAGGACTGAAATCTACTTTGCTGAGGAGGTATGGGGACAGCTGTGATAGGAGCGTCTCTCTTAGATTGTTCAATCTTCATTCTATGGTATAGCTGAGGTGCTAATTTAGTGATCAGAGTATGCAAGAAAGGTAAATGGTTTATTGTGAGTTAATAGAGGTTAGTAAAGGTGTTAGTCATGCATGGTTAGTTTATTAATAGGAAGAATTCCTGTGCTACCTGGCAATGACTCAGAAGTCAAAACAGGGGCCAGGTATACCTCCGCGGGGGGGGGGGGGGGGGGTGTCTCCCTCCTCGGGTGGGCAAAAAAGGGGTAGCTGGGCGCCCTCTCTCTGTGATAGTCGTCCGGCGGCTGTGGCTAGGGGCTTGCCATATCACCAGTGTTTGTAATAACCCTCTGTGTATGAGACAGATGTGGGTGTCCTTAATACCAAAACCGAAGGTGCCTTGGCTAGCTGGTTTTACTCGGCTGGTTGTTAATTGTAGGGTTTGCTGGATGTGGTGGAGACTGGGTTGCTAACTCTGCCACATTTATCTGGAAGTATGGCAATAGAAGTTAGTTACTGGTGAGGCGGCTAGCCACGCACCGACGACCATTGGGTGCAGGGTTGTGAATGGGTTGTAAGAGAATAGATGGCATGCAAGGGGTTAGTAAAGTTCTAATGTTGGTCTGGCCTACTAAGTGAAGGTAGGTGGATAGGAGTATATATAAAATAGGTTGGAGAGCGTTAGCAGCGGAAAATTCAAGGATCTTCAAGAGGTATGAGAGAGAGGCTAGGTCGGGACAAGAGTAGAGAAGCGCGGGGTCTTATAATGAGAGGGGAGGGAGTTCAGGGGGCTATAGGGTAATTTGACCCAAAGGTCTCTGGGCGTGGGGGTGGCATTAGGCTGCAGTTGATATTGGAGTTTGAAAAGGCAGTGGAAGTACGTTAGCCAAATGCTACCGGGGAATGCAACTATGGGGTGGTATATGAGTCTGGAAAAGATAGAATTATGTGGTTCAGTCCGAGGGGTTATGGATACTATTAGTTGGCCCTGGGAACTGCGTTTTCTATGAAATATATCTACCAAAAGAAAAGCGGCAGTTCCTAGGGGTACTTAGTTATTGTTTCGAGGTACTTATGACAGATACTGGTAACAAGGTTATCTATACAATCTCTGGTTGGGGTAAGAGGTTGTATGACACGAAGCAAATTGGCGTAGTGTGGACTGTGGATACGAAGGAGGCAAGTGGAAGACGTATGACAATTGTGGAAAAGTAAATGGAAAAAGGTGAACACAATGGCGGATAAAGATACTTAACCTAAGGATTGAATATGTAGATTTATGGGGCGATGGGTCTTCAGAAGCTTAGTCTGGC
This sequence comes from Paralithodes platypus, assembly GCA_032716605.1. NCBI lineage: Eukaryota > Metazoa > Arthropoda > Malacostraca > Decapoda > Lithodidae > Paralithodes > Paralithodes platypus. The sequence goes on from CM064559.1 coordinate 11,680,256, forward strand.
AAGACAAGATGTTAGGGAATGTTAATATTAATACTTAAACTAAGGATTGCATACATCGATGAACGACGGCATTATAGTCGTCGTCCTAATAAGGTGATGAAACCTGGTTGATCTGTATTGGCACAATACGACACAAGGACAGTGCCGCTATGTCGTATCAATACTGGTGGCAGTTAATATTATAGAGACACTTAGTTACTAGAGGAACAATGCAAGGGGGCGACTGAGCACGGGTTACATATATCTATACTCGTCATGGGAAATGATATACGAGGTCTAGGGACAGGCGTGGGTGTTTTAACTTCTAATATATATAACATCTACTTTTCGGATGTAAGAACATACATAGATATAATTATGGCTGTCTGATGTGTTGGCATTGGCTCAACGTCGGGACAGGGCATGGGTGTTTTTAATATGAATGTATATTCCTGTTCATCATCTTTGTAGTTAGGAGTGTAGGACACGAGGGGGGTAGTGTACGTGAGGTGTGGAAAAATGGTCAGTTTAGAAAAGGTAGGTAGGTGCGGGCTTGGCCTTGTTCTGAAATGGCTGGCTCGGTCAGCTGGTCCTTTCGTTCTGTGGACCTTTCTTCGGGTGTTTCTGTGGGGTGTTCGCTCGTGGCTTCTGTAGTGGGCGTCTTGTTCTGGGGCATTTTAACAAACAATCATGTAGGTAGACTAACTTATAACAACAATAATGTAGGCAGACTAAGTATAACAACAATAATGTAGGTAGGACTAACTTATAACAACAATAATGTAGGTAGACTAACTTATAACAACAATAATGTAGGTAGACTAAACTTATAACAACAATAATGTAGGTAGACTAACTTATAACAAACAATAATGTAGGCAGACTAACTTATAACAACAATAATGTAGGTAGACTAACTTATAACAAACAATAATGTAGGTAGACTAACTTATAACAACAATAATGTAGGTAGACTAACTTATAACAACAAAATGTAGGTAGACTAACTTATAACAACAATAATGAAGGTAGACTAACTTATAACAACAATAATGTAGGGAGTCTAACTTATAACAACAATAATGTAGGTAGACTAACTTATAACAACAATAATGTGGTAGACTAACTTATAACAACAATAATGTAGGTAGACTAACTTATAACAACACTAATGTAGGTAGACTAACTTATAACAAACAATAATGTAGGTAGACTAACTTATAAACAACAATAATGTAGGTAGACTAACTTATAACAACAATAATGTAGGTAGACTAACTTATAACAACATCTGTAGGTAGACTAACGTATAACAACAATAGTTTGTCTATCATTATACTTTCGTTTACCATTTCGGGGAACAGGAATCCATGTAGGCCTAATTGTGACAAAATTTTAAATGTCAAGTAAGTAGTATGTAAATATTTGCAAAGAAATAGCCAAAACCTGTCATGGTCATTTGTTGGGTTAATCAAGAGGGCTGTAAGGGAGGGAGTGCATCAATATATGAAAAATATATAAAAAACAAATTCAAATGCCAGCATGCAGGATTGCAACAATTGCCACCAACCAACCCGGGCCAGCATAGCCGGCACCCTTCCATTAATTTCACCCTTGGTGGGCACCTTGCCCTTAAGGGAGCCCACCTCGCTTTTTTTTCTTTTTCTCCCTCTCTCTTTGGCTTTCATCCATTCGGCCCCATTCAGCCTACTGTTTTAAGACGTTTACCCCCATCCAGGTGTCAATATTTTCCTGGCGAGCGGTAGCAAGCCAGCATATACTGTATATATATATTTTTTTTTTGACATCAAGCTTAATTTTTAAATTTTTCGATAGAAAAATGTCTCCGGCGAAGCCGGATTTCTCCATACAATGCTGGCTCGCTATCGCTCGCCAGGAACAAATCGACACCTGGATGGGGAAAAACGTCTTAAAACAGTTGGCTGAATTGGGCCAAATGGATACAAGCCAGGGAAAGAGAGCAAAGGAGAGAAAGATAAAAAAAGGCCGATGACCCCCCTTAACAGACATTTGAAGTAATGTTGATAACTCACAACAGATGAATTACAAGTATTAATTACTGAATCTATAATAATAATCAGAGCAATATTATAGCATTATAAATGGTATGCTAATTTTTTTTTGTGGGCCCTTGTCAGAAAATAAACGACTATAATATGGCCCTGAACCTATGACGCATATTGAATCTATATTTTATTAATTTCACCACAACACCAAACACCTCCAATTAAATTAATGAAAGCATATATGTGATCCACCGGGATTCGAACCTGGGTTATCACACACAGATATTTAGACACCTTAACCATTACACCACCAGGACGGTTAAAACCACTACAATATGGCCCTCAACCCGCAAAACATTTTGAATGCAATAACAAAAAAAACCCAAAAAGGTGTTCAGAGAGAGTCGAAACTGTTGGGGTGTTTCAATAACAAACATTATTTCTTCACGTAGGCACAATTTCTCCATGCAAGTATTCACGGCGTTGTGAATTTTTTTCCCAATAAAAGTTGCATTAAGCCGGTATCAGACGAGAGCTTTTATAGTCAACATTCGATCATCAACATTTTTCTGGCAATATTTCTGGAATATTTGCACTGGTATAAAAAAACTAGACTGATGGTAGATGAATTTAGGTAGCCGATTAAGTTTAAAAGTTGATCTCATAGGCTGCCAGACCAGTGTTGAGGATGAATATAAGGGCTCGTGTGACACCGGCTTTATAAGAAACCAGGACCTATATCTGAAAATAGAGGACTGAGAAGAGGGCCTGAAGTGATAATGTGAGCAAGTGGGTTTCCTCGGTAATATACTGTGTCAGAGAACCGGGACAAACAGTGGGTTTCCTGGGGCGGTAATATAATAACGGGTGACGTCAATAGAACCTGGGACAAACAGTGGGTTTCCTGGGGCGGTAATATATAACGGGTGACGTCAATAGAACCTGGGACAAACAGTGGGTTTCCTGGGGCGGTAATATAATAACGGGTGACGTCAATAGAACCTGGGACAAACAGTGGGTTTCCTGGGGCGGTAATATAATAACGGGTGAGTCAATAGAACCTGGGACAAAACAGTGGGTTTCCTGGGGCGGTAATATAATAACGGGTGAGTTCAATAGAACCTGGGGACAAACAGTGGGTTTCCTGGGGCGGTAATATAATAACGGGTGACGTCAATAGAACCTGGGACAAACAGTGGGTTCCAGGGGGTAATATAATAACGGGTGACGTCAATAGAACCTGGGACAAACAGTGGGTTTCCTGGGGCGGTAATATAATAACGGGTGACGTCAATAGAACCTGGGACAAACAGTGGGTTTCCTGGGGCGGTAATATAATAACGGGTGACGTCAATAGAACCTGGGACAAACAGGGGGTTTGGGGCGGTAATATAATAACGGGTGACGTCAATAGAACCTGGGACAAACAGTGGGTTTCCTGGGGCGGTAATATAATAACGGGTGACGTCAATAGAACCTGGGACAAACAGGAAACACACCACCGACAGAGAGAGAGAGAGAGAGAGAGAGAGGACGAGAGGAGGATAAATGTGTTAGGGAGGTATTGAGACTCCACCCATTACTTCGATACACTGATTAACAACGACTGAGAGAGAGAGAGAGAGAGAGAGAGAGGGGGGGGGGGGGAAATGTGTTAGGGAGGTATTGAGGCTCCACCCTTTACTTCGATACACTGAATAACAACGACTGAGAGAGAGAGAGACAGAGAGAGAGAGAGAGAGAGAGAGAGAGAGAGGGGGGGGGGGGGTAAATGTGTTAGGGAGGTATTGAGGCTCCACCCATTACTTCGATACACTGAATAACTAATAATAATAATAATAATAATAACAACGACTGTGAGAGAGAGAGAGAGAGAGAGGGGGGGTAAATGTGTTAGGGAGGTATTGAGGCTCCACCCTTTACTTCGATACACTGAATAACAACGACTGTGAGAGAGAGAGAGAGAGAGGGGGGGGGGGGTAAATGTGTTAGGGAGGTATTGAGGCTCCACCCATTACTTCGATACACTGAATAACAACGACTGTGAGAGAGAGAGAGAGAGAGAGAGAGTAACATGGAGTTATTTGTAAGGAACACGCACAAATTTAGCTTATTATAAAGGGTGGCAGCGAGTTAAGGAAACAAAGGGTGACAGAGACGTAAGGGGTTGATATAAAGAGATAGATAGAGAGAGAGAGAGAGAGAGAGTCAGCTAGACCCTGTACAATGAAGTTATTTGTAAGGAACCCGCACAAAGCTTATTATAATAAAGGGTGCATGGCAGCGAGGTAAGGAAACAAGGGGTGACAGAGACTTAAGGGGGTAATACACGCTTTCTATGGACCCCCTTCTCCCTCATGTTTAGCATATTAGTTTTGAGGTTTTAAGACGTTCGTTCCGTTAGTTTGCGATTTTGAGACCTTTCGCCTCATTTTGTTGTCAATATTAAGACCTTTCGTGCTCTTTAAGTTTCGATTTTTTCAGGCGAGCAATAGCAAGCCTCTAATTTTACAAGGAACCGGCCTTCGGCCTGGACATTTTTCTACCGAAAAATGTACCAATTTATCTTGAAAAGGGGTCTAGGTGTTGTTTTTCTAAGCTTAATGGAGGTCTAGCTAGGACACTCAAAAATATATAAATAAATACATAGACCAAAAACTAAGCACTACCCTCTAAAGGGTTTGTTATAAAGGGACAAAGGCTGACATTAAGGTAATGATTAAAGAGTATAGACTAACATGCTAAGGGATAAAGAGTATAGACTAACATGCTAAGGGATAAAGAGTATAGACTAACATGCTGAGGGATAAAGAGTATAGACTAACATGCTGAGGGATAAAGAGTATAGACTAACATGCTGAGGGATAAAGGGTATAGATAACATGCTAAGGGATAAAGGGTATAGTCTAACAGGTCAGGTATTAAGGCTAACAAACAGATAATAAAGGATAACAAGCAGATAATAAAGGCTAACAAACAGTTAATAATGGATAACAAACAGATAATAAAGGTAACAAACAGTTAATAAAGGAAACAAACAGATAATAAAGGATAACAAACAGATAATAAAGGTAACAAGCAGATAATAAAGGTAACAAACAGATAATAAAGGTAACAAACAGATAATAAAGGCTAACAAACAGATAATAAAGGTTACAAACAGATAATAAAGGTAACAAACAGATAATAAAGGCTAACAAAGAGATAATAAAGGCTAACAAACAGATAATAAAGGTAACAAACAGATAATAAAGGCTAACAAACACTTAATAAAGGGTAACAAACAGATAATAAAGGTAACAAACAGATAATAAAGGTATCAAACAGATAATAAAGGCTAACAAAAAGATAATAAGGCTAACAAACAGATAATAAAGGTAGAAACAGATAATACAGGTACCAAACAGACAATAAAGGATAACAAAGAGATAATAAAGGCTAACAAACAGATACTAAAGGCTAACAAACAGATAATAAAGGTAACACACAGTTAATAAAGGATAACAAACAGATAATAAAGGTAACACACAGTTAATAAAGGATAACAAACAGATAATAAAGGCTAACAAACAGATAATAAAGGCTAACAAACAGATAATAAAGGCTAACAAACAGATAATAAAGGATAACAAACAGATAATAAAGGTTAACAAACAGATAATAAAGGTTAACAAACAGTTAATAAAGGTATCAAACAGATAATAATGGTAACAAACAGATAATAAAGGATAACAAACAGATAATAAAGGCTAACAAACAGATAATAAAGGCTAACAAACAGATAATAAAGGATAACAAGCAGATAATAAAGGGCAACAAACAGATAATAAAGGTAACAAACAGTTAATAAAGGTATCAAACAGATAATAATGGTAACAAACAGATAATAATGTAACAAACAGATAATAAAGGATAATAAAGGATAACAAGCAGATATTAAAGGTAACAAACAGTTAATAAAGACTAAAAAACAGATAATAAAGGTACCAACAGATAATAAAGCCTAACAAACAGTTAATAAAGGTAACACACAGATAATAAAGGTACAAACAGTTAATAAAGGCTAACAAACAGATAATAAAGGCTAACAAACAGATAATAAAGGCTAACAAACAGTTAATAAAGGTCACAAACAGATAATAATGGTAACAAACAGATAATAAAGGTTGACAAACAGATAATAAAGGATAACAAGCAGATAATAAAGGAATCAAGCAGATAATAAAGGTAACAAACAGATAATAAAGCCTAACAAACAGATTATAAAGGCTAACAATCAGATAATTAACAAGCAGATAATAAAGGAAAACAAACAGATAATAAAGGATAACAAGCAGATAATAAAGGATAACAAGCAGATAATAAAGGATAACACACAGATAATAAAGGATAACAAGCAGATAATAAAGGATAACAAGCAGATAATAAAGGCTAACAAACAGATAATAAAGGATAACAAGCAGATAATAAAGGCTAACAAGCAGATAATAAAGGCTAACAAACAGATAATAAAGGCTAACAAACAGATAATAAAGGCTAACAAACAGATAATAAAGGTAACAAGCAGATAATAAAGGATAACAAGCAGATAATAAAGGTAACAAACAGATAATAAAGGCTAACAAACAGATAATAAAGGCTAACAAACAGATAATAAAGGCTAACAAACAGATAATAAAGGCTAACAAACAGATAATAAAGGCTAACAAACAGATAATAAAGGTATCAAACAGATAATAAAGGCTAACAAACAGATAATAAAGGATAACAAGCAGATAAGGTATAAAGGGTATCAGATTCAGGGGGGATGGTCGTATTTATTAGTTTATTTATGTATTTATTTTACTATTATTTTAGTTTCCTCCCTTACTTCTATCAAACTAAAAAACAAAAACATAAAAACCCAAGACCCCCCTTCAAGATATATTTGTACATTTTTCGATAGAAAAAATTTCCCGGCCGAAGGCTGGTTCCTCATAAATTACAGGCTCGCTTTCGCTCGCCAAGAAAAAATCGACACCTAAATGACACGAAAAGTCTCAGTGTTGACAAATAAATGGGGCGAAAGGTCTTAAAATCGCCAAACTAATGAGCCGAACGTCTTAAAATCTGAAAACTAATGGGGCTAAACATGAGAGAGAAGGGGGACACATCTCCCTCCCCTTACCAGCCATACAACCACATACCGCCCGTCGTGGTTCTATCTCCGCCCTCACGTCACCTCGCCAACGTGAAGTAGAGGATACCAGCCACACCAGAGATGTGACACTACCCCGACCATTGTCAACACATGAAGAAAATGGAGCAACTGGACTGTCTCACCGGGAAACATCATGGTCAACAGACAAACAGTCTCGGAATAGAAAGAAGCCTGACAGATTCACCTCTCAGTGAGACACCTTTTTGAGCTTCTTGATTAGAATTTAAGATCATATAAGACGTGCATAATGGATACTTATGGTTGTTTACCTTTTCAAGTCTCAGTGACGATTAATTATTATTAAACATAAACTGCGATATCTTAATTCAAAACGAAGAAAATATCTCACTTAACATTTTAGAAAATTTAACTTACAATCAATTTACTTTTAATCATGATGTCCACAATACCGACACAGATCCTGATAATTATATGATAAATTCCCTAGGCTATAAGAACCCATTATGTCATTACGTTTTTCCTCGCAATCCCGATTCCCACCTTGGAAAAATACCTCTGACAACCTTTTCTTTACTTTATTACAATATTAACAGTATGCCATCACATTTCCAAGATTTTAAAGAACAAACATTAAAACCGCTTAACCTTGACTTCGATATTTTGGGTTTTTGTGAAACCAAATTGACTAAGGATATAGAACATTTATTTCAGCTACCCAATTACACAATGTTTACCAACAGTTTTTCCCGCACCAGTGGCGGTGTAGCATTATACCTCAAGACCGGTTATAGATACATTATGAGAAATGACCTAACTATGCAGCACAACAGTATAGAGACTATAGGTATTGAAATATGTGCGGAGAATGCAGATAACGTAATTGTGATGATTGTATATAGGAGGCCTCATTCTGACTTTAAATATTTTCTAGAGAAATTCAATCATATTATTTCCGTTATTAGCAACGAAAAGAAAATTAGCTACATTGGTGGAGACTTCAATATCAATCTATTAAGACATAAAGATGATAATGCAGTAGCAGATTTCATTAATTCATGTCACTCAAAGATATTTTATAATACAATATGCAAACCAACACGAGTCACTCACTCCACAGCAACAATCATTGACCATATTTGGTCAAATAATTATATTAATAACAGATTAAGTGGAATTGTTTACAATAAAATCTCTGACCATTTTCCAGTATTTTCGGTGTATAATTCTAATATTTCTAAATCGAAATTTAAAGAGGAAAATGATACAACAATATCTTTCAGAAATTATAATGCTGAAAATCTTGATAATTTTAAGCAATGCATGGAGAGTGTATCATGGGACCTGGTTTATTCTTCTTCCAATCCTAATATTATTTACAGCAACTTCATAAGTATATTCAGTGCGTGTTTCAACAAATATTTTCCCATAATTACGAAACGTATTAAAGCAAATCACATAAATAAGCCATATATATCGAATAATATTAAATCATTGATCAAAGAGAAGAATAAACTGGCACGGAAATACGCTTTAAGGCCCATCACGTTCGGGGAGGAATTCCGCACATTACGCAACAAAGTCTCGCAAGAAATTAGACAAGCAAAAGGAAATTACAAAACTAAACTAACAGAACATTCAGGGAACACTAAGAAAGTCTGGAACATTATTACAAACTAAACTAACAGAACATTCAGGGAACACTAAGAAAGTCTGGAACATTATTACAAAACTAAACTAACAGAACATTCAGGGACACTAAGAAAGTCTGGAACATTATTACAAAACTAAACTAACAGAACATTCAGGGAACACTAAGAAAGTCTGGAACATTATTACAAAACTAAACTAACAGAACATTCAGGGAACACTAAGACAGTCTGGAACATTATTACAAAACTAAACTAACAGAACATTCAGGGAACACTAAGAAAGTCTGGAACATTATTACAAAACTAAACTAACAGAACATTCAGGGAACACTAAGAAAGTCTGGAACATTATTACAAAACTAAACTAACAGAACATTCAGGGAACACTAAGAAAGTCTGGAACATTATTACAAAACTAAACTAACAGAACATTCAGGGAACACTAAGACAGTCTGGAACATTATTACAAAACTAAACTAACAGAACATTCAGGGAACACTAAGACAGTCTGGAACATTATTACAAAACTAAACTAACAGAACATTCAGGGAACACTAAGACAGTCTGGAACATTATTACAAAACTAAACTAACAGAACATTCAGGGAACACTAAGAAAGTCTGGAACATTATTACAAAACTAAACTAACAGAACATTCAGGGAACACTAAGAAAGTCTGGAACATTATTACAAAACTAAACTAACAGAACATTCAGGGAACACTAAGAAAGTCTGGAACATTATTACAAAACTAAACTAACAGAACATTCAGGGAACACTAAGACAGTCTGGAAACATTATTACAAAACTAAACTAACAGAACATTCAGGGAACACTAAGACAGTCTGGAACATTATTACAAAACTAAACTAACAGAACATTCAGGGAACACTAAGAAAGTCTGGAACATTATTACAAAACTAAACTAACAGAACATTCAGGGAACACTAAGAAAGTCTGGAACATTATTACAAAACTAAACTAACAGAACATTCAGGGAACACTAAGAAAGTCTGGAACATTATTACAAAACTAAACTAACAGAACATTCAGGGAACACTAAGACAGTCTGGAACATTATTACAAAACTAAACTAACAGAACATTCAGGGAACACTAAGAAAGTCTGGAACATTATTACAAAACTAAACAAACAGAACATTCAGGGAACACTAAGAAAGTCTGGAACATTATTAATTCTGTTCTCAATAAAGACAAACAAAATAAGATTAACGACACATTTATGCATAATGATGTAGAATTAAATATCCCACAACAGATTGCAAATAAGTTCAATTCTTACTTTATCAATGTGGGGAAATCTCTTGCAGAAAATATTACTGATGAAAATGTAGATTATAATACTTACTTACTAAACAGGCAAGAAACTGTATTTAATATGTCACCTATTACACAAGATGAATTATTGCATGCCATAGAAAACTTGCGGGATTCTTCTCCGGGTTATGATGACATACCTATGTCTATAGTGAGGAAGGTCATCCATATACTGTCACCTATTATTTTACACTTATGTAATAGTTCATTTGCGACTGGGATTTTCCCTGAGGATCTTAAAGTTGCCAAAATAATACCTATTTTTAAGTCAGGAGATGTAGGTCTTTTTAAAAATCATCGACCAGTATCTGTTTTACCTGCCATAAGTAAAATATTAGAAAAAGTTATGTTTGATAGGCTCATGGATTATTGCACTACTAATGGTGTTTTGTCAGGTGCCCAATATGGATTTAGGAAGAGACGTTCCACTGAATTAGCCTTATCAAAATTCAAAAGTGATATCCTCAGTTCCTTTGACAATAAAGATTATTTAATAAGTATATTTTTAGATCTGTCTAAGGCATTTGATACGGTTCACCATCAGATTTTGTTAGATAAACTCAAACATTATGGAATTAGAGATATTACACATACTTGGTTTCAGTCATACTTAAGTAATCGGAGGCAATATGTGCAATATAAGGACTGCAAATCTGAACAACAGTTTATAACATATGGAGTCCCACAGGGGTACATATTGGGCCCACTGCTCTTCATTTTATATATTAATGATTTTATTAACTCTAGCACTATATTTAACTTCCTGTTATTTGCCGATGATAGCACTTTGTATGCCAGACACAGGGATCTACGTTTCCTAATAGATTTAGTCAATAATGAGCTAAATAACATAGCAAGGTGGATACAAGCTAATAAGCTTACTCTTAATATTGACAAAACTAAGTATATAATTTTTAAGAGGAATAAATCTATCGCTCAAAATTTAGCACCAATTAAGATTGGAAATAATGTACTAAAGGAGGAGGAACATATAAAGTGTCTTGGTGTTGTGGTGGATAGCAGGCTGTCGTGGGGTATACATATACATGATTTGAAAAACAAACTTAATAAGCAATGTGGCATACTCTACCTTACACGACACTGCTTTAATATTAGTGCTCTAAAACAATTATATTATAGTCTTATCTATCCACAGTTGTTATATTGCCAAACAATTTGGGGTGCAACTAGTAAAACCAAATTATTAACTATTGAAAAATCACAAAAAATAATAATTAGAACTATATCACATAAATCAAGATATGCCCACACAAATGAACTTTTTAGTAAACTTGAATTATTTAAATTTAAGGATATCAATACTTATTGCAGTGCGCTTTTCGTATTTAAATGTCTGCATAACCTTGATAGAACTGATTTGTTTACACCTAGTAACAATGAAAGGTACAATTTAAGGGGAGCTGATCTATTAAGAATTCCTCTCATGACTTCTAGTCAAGCTCAGACATGTATAAAATATCCTGGAGTTAAGGTGTGGAACGGATTACCTCAACATTTAAGAAATATACAGGAAATATCTCGGTTTAAGAGACAATTAAAATCTTTTCTATTAACACGATATCAACAGTGACTACTAACATAGGTATATCACCAATTATACTACCAATAATTACAACATCCCTATCACCTAGATCGACAAATGTATAACCTTTAATAATATTTACGCTGGCTGTGTGTGTATATATATGTAGAGTCACGTAAAGGGTTGAATGAGCTTGAATACTATTTTGTAATAAACATGCTTCTATTTTTGTCTGTAAAGGTGTATATAATGTATGTGTAGTTGGCATTTGTATGCATTTTTTTTTGTTTTTTTTGTTTGTTTTATAGAAATGGATATATTATAGTCTACAATAAATTATTTACCATGTTCTCATATATAGGTCTAAATGAATGGTGTAAGTGTGTATTCTATGCACAACAAAGTTTATGTCCTTTACTAATTAGGCATATACTGTTAGGGAAGCGTATGTGTCTTTGTGTCGAATTGTGGGTATAATTGCGAGTATGGCCTTTGAAGATCAAGTCAATAGTTGTACAATGTATGTTATATATATTCAATTTTTGTAAATGGTATTACATGGGTAATTGTGATAATGAACAATCAGCTGTGAGCTCTGGGAAGTGAGTGTGACCTCAGGGTTAATCACCATTAATTTAATTTGTTTTATGTTATTATATTTTGCCTACATTCATCCCTTTTCGAATTTAGAAAAAATCTTTACAACACGTAGTTCCCGGGGCACATAGCTGTGACTAAGTGTATTATATATATAATTGTATTTTGATAGATAGAGTTATAGCCAGGTGCCTTTAAGAGAGACATCACTCAAAAGGCTCAGCCTTATTTTTTTGTATTATTATTATATATTTTTGTTTTTTAACAAATCATTTGTAAGCAAAATTGTATTGTATACTAAAGGCTAAATAAACAGATTTCAATTGTATTGTATACTAAAGGCTAAATAAACAGATTTCAATTCAATTCAATTCAATTCAATTCAAAGAGAACGTATACATCAAGAGGCAAGGTACTATAAACGGTAATACATAAACAGGTAAGGAAGACAAGGATAGCAGATTAGGGGGGGATGGGTCGGTTTTCTGGACCACGTTCTCCCTCATGTTTAGCCCCATTAGTTTTCAGATGCTAAGATGTTTGCCCCATTAGTTAGTCGATTTTAAGACCTTTCGCCCCATTTCTTCGTCAATATTTAGACCTATCGTGCTCTTTAGGTGTCTATTTTTTCCCTGGCGAACGATAGTGAGCCTGTAATGTTGGAAGAACCGGCCTTCGGCCGGGAAATTTTTCTACCGAAAAATGTACAAATTAATCTAGAAGAGGGATCTAATGGATGTTTTTTTTTAATTTGATGGAGGTCTAGGGAGGAAACTTGAAACATAATTAATATACGCAAAAATCGCCCAAAAAGTGAACCATCCCCCCTTAACCCTTCCAGTACCAGCGACGTGTGTTATATTTTATTCTAGCTATATTTAGACGATATTATGCAGCTTAGGAAGGATCTGTGGCAGTTAAAAGGGCTGGTGGAGATAGTTTGAAGCCTTAATTATTGCTAGAGGTCCTTCCTAAGCTGAATATAATCAATTTAGCAAGTAAGGAATACAATGTGGAATAAAGGAGAAGAACAATGGGTATATCCGTTTAAGGGGGTAGTGCTTGGTTCTTTGGTCTATATATTTATTTTAAGATTTATTTTTGAGTTTCCTCGCTAGACCTCCATCAAGCTTACAAAAACTCCCCCTAGACCCCCTTTCAAGATAAATTTGTACATTTTTCGGTAGAAAAATGTCCCGGCCGAAGGCCGATTCCTTCTAAATTTAGAGGCTCGCTATCGCTCGCCAGGAAAAAATCGACACCTAAAGGGCACGAAAGGTCTTAATATTGACAACAAAATGAGGCAAAAGGTCTTAAAATCGCCAAACTAACGGAACGAACGTCTTAAAACCTCAAAACTAATATGCTAAACATGAGGGAGAAGGGGTCCATAAAAAGCGAATATTACCCCCCCTTAACAGGCAAGGAATATTACCCCCCCTTAACAGGCAAGGAATATTACCCCCCCTTAACAGACAAGGAATATTACCCCCCCTTAACAGGCAAGGAATATTACCCCCCCTTAACAGACAAGGAATATTACCCCCCCTTAACAGGCAAGGAATATTACCCCCCCTTAACAGACAAGGAATATTACCCCCCCTTAACAGGCAAGGAATATTACCCGCCCTTAACAGGCAAGGAATATTACCCCCCCTTAACAGACAAGGAATTACCCCCCCTTAACAGGCAAGGAATATTACCCCCCCTTAACAGACAAGGAATATTACCCCCCCTTAACAGGCAAGGAATATTACCCCCCTTAACAGGCAAGGAATATTACCCCCCTTAACAGGCAAGGAATATTACCCCCCCTTAACAGGCAAGGAATATTACCCCCCCTTAACAGACAAGGAATATTACCCCCCCTTAACAGGCAAGGAATATTACCCCCCCCTTAACAGGCAAGGAATATTACCCCCCCTTAACAGGCAAGGAATATTACCCCCCTTAACAGCCAAGGAATATTACCCCCCCCTTAACAGGCAAGGAATATTACCCCCACTTAACAGGCAAGGAATATTAACCCCCCTTAACAGGCAAGGTATATTACCCCCCCTTAACAGACAAGGAATATTACCCCCCCTTAACAGGCAAGGAATATTACCCCCCCTTAACAGGCAAGGAATATTACCCCCCATAACAGGCAAGGAATATTACCCCCCCTTAACAGGCAAGGAATATTACCTCCCCTTAACAGGCAAGGAATATTACCTCCCCTTAACAGGCAAGGAATATTACCCCCCCTTAACAGGCAAGGAATATTACCTCCCCTGAACAGGCAAGGAATATTACCCCCCCTTAACAGGCAAGGAATATTACCCCCCCTTAACAGGCAAGGAATATTACCCCCCCTTAACAGGCAAGGAATATTTCCCCCCCTTAACAGGCAAGGAATATTACCCCCCTTAACAGACAAGGAATATTACCCCCCCTTAACAGGCAAGGAATATTACCCCCCTTAACAGGCAAGGAATATTACCCCCCCTTAACCCGGGAGCTGCGGGGAGACTCTTAAGAGTTCCCCCGGCGCACTGCGGGGAGACTCTTAAGAGTCAGAGAAAACAAAAATCAACTTTTGACATCGAAAAAAAAAAAAATTTATATTTTTTTTTTTTTATTTTTTATTTTTTTTTTGACCCCTGGGCCATGCAAAATCTCAGTCCTCTACCTCCCCTCCTTCCCCACTTTCCTCCTCTCCTTCAGTTATCACCTATTTTCCCTGTTATTCCCTTATTCTGAGGTATATTTTCGTGCTAACATTAGAAATCCGATTGGAGGGTGTGGTCATCACTGATAGCAAGCGAGTGCAAGAGAGAGAGAGAGAGTATCGATCGACTGTGTCTCAGTGGCCTTGGGGGAAATTGGCGGGAAAGCAGATTGCCTCACCCATACATTATACAACTCGCGGGCTATATCTCCGATTTTGACCATCCAAACGCTGTTTTCACTCGTTTTATTGTTGTTTCAGGTTAATACCTTTATAATCAACCCATAATAGGCGCATATGGATAAGTATTAATGCTATTAACCCGTTGAGCCCCGGCTAGTTATAATATTTTGTTCACCCCAGTCCCAAGCCATTTTCACTTATTTTTTTTGTTTGCTATAATGGAAGACAAGGATGAGAAATGAAAAAAAAACAAAAAAAAATCACCTCTGACATTTTTTTTTGGGGGGGGGGGGGGGTGGGGGTGTGGGGGGGGGGTAGCTTCAAAAAAATTTGTTGAGCCAAAATGGAAGAGAATGGTGAGAAATGAACACACAAATAAAAAAAAACTCATTTCGGTCATTTGGGGGGCGGGGGGGGGGGGTTTCAATAGTTCGTCTCCCCCGCATGACCACCTGCCCGGGAGCACTAGGGTAAAAACTGAGTATGGCATTGTACGGCATACATCCTAAGGAGTATCTCACATAAATCTCAAGCCTCTAGCTCCCATACGACCGGAGTAATGAAGGTTCAAAGTGGCGGTAAACTAGGGGTGTAAACTATCCCCACTAAGCCCACCACCACCAGCCGCGCGGCTGTCTCGGCCCGCTCACACCTACTGGCCGGGCTCCCCCACACACTACGGTACCGCCCCCTCCTATTCTCCCGCCATTTCCTACCTTACGAGCCACGTAAGTGTTTTTTATATGTCGGACGCACGTGATGCGTCGCTGGGAGTTGGTGATCAAAGACTGCCGACGCAACACGTGCGACGCTGGGTCTCAACGGGTTAATGGCACAATGAATATTTTAGTGACGGAAACACCTCAAATACGTCAGCACAGGGGGACGTTTCCAATTACCCCCATGCGCACTTCAGAGGTTAACAGACAAGGAATATTACCCCCCCTTAACAGGCAAGGAATATTACCCCCCCTTAACAGGCAAGGAATACTACCCCCCCTTAACAGGCAAGGAATATTACCCCCCCTTAACAGGCAAGGAATATTACCCCCCCTTAACAGGCAAGGAATATTACCCCCCCTTAACAGGCAAGGAATATTACCCCCCTTAACAGATAAGGAATATTACCCCCCCTTAACAGACAAGGAATATTACCCCCCCTTAACAGGCAAGGAATATTACCCCCCCTTAACAGGCAAGGAATATTACCCCCCCTTAACAGGCAAGGAATATTACCCCCCCTTACCAGACAAGGAATATTACCCCCCCTTAACAGGCAAGGAATATTACCCCCCCTTAACAGGCAAGGAATATTACCCCCCTTAACAGGCAAGGAATATTACCCCCCCTTAACAGGCAAGGAATATTACCCCCCCTTAACAGGCAAGGAATATTACCCCCCCTTAACAGACAAGGAATATTACCCCCCCTTAACAGACAAGGATATTACCCCCCCTTAACAGGCAAGGAATATTACCCCCCCTTAACAGGCAAGGAATATTACCCCCCTTAACAGGCAAGGCATATTACCCCCCCTTACCAGACAAGGAATATTACCCCCCCTTAACAGACAAGGAATATTACCCCCCCTTAACAGGCAAGGAATATTACCCCCCCTTAACAGGCAAGGAATATTACCCCCCTTAACAGACAAGGAATATTACCCCCCCTTAACAGACAAGGAATATTACCCCCCCTTAACAGACAAGGAATATTACCCCCCTTAACAGACAAGGAATATTACCCCCCTTAACAGGCAAGGAATATTACCCCTCCTTAACACGCAAGGAATATTACCCCCCCTTAACAGGCAAGGAATATTACTCCCCCTTAACAGGCAAGGAATATTACCCCCCCTTAACAGGCAAGGAATATTACCCCCCTTAACAGGCAAGGAATATTACCCCCCCTTAACAGGCAAGGAATATTACCCCCCCTTAACAGACAAGGAATATTACCCCCCCTTAACAGGCAAGGAATATTACCCCCCCTTAACAGGCAAGGAATATTACCCCCCCTTAACAGGCAAGGAATATTACCCCCCCTTAACAGGCAAGGAATATTACCCCCCCTTAACAGGCAAGGAATATTACCCCCCCTTAACAGGCAAGGAATATTACCCCCCCTTAACAGGCAAGGAATATTACCCCCCCTTAACAGGCAAGGAATATTCCCCCCCCTTAACAGGCAAGGAATATTACCCCCCCTTAACAGGCAAGGAATATTACCCCCCCTTAACAGGCAAGGAATATTACCCCCCCTTAACAGGCAAGGAATATTACCCCCCATTAACAGGCAAGGAATATAACCCCCCCTTAACAGGCAAGGAATATTACCCCCCCTTAACAGGCAAGGAATATTACCCCCCCTTAACAGACAAGGAATATTACCCCCCCTTAACAGACAAGGAATATTACCCCCCCTTAACAGGCAAGGAATATTACCCCCCCTTAACAGGCAAGGAATATTACCCCCCCTTAACAGGCAAGGAATATTACCCCCCCTTAACAGGCAAGGAATATTACCACCCCTTAACAGGCAAGGAATATTTCCCCCCCTTAACAGGCAAGGAATATTACCCCCCCTTAACAGACAAGGAATATTACCCCCCTTAACAGGCAAGGAATATTACCCCCCCTTAACAGGCAAGGAATATTACCCCCCCTTAACAGGCAAGGAATATTACCCCCCCTTAACAGACAAGGAATATTACCCCCCCTTAACAGGCAAGGAATATTACCTCCCCTTAACAGGCAAGGAATATTATCCCCCCTTAACAGACAAGGAATATTACCCCCCCTTAACAGGCAAGGAATATTACCCCCCCTTAACAGGCAAGGAATATTACCCCCCCTTAACAGACAAGGAATATTACCCCCCGTTAACAGGCAAGGAATATTACCCCCCCTTAACAGGCAAGGAATATTACCGCCCCTTAACAGGCAAGGAATATAACCCCCCCTTAACAGGTAAGGAATATCACCCCCCTTAACAGGCAAGGAATATTACCCCCCCTTAACAGGCAAGGAATATTACCCCCCCTTAACAGGCAAGGAATATTACCCCCCCTTAACAGGCAAGGAATATTACCCCCCCTTAACAGACAAGGAATATTACCCCCCCTTAACAGACAAGGAATATTACCCCCCCTTTAACAGGCAAGGAATATTACCCCCCCTTAACAGGCAAGGAATATTACCCCCCCTTAACAGGCAAGGAATATTACCCCCCCTTAACAGGCAAGGAATATTACCCCCCCTTAACAGGCAAGGAATATTACCCCCCCTTAACAGGCAAGGAATATTACCGCCCCTTAACAGGCAAGGAATATAACCCCCCCTTAACAGACAAGGAATATTACCCCCCCTTAACAGACAAGGAATATTACCCCCCCTTAACAGGCAAGGAATATTACCCCCCCTTAACAGACAAGGAATATTACCCCCCCTTAACAGACAAGGAATATTACCCCCCCTTAACAGGCAAGGAATATTACCCCCCCTTAACAGGCAAGGAATATTACCCCCCCTTAACAGGCAAGGAATATTACCCCCCTTAACAGACAAGGAATATTACCCCCCCTTAACAGGCAAGGAATATTACCCCCCCTTAACAGGCAAGGAATATTACCCCCCCTTAACAGGCAAGGAATATTACCCCCCCTTAACAGGCAAGGAATATTACCCCCCCTTAACAGGCAAGGAATATTACCCCCCCTTAACAGGCAAGGAATATTACCCCCCCTTAACAGGCAAGGAATATTACCCCCCCTTAACAGACAAGGAATATTACCCCCCTTAACAGGCAAGGAATATTACCCCCCCTTAACAGGCAAGGAATATTACCCCCCCTTAACAGGCAAGGAATATTACCCCCCCTTAACAGGCAAGGAATATTACCCCCCCTTAACAGGCAAGGAATATTACCCCCCCTTAACAGACAAGGAATATTACCCCCCTTAACAGACAAGGAATATTACCCCCCCTTAACAGGCAAGGAATATCACCCCCCCTTAACAGGCAAGGAATATTAGCCTCCCTTAACAGGCAAGGAATATTACCCCCCCTTAACAGGCAAGGAATATTACCCCCCCTTAACAGGCAAGGAATATTACCCCCCCTTAACAGGCAAGGAATATTACCCCCCTTAACAGACAAGGAATATTACCCCCCCTTAACAGGCAAGGAATATTACCCCCCCTTAACAGGCAAGGGATATTCCGCCCCCATAACAGGCAAGGAATATTACCCCCCCTTAACAGACAAGGAATATTACCCCCCCTTAACAGGCAAGGAATATTACCCCCCCTTAACAGGCAAGGAATATTACCCCCCCTTAACAGGCAAGGAATATTACCCCCCCTTAACAGGCAAGGAATATTACCCCCCCTTAACAGACAAGGAATATTACCCCCCCTTAACAGGCAAGGAATATTACCCCCCCTTAACAGACAAGGAATATTACCCCCCCTTAACAGGCAAGGAATATTACCCCCCCTTAACAGGCAAGGAATATTACCCCCCCTTAACAGACAAGGAATATTACCCCCCCTTAACAGACAAGGAATATTACCCCCCCTCAACATGCTAGGAATATTACCCCCCTTATCAGGCAAGGAATATTACCCCCCCTTAACAGGCAAGGTATATTACCCCCCCTTAACAGACAAGGAATATTACCCCCCCTTAACAGGCAAGGAATATTACCCCCCCTTAACAGACAAGGAATATTACCCCCCCTTAACAGGCAAGGAATATTACCCCCCCTTAACAGACAAGGAATATTACCCCCCCTTAACAGGCAAGGAATATTACCCCCCCCTTAACAGGCAAGGAATATTACCCCCCCTTAACAGACAAGGAATATTAACCCCCCTTAACAGGCAAGGAATATTACCCCCCCTTAACAGGCAAGGAATATTACCCCCCCTTAACAGGCAAGGAATATTACCCCCCGTTAACAGGCAAGGAATATTACCCCCCTTAACAGGCAAGGAATATTACCCCCCCTTAACAGGCAAGGAATATTACCCCCCCATAACAGGCAAGGAATATTACCCCCCCTTAACAGGCAAGGAATATTACCCCCCCTTAACAGGCAAGGAATATTATCCCCCCTTAACAGGCAAGGAATATTACCCCCCCTTAACAGGCAAGGAATATTACCCCCCCTTAACAGACAAGGAATATTACCCCCCCTTAACAGACAAGGAATATTACCCCCCCTTAACAGGCAAGGAATATTACCCCCCCTTAACAGGCAAGGAATATTACCCCCCTTAACAGGCAAGGAATATTACCCCCCCTTAACAGGCAAGGAATATTACCCCCCCTTAACAGGCAAGGAATATTACCCCCCCTTAACAGGCAAGGAATATTACCCCCCCTTAACAGGCAAGGAATATTACCCCCCCTTAACAGACAAGGAATATTACCCCCCCTTAACAGACAAGGAATATTACCCCCCCTTAACAGGCAAGGAATATTACCCCCCCTTAACAGACAAGGAATATTACCCCCCCTTAACAGGCAAGGAATATTACCCCCCCTTAACAGGCAAGGAATATTACCCCCCCTTAACAGGCAAGGAATATTACCCCCCCTTAACAGGCAAGGAATATTACCCCCCCTTAACAGGCAAGGAATATTACCCCCCCTTAACAGGCAAGGAATATTACCCCCCCTTAACAGGCAAGGAATATTACCCCCCCTTAACAGGCAAGGAATATTACCCCCCCTTAACAGGCAAGGAATATTACCCCCCCTTAACAGGCAAGGAATATTACCCCCCCTTAACAGACAAGGAATATTACCCCCCTTAACAGACAAGGACTATTACCCCGCCTTAACAGGCAAGGAATATTACCCCCCCTTAACAGGCAAGGAATATTACCCCTCCTTAACAGGCAAGGAATATTACCCCCCCTTAACAGGCAAGGAATATTACCCCCCCTTAACAGACAAGGAATATTACCCCCCTTAACAGACAAGGAATATTACCCCCCCTTAACAGGCAAGGAATATTACCCCCCCTTAACAGGCAAGGAATATTACCCCCCCTTAACAGGCAAGGAATATTACCCCCCCTTAACAGGCAAGGAATATTACCCCCCCTTAACAGGCAAGGAATATTACCCCCCTTAACAGGCAAGGAATATTACCCCCCCTTAACAGGCAAGGAATATTACCCCCCTTAACAGACAAGGAATATTACCCCCCCTTAACAGGCAAGGAATATTACCCCCCCTAAACAGGCAAGGAATATTACTCCCCCTTAACAGGCAAGGAATATTACCCCCCCTTAACAGACAAGGAATATTACCCCCCCTTAACAGGCAAGGAATATTACCCCCCCTTAACAGGCAAGGAATATTACCCCCCTTAACAGGCAAGGAATATTACCCCCCCTTAACAGGCAAGGAATATTACCCCCCCTTAACAGACAAGGAATATTACCCCCCCTTAACAGGCAAGGAATATTACCCCCCCTTAACAGACAAGGAATATTACCCCCCCTTAACAGGCAAGGAATATTACCCCCCCTTAACAGGCAAGGAATATTACCCCCCCTTAACAGACAAGGAATATTACCCCCCCTTAACAGACAAGGAATATTACCCCCCCTTAACAGGCAAGGAATATTACCCCCCCTTAACAGGCAAGGAATATTACCCCCCCTTAACAGGAAAGGAATATAACACCCCCTTAACAGACAAGGAATATTACCCCCCCTTAACAGACAAGGAATATTACCCCCCCTTAACAGACAAGGAATATTACCCCCCCTTAACAGGCAAGGAATATTACCCCCCCTTAACAGACAAGGAATATTACCCCCCCTTAACAGGCAAGGAATATTACCCCCCCTTAACAGGCAAGGAATATTACCCCCCCTTAACAGACAAGGAATATTACCCCCCCTTAACAGGCAAGGAATATTACCCCCCCTTAACAGGCAAGGAATATTACCCCCCCTTAACAGGCAAGGAATATTACCCCCCCTTAACAGGCAAGGAATATTACCCCCCCTTAACAGACAAGGAATATTACCCCCCCTTAACAGAAAAGGAATATTACCCCCCCTTAACAGGCAAGGAATAAAGGATGAAAAATAAAATTAGAGAAGAAAGGGTACATCAGTTTAAGGTGGGTCACCAGCTGTTTTTTATCTTTCCCTCCTTTTCTCTCTTTCCCTGGCTTTTATCCATTCGGCCCCATTCAGCCAACTGTTTTAAGACGTTTATCCCCATCCAGGTGTCGATTTGTTCCTGGCGAGCGAAAGCAAGCCAGCATTGTATGGAGAAATCCGGCTTCGCCGGAGACATTTTTCTATCGAAAAAAGTACAAATTTAGCTTGCTGTCAAAACAAAAAATATATATATGCTGGCTCGCTACCGCTCGCCTGAAAAATATTGACACCTGGATGGGGGTAAACGTCTTAAAACAGTAGGCTGAATGGGGCCGAATGGATACAAGCCAATGAGAGAGGGAGAGAAAAAAAAAAGCGAGGTGGGCTCCCTTAACAGGCAAGGCGATAAAGAAGCCAATAAAGGAGAAAGGATATCAATTTAATAGGCAAGGTATAAAGGTTGACGGAGATAATGATAGGCAAGGTATAAAGGTTGACGGAGATAATGATAGGCAAGGTATAAAGGTTGACGGAGATAATGATAGGCAAGGTATAAAGGTTGACGGAGATAATGATAGGCAAGGTATAAAGGTTGACGGAGATAATGATAGGCAGGTATAAAGGTTGACGGAGATAATGATAGGCAAGGTATAAAGGTTGACGGAGATAATGATAGGCAAGGTATAAAGGTTGACAGAGATAATGATAGGCAAGGTATAAAGGTTGACGGAGATAATGATAGGCAAGGTATAAAGGTTGACGGAGATAATGATAGGCAAGGTATAAAGGTTGACGGAGATAATGATAGGCAAGGTATAAAGGTTGACGGAGATAATGATAGGCAAGGTATAAAGGTTGACGGAGATAATGATAGACAAGGTATAAAGGTTGACAGAGATAATGATAGGCAAGGTATAAAGGTTGACGGAGATAATGATAGGCAAGGTATAAAGGTTGACGGAGATAATGATAGGCAAGGTATAAAGGTTGACGGAGATAATGATAGGCAAGGTATAAAGGTTGACAGAGATAATGATAGGCAAGGTATAAAGGTTGACAGAGATAATGATAGGCAAGGTATAAAGGTTGACGGAGATAATGATAGGCAAGGTATAAAGGTTGACAGAGATAATGATAGGCAAGGTATAAAGGTTGACAGAGATAATGATAGGCAAGGTATAAAGGTTGACGGAGATAATGATAGGCAAGGTATAAAGGTTGACAGAGATAATGATAGGCAAGGTATAAAGGTTGACGGAGATAATGATAGGCAAGGTATAAAGGTTGACGGAGATAATGATAGGCAAGGTATAAAGGTTGACGGAGATAATGATAGGCAAGGTATAAAGTTGACGGAGATAATGATAGGCAAGGTATAAAGGTTGACGGAGATAATGATAGGCAAGGTATAAAGGTTGACAGAGATAATGATAGGCAAGGTATAAAGGTTGACGGAGATAATGATAGGCAAGGTATAAAGGTTGACGGAGATAATGATAGGCAAGGTATAAAGGTTGACGGAGATAATGATAGGCAAGGTATAAGGTTGACGGAGATAATGATAGGCAAGGTATAAAGGTTGACGGAGATAATGATAGGCAAGGTATAAAGGTTGACAGAGATAATGATAGGCAAGGTATAAAGGTTGACGGAGATAATGATAGGCAAGGTATAAAGGTTGACGGAGATAATGATAGGCAAGGTATAAAGGTTGACGGAGATAATGATAGGCAAGGTATAAAGGTTGACAGAGATAATGATAGGCAAGGTATAAAGGTTGACGGAGATAATGATAGGCAAGGTATAAAGGTTGACGGAGATAATGATAGGCAAGGTATAAAGGTTGACGGAGATAATGATAGGCAAGGTATAAAGGTTGACAGAGATAATGATAGGCAAGGTATAAAGGTTGACGGAGATAATGATAGGCAAGGTATAAAGGTTGACGGAGATAATGATAGGCAAGGTATAAAGGTTGACGGAGATAATGATAGGCAAGGTATAAAGGTTGACGGAGATAATGATAGGCAAGGTATAAAGGTTGACGGAGATAATGATAGGCAAGGTATAAAGGTTGACGGAGATAATGATAGGCGTATAAAGGTTGACGGAGATAATGATAGGCAAGGTATAAAGGTTGACGGAGATAATGATAGGCAAGGTATAAAGGTTGACAGAGATAATGATAGGCAAGGTATAAAGGTTGACGGAGATAATGATAGGCAAGGTATAAAGGTTGACGGAGATAATGATAGGCAAGGTATAAAGGTTGACGGAGATAATGATAGGCAAGGTATAAAGGTTGACGGAGATAATGATAGGCAAGGTATAAAGGTTGACGGAGATAATGATAGGCAAGGTATAAAGGTTGACAGAGATAATGATAGGCAAGGTATAAAGGTTGACGGAGATAATGATAGGCAAGGTATAAAGGTTGACGGAGATAATGATAGGCAAGGTATAAAGGTTGACGGAGATAATGATAGGCAAGGTATAAAGGTTGACGGAGATAATGATAGGCAAGGTATAAAGGTTGACGGAGATAATGATAGACAAGGTATAAAGGTTGACAGAGATAATGATAGGCAAGGTATAAAGGTTGACGGAGATAATGATAGGCAAGGTATAAAGGTTGACGGAGATAATGATAGGCAAGGTATAAAGGTTGACGGAGATAATGATAGGCAGGTATACAGATTGATAGACAGAATGATAGGCAAGGTATAAAGGTTGACAGAGATAATGATAGGCAAGGTATAAAGGGTTGACGGAGATAATGATAGGCAAGGTATAAAGGTTGACAGAGATAATGATAGGCAAGGTATAAAGGTTGACAGAGATAATGATAGGCAAGGTATAAAGGTTGACGGAGATAATGATAGGCAAGGTATAAAGGTTGACAGAGATAATGATAGGCAAGGTATAAAGGTTGACGGAGATAATGATAGGCAAGGTATAAAGGTTGACGGAGATAATGATAGGCAAGGTATAAAGGTTGACGGAGATAATGATAGGCAAGGTATAAAGGTTGACGGAGATAATGATAGGCAAGGTATAAAGGTTGACGGAGATAATGATAGGCAAGGTATAAAGGTTGACAGAGATAATGATAGGCAAGGTATAAAGGTTGACGGAGATAATGATAGGCAAGGTATAAAGGTTGACGGAGATAATGATAGGCAAGGTATAAAGGTTGACGGAGATAATGATAGGCAAGGTATAAAGGTTGACGGAGATAATGATAGGCAAGGTATAAAGGTTGACGGAGATAATGATAGGCAAGGTATAAAGGTTGACAGAGATAATGATAGGCAAGGTATAAAGGTTGACGGAGATAATGATAGGCAAGGTATAAAGGTTGACGGAGATAATGATAGGCAAGGTATAAAGGTTGACGGAGATAATGATAGGCAAGGTATAAAGGTTGACAGAGATAATGATAGGCAAGGTATAAAGGTTGACAGAGATAATGATAGGCAAGGTATAAAGGTTGACGGAGATAATGATAGGCAAGGTATAAAGGTTGACAGAGATAATGATAGGCAAGGTATAAAGGTTGACAGAGATAATGATAGGCAAGGTATAAAGGTTGACGGAGATAATGATAGGCAAGGTATAAAGGTTGACAGAGATAATGATAGGCAAGGTATAAAGGTTGACGGAGATAATGATAGGCAAGGTATAAAGGTTGACAGAGATAATGATAGGCAAGGTATAAAGGTTGACAGAGATAATGATAGGCAAGGTATAAAGGTTGACGGAGATAATGATAGGCAAGGTATAAAGGTTGACAGAGATAATGATAGGCAAGGTATAAAGGTTGACAGAGATAATGATAGGCAAGGTATAAAGGTTGACAGAGATAATGATAGGCAAGGTATAAAGGTTGACAGAGATAATGATAGGCAAGGTATAAAGGTTGACAGAGATAATGATGAAGGAAATACGATACCAGAATGGTATCGTATTTAAGGCAGCCCAGACGGTATTGTGCAGCATAATTTACTGGTTCGGCTTAACGGTTTAACCTTAAGGAGGGGGTTTAGTTTGCTCTCTAAACCTCTATCAAGATTAAAAAAACACCCACAAGACCCTCCTTCGATATATATTTGTACATTTTTCGGTAGAAAAATGTCCCGGCCGAAGGCCGATTCCTCTTCATATACAGGCTCGCTCTCGCTCGCCAGGAAAAAAATCGACCCCTAAATGGCACGAAAGGTCTTAATATTGGCAAAGCAATGGGGCAAAAGGTCTGAATATCGCCAAACTAATGGGGCGAATGTCTTGAAATCTCATAACTAATAGGGCTAAACATGAGGGAGAACGGGGTCCAGAAAAACGGTCTGTCTCCCCAGGAGCATTATTCACACCAACAATTTTCTCGGCATCATTCTTCCAGCAATATTATTCTGGTAATATTTTGCACTGGTATGATGGTAGATTATATTAAGTCACATAATTTATATAAACTGTTAATTTAGAAGCTCTCGAACCAGACTTGCCGAATATATACCTGTGTGAAACGCTTCAAAAGGTGCCTCTAGGTCGCTGTTACTAGGCGGGAAGCGAGATATTTACAGAGATTCACATAGATACTCTGGCCACACAGACCTTACGGTCTCGGCGAGGTGGAACACGGACTCCATCATGTATAAATAACATGATAAACGGTGAAAGGTAAACTGAAAGGGGACACATTAATAATGGGCATGGCTGTATATAACTATAATCCTATAAGTATACAGTATATGCTCCCAGGGTGGCGTGGAACATTGCACATGTCGGCCTGTCGTTGTTATACAGTCCTGTTGCTGTTGTTCCCCAGGCTGTCTGGCCGAACAGCCCCAAGGTCTCGAGCAAGGCCGAGGCCATAAACGAGCGCCCCCACAAAATCCTCCCTGCTTGCCACTAGCAAAGCCCGGGTGACCGAAGCCACTCCAAGGCGGGGAGCTGAGGAGGGTGCGGAAACGCCCGGGAAACCAAAGCCCCACCCAAGGCCCTGTGCCCCTCGGCAATTATGAAGGGAAAGTTGAGGGGTAAGGGAAAAATGTGACGCTTTGGCTGCCAATCAGCCAACTTCTAGGTTGGCAGTAGGGAGGTCAATCCACGGAAAAGATGCCGCCACTTGAGATCTAGAAGATATATAAGTAAAAGGAACAGTCAGAGTAAGCTATGGGTATGGCAGAGATCGCTCAGTTCTCACTCGGATAGACCAGCCCATCACCACATGACTAGAACCCAATCCTCTCAGCATCAGCTAGGAAAGGCCCTAGAAAGCCGCCTTTGGCGGGGGGGATAGCTCCCCTATTTCAACTCCTTTCGGGGTTGGGCACCCGCCCTCCTGTTGCTGTTGTAACACATACCTACCATCGTCGTCTGCCATCATTACACCGTCTTTCCAGATCTTATGGTACGGCCACAGGACGAGGCTAGCAGGGAGGTAGCGGCATGGTTAGCGCCAACTCTATGCATGGCCACATAGGGAGCGGAAAAATCGCGCGCGTCAGTCAGAAGCAGAAATTCAATTTTATTTAAAATACCAGTCAAGATGGATGACATTCCTCTACCAAGGATTTAGGTTCACCATTTTAATCAGGCCATGGGAGCTGGGCATAGTGTATTTCAATAATTTGTACCAACATGCTCGGTTATATGATGCATAATATGGTTACCTACGAATTGAACCAACAAACATTTGATATAATATTTATATAATTTCAAGTGAGGCTGACCCTTTGGTCAGGGTTTAGATAAAGTACACTTGAATTACGTAGCATTGCCTTAGGTAATTAATGCTCTTAAACCTAACCAAAAGATGATAATATTTCCTTAGCTTCCTCCATACGATTTTATCCAAGTTGGATCGCAATTCTATATTAAAAAATCTTATATTTATCGCTTTAACCCCTGTATCCATTTTAATTTCCAGAGATTACATATAAGTTGGATATACTGTGCATATTTATTTATTTATTTATATAGTTATCAATATTCATATATTTACCTATTTTTCATACTTATATTAACCCAGCAACGGCACACCAGTGGTATTTAAAAGTGCCTGTCAAGCGTGCATATTTTGGTTCATTCCCACCTAAAATCATCATTATCCCATAAATATCGTTATTACTTATTCATATGCACCTATTTTATGTTTAATATGAAGATATTAACATGTAACAGCAATAAAACAAGTGGGAATAGTATTTGGGGGGTGAAAAAGACAAATTATTGCCGACCCTTCAGTCATGAGGTGAAAGGCGCACAAGACATACACCCTCCCTCTTCGAGGCTTGAAGCCAGACTGATGTCTCTCTCTTGCTTTCTCTCTCTTGCCTCGCTTTCTATATGCGTCCCAGATGACCTTGAAACCGGGTGCGAGATATTGGCGCGGTAAGTTAGCTGATAAACAAGGGAATAAGAGGAAAAATAGGTGATAATCGAAGGGGGGGGGGGGTGTTTGACACATGCGGAGAAGTGATAGGAGGTATGGAGGGGAATTATCTAACTTAATTATATATTTCTTTGTTTTCAGTGCCACTGGGGTCTTTTAAAAGGCTTTTTTTAGGCCTTGGATATTAAGAGTCCCGTTGCCTTCGTCCAGTAAAACCTCTTAACCCGGCAAGCGCGATAGGCCTCACGGAAGGCTTCCTATAGGGAACGCGATAGGCCTCACGGAAGCAGGACCATAAAAAAAGCCTTCCATAAAAAAAAAGGGCCTATCAAAACAAAGGAATTTGTCTCTAGGTGAGATAATTCCCCTCCAGTACTCATCCATGTAAATCTCACCCACCCCCCTCCCCTCCTTCCCCACCTTATTCCCCCCTCCCTCCCACCTCAATTATCACCTATTTTTCCTCTTATTATCATCATTTATCGGTTATTTTTCTCTCCCGCGATAATGTAGCACAAGTGGGTTGCATAAAAGATCGTTATGCAACACCCAGACACCGGCACACACCGCCCCGCTCTTCTCAGTTGACTCCCAGACAGCGAGAGGGGAGGGCTGCCTGTCTCTCTCTCTCGCCTGAGATTATGACCGGGTGGCCAATATCTTCGTTTTTCACCACCCAAATGCTTTTCCCACTTATTTTAGCACTCTTGAAGGTTCATATATACATCATATATGTAAAATAAAAGCATACCGAAAACAAATAATGGTTTATATTGTAAATATAACGAATTCTGTCAGAATCCAGGGCTAGAAATGCACAAATAACTACCCTAGCACCTACTGTCATATCGCGCTTGTCAGGTTAAGAGTCTCCGCGCCTTTCCCGGGTTAATTAAATAATGTAGCCTATTTATTCTTTTTATTTATATTTATTTATATTTAATTATTTTATTTAACTTTTTTATATTGTTTTAATAATTTTATATCGTTTTAATAATTTTATCTATGTGTTTTATTGATATTTATTTATTTATTTGAAGAGGCAGCAAAAAATAAAGTGAATAATAGTATGTATGAAAAGGAAAATGTAAGTAATTTGTGAATTCCAATCATGAGTGAGCAAGAGTGTGAACTTGTTTAAATACACAAACATTAAACATATTTAGAGTACCAGTACCCTTCAGCCAATATCCAAATACATTTACTAGAAAACAGTGTAAAAACAGCGACCGCGCTGGTGTAGTGACTAGCGTCTCGGACTTCCACCCAGAAGGTCCGGGATCGCGCCTACGCTCGGCGCATTAAAGATTTTTCACAAGCACTGAGCCGTTACCATCCTTCATGAGTAAGGGGATGGGGTAGTAGTACAGGACCCCAATGGAAATACGCCTAATCGGCCTTATTGGGCTATCCTTAGCTGGCTTAGCATGCGCTGGCTTTAAGAACTATTATTATTATTATTATTATTATTATAGTGCAAAAGAAGAAGAAACATTCATATACAATAGATATGACGGTAGGAAAAGACAGATGGTTGACTTTGGACCTCGGTGGCAGATGGTTGTCTATACGTCCCGCTCAAACTTTGCTTTGTTTATATTGCAGTGCGAGACCCTCTGAACTGTCGGGGTGTGATTGCCTGTCCGCTTTAATGACTGAAGACCTTAACAGTGTTTTATCATGTGATTGTGACCGCTCGTGTTCTCTCTGCGTGTTCTGCCTTGGCTTGGGGCCTTCAGTGGGTTCGACATGGCCAGCTGCCACGTGTCCCCCATCTTGCCGGCTGGGGACACTGGAATGGAGGTTTCCTTGTCTGGAGGGACAAAGAGGACCATAGTGGAGTTGGACACTCAGCTCAATGACCTTGGCAACACCAGTTCGCATAGCACCTCTAATCCCAAGCTTTCTCGGATCCACTCTATTGAGGACTTGTCGCATGTTAACCAGGATGGTGCAACTGTCGATGCATTGTCCTCTTCTCAGATGCCGGCGGATTTGGTAACGTACAAGCTTACCCCAGTACCTGTGAAGGTGGTCTTTGATGATGCTCCAGTTGTAACGGAAGCGATTAATAGACAGCTTTTTGGTAAATATGTGCGGCCTGGGAATGTGAAAGTCATAGGCTCTGGTACTAGCCTATTTATTACTGTGCCGAGGGTAGCCATGGACGAAATTAATTTTCTGCCAGACCCTTAAAAAAATTGGGGCTTGGTATGTAATATTCAAAGAGACTATCTCCCCTGAGGAACCTGCCTACTCTTGAGGTAAAATTGGGCTGGTGCGGCAAAACATCACGGAGGATCGGATAATGAAGGAGCTTGAGATTTTGCTAGGGGGCACTAGTGTTTTAAAGGAAGCTACTCGCCTGAAAAGGAGTATTGGTGACAGTACGGGTACCAGCGATGCCAGGGTCATACGCTTGCTCTTTAAGGGACCCCTGCCGAAGACAGTTGCACTGTCCATGTTTCCTTCCCAGTCTCCATGTTTATCTTTAGGTTGCATAGGTGTTACAACTGCCTTTTCTTCGGCCACAGTTTGGCCACCTGCAAACAGAAGGTGAGATGCGCAAATTGTAGCGGGTTTCATGTGATGACGAAGGATAATGGTCAGGAGTGCCCGAACACGCCCAGCTGCTTTTTCTGTGGTGGGGAACACCGGGTTAATTCTCGTACCTGCAGGGTTTACCGTTGTGCTGTGGACAAACATGACGACTACCGGGCAGGGCAGCTGTCTTTGGCTAAGGTTAACATCTTTCTTCACTCTCTCTCAATCCTACTAGGCAGCAGAAGTACCCGTTCAACACATTGCCCATGCCAGCACAGGCTGGACCCAAAGTACTGCGTCGTCCTTCACAATTAGCAAGCGGGTCACTGTCATATGCTGCGGCTGCTGCAGATGCAGATGCTGCCTGCCATAAACTGAAGTCCTTCATTTCATCTTACCCAGTACTTCTGTGGGGATCGGTTTTTATACTTCTTTACACTGACTTTACACTTCATGCTCCAGATCCTGCTTTACCATACTATCTTCAGGTAGATGCGATCGATAGGGAAATCGGAGCAGTACTCCTTCAACCTGACAGGGACACTGGAGTTATTCACCCGGTTTCATACTTCTCGGCCAAACTAAAACATCAGAGGGGTTACTCAGCCGTAGAAAAGGAATGTCTGGCATTGGTGTCTGTGGTGAAGAAATATGAGTGTTATGCCCTGTTTTTCTACAGGTTTAACTTGGGTAATGTGAGTTCTAACTGACTGGGTATATAAGGCTGCATGCACAATACAAGGTATGAGGAATAGAGAACACAAAAGAAACACACGGTAACAAGACACACGATCACGTTTATTAATATACCACTGCTGAATACTCGTGCAAGACAATATGATAGAAATGAACAACACTAGCATAAGTGGATCTGGATGGAGCCTAGTCTCCCACTTCCAACGTTCAGGTATTAATCTTCTGATCACTGGCTTATTTAACAGGTTTACATACTGGAGACCATCAATGTTACTTATAGATTCATATTCACTGTTAGATTTATTACTGGTAGCTCTGGTGCACAAGTAATAGTTCACAGACTAGATTAGACACGCGTATTTTAGAGCACGGGAATTCTAGTAACCTCAGGGGGGTACTGATCTAAGTTTTATATTCTTATGGCAGAAATACGTAGAACACAAATCAGTGGGCGAACGTTAGATATCACTAGGGTTTTACTCCTATGTAGTAATATCTGGATAAAGGTAATTACGAGAGTTAATGTCGCCTGTTAATTAATAAACACTGATACGCTTAGCACTTCCCAACTGGAATGGTTATATATGAATTACACTGGGCAAAGATATAGCCACTTCGTAGAAATATTAATAAGTGAATCTCTAAATAGCACTGTAACAATGTAGTACTGATAGAGTGAATCTTGGGTAGTATTTGATTGGTCTGGTCCTGGTTATCTTGCGTCCGTGATGTTGGGGGCTAACGACTGGTTCCGCGGCCGTCCAGGGTGTCCATATGTAGGAAGTTCTCAAGTACGTGGACAGGTCCTTCTATCCAAATCTGCCACGGAGTCTGCCAGCTCTGGAACTCACTTCTCAGCCACCAACAAGGATAGAGCTCGAGTTTAACTCTGGTGACCAACCTGGGTTGGTGTCTATCTTTCAACTGATTTTACTGGTGGCTGGAGCTGGGTTTATAGGCTCGGATTTGGGCCCTGTAGGCCATAGGGATCTCGAGTCTTATGGACTTTTTTGAGTTCTCAATAGATACGGGGACTAGGTAAGGTGGTGATTACTGTTGTGGCACATGGCTATAGGAAGCCTTCATAATAATTTATGATATAACTGAGCCTTAGTAAGAGGTACTATTTTGGCTATACTGGAATTATTTAGGGGAGGGAGACTGGATCTACTTTGCGAGGAGGATGGGGACAGCTGTGATAGGAGCGTCTCTCTTAGATTGTTCAATCTTCATGCTATGGTATAGCTGAGGTGCTAATTTAGTGATCAGAGTATGCAAGAAAGGTAAATGGTTTATTGTGAGTTAATAGAGGTTAGTAAAGGTGTTAGTCATGCATGGTTAGTTCATTGATAGGAAGAATTCCTGTGCTACCTGGCAATGACCCGGAAGTCAAATCAAGGGTCAGGTATACCTCCGCAGGGGTGGGGGTCTCCCTCCTCGGGTGGGTAAAAAGGGGTAGCTGGGCGCCCTCTCTCTGGGATGGTCGTCCGGCGGCTGTGGCTAGGGGCTTGCCATATCACAAGTGTTTGTAATAACCCTCTGTTTATGAGACAGATGTGGGTGTCCTTAATACCAAAACCGAAGGTGCCTTGGCTAGCTGGTTTTACTCAGTTGGTTGTTAATTGTATGGTTTGCTGGATGTGGTGGAGACTGGGTTGCTAACTCTGCCACATTTATCTGGAAGTATGGCAATAGAAGTTAGTTACTGGCGAGGCGGCTAGCCTCGCACCGACAACCATTGGGTGCAGGGTTGTGAATTGGTTGTAAGGGAATAGATGGCATGCAAGGGGTTAGTAAAGTTCTAATGTTGTTCCGGCCTACTAAGGGAAGGTAGGCTGGATAGGAGTATATATATAAAAGGTTGGAGAGCGTTAGCAACGGAAAAATCAAGGATCTTCAAGAGGTATGAGGGAGAGGCTAGGTCGGACAAGAGTCGAGGAGCGCGGGGTGTTAATGAGAGGGGGGGAGTTCAGGGGGCTACGTGGAAATTTGACCCTAAGGTCTCTGGGCGTGGGGGTGGCATTAGGCTACAGTTAATATTGGAGTTTGAAAGGACAGTGAAAGTAAGTTAGCCAAATGCTACCGGGGGATGCAACTAAGGGGTGGTATACGAGTCTGGAAAAGATAGAATCATGTGGACTGTGGGGCTGGGGGGGGGAGAAGGAGGTTAACTGTAGGTGTGTGCTTGACTGTGGATAAAGTAGGGAAAAACATGGTGCATTATTACTCGTCAATACGAGGGGTTATGGACACTATTAGTTGGCACGATTTTTTGTACGTCTAGTTGTCCCTGGGAACTGCGTTTTCTATGAAATATAGACCAAGGAAAAGCGGCAGTTCGTAGGGGTACTTCGTTATTGTTTCGTGATCTATGATAGACAATGGAAAAGAAAGGTTATCTATACAATCTCTGGTTGGGGTAAGCATTAAGTTATAGCATGGTGGCTAACATCTTTAGTCATGGCTGTCTGGCGGGTTGGCATTGGCTCAACCTAGGGACAGGGCATGGGTGTTTTAATATGAATGTGTATTCTTGTTCATCCTCATGTATGGGAGAGTCTGGTGGGTAAGAGGTGTAGGACACAAAGCAAAAATGGAGTAGTGTGGACTGTGGATACGAAGGAGGTGATTGGAAGACGTATAACAATTGTGGAAAAGTAAATGGAAAAGATGAACACAATGGCAGATAAAGATAACTAACCTAAGGATTGAATACATAGATTTATGGGGGCGAATGGTCTTCAGAAACTTAGTCTGGCAAGACAAGGTATTTTAGGGTATGTTGATATTAATAACTAACCTAAGGATTAAATACATAGATTTATGGGGGCGATTGGTCTTCAGAAACTTAGTCTGGCAAGACAAGGTATTTTAGGGTATGTTGATATTAATAACTAACCTAAGGATTGAATACATAGATTTATGGGGGCGATTGGTCTTCAGAATCTTAGTCTGGCAAGACAAGGTATTTTAGAGTATGTTGATATTAATATCCTAACTTAGGGACAGGGCATGGGTGTATTAACTTAAGGTGTATTTATGTTCATCATCAGGTAGGTAGAGGTGTAGGACACGAGGGGTAGTGTATACGCGAGGTGGGGGAAAGGGTTGTGAATTGTAAAGGGGTTGGTTTGAGGCTAGGCGCCGCGCCGCTCGTGACCTAGGATAGTGACCCTGAATGCGCTGGACATAGGGGTGGCATCTCCCTACGATCGAACAGGTAAAGTGGTGTGTGCAGCAGGGCGTGAAGGATAAGCGGACAGGATGACCCAAAACAGGGTACCACTGAGCATAGGGTCACGAAGCAAAACAGAGTAGTGTGGATTGTGTATACGAAGGAGGTGATTGGAAGACGTATAACAATTGTGGAAAAGTAAATGGAAGAGATGAACACAATGGCGGATAAAAGATAATTAACCTAAGGATGGAATGCATGCATGAATGACGACATTATAGCCGTCGTCCTAATAAGATGATGAAACCGGGTTGGTCTGCACGTGGCACAATACGACACAAGGACAGTGCCGCTATGTCATATCAATACTGGTGGCATACTCCGGTTAATATTATATAATACACTTAGTTACTAGAAGAACAAGGCAAGGGGGGCGACTGAGCACGGGGGTACATATATCTATACTCGTCATGGAAAGGGAGATACGAGGTAGCTTTCCTGCATCTCTCCTGATAATAGTCTGCAGATTGGTCATAGTGAGTTTATCCGAATTAACAGGCCTAAATCAATACAATAACTGGCATAGGGTTATCGGGTGTATAGAGTCGTGGTTAAAGGTTGGGAATCTATAGTTAGTGGATAAAACCACGGGGGGTTAGAGACTTAGAATTGGTGGGGCTATGATTGTTATATAACTAAATACAGGGCTGACGTAATCACGATCTGATTTGGTGTGAAATGGAAGTTAAGGTGTCTTAGATCGCCTCGAACCTACACAATGAAAGTATTATAGCCTGTATGGTGGTTACCTAATTAAATACATACTTAGGTGGTACATCAAGAATATCAGTGAGTAAAGTATTGTGGTTTGTATATTAGAAGACTGTGATTGAGAGACGTATAATATGTGGAATGAATTGAGAGAGAGAGAGACCAAAATTAATCGAGAAAGGAAAAATGGGCCGGGGATCTCGTTGGGGATGGTAGTTTCGCTCTCAGGATTTTCGTTCCTGTGGCTCGTTAGGGTTGGAGGTTTCGCTCTCAGGATTTTCGTACCACAGCGTTCCTGTGGCATTTTACTTCCGTCGCCTTTATATTAGGTACGACCTCGTACCTCAAGGTTGGAGTACGTAGGTTTGTTTAGGGGGGCCAGGTCAGGTCGGTGAGGGGGTTAGGTTGGAGGGAAATGGCAGCCTGTCGGTGAGGACGAATATTACTGTCATCCCGACTAGCAACAGACTGTTCAGAAAAGAGAGACAAAACTTAAAACATTTTATCCTGGAATGTGAATAATATAATGAAATTAGGAAAAAAATTACTCAGGCCATATATCTAAGACACTGGAAACTAGTAGGAGAGTTACTATTCAAGAAAAAAAGGAACGAGGGAAGAAAATACATAGATGTTGGAAAAGGAGAGAAAAGATGATAAAAGAACTTGACGAAAGGACAGATAATTAAGAACACAGGAAAATTAAGAAGAGGTAAAGTGTTTAACAATGTAAAAAACAAATTTAAAAGATAGTCAGAAAAGTGTAGGTTAACAAGAAAAGTAGTATGACTAAGGGAAAAAAATATAATATATATAGTATGGAAAATATGTAAATTTAAGAAAGAACAGATAATTAAGAACACAGGAAAATTAAGAAGAGCTAAAGTGTTTAACAATGTATACAACAAATTTAAAAGATAGTCAGAAAAGTGAAGGTTAACAAGAAAATTAGTATGACTAAGGGAAAAAAATATAATATATACAAAATATGGAAAACATGTAAATTTATAGAATCATGCTCAATCGCTTAGGAATTGAGAACAATGCCATGGAAATTTAAGTACAATAACATCCTCATCATCATCAGGCGGGGGGGGGGGGGGGGGGGTTGTTTAGGGTCGCCGTTAGTCTTGGTGAAGGTCTGGGTGTATTGGCAGGGGTGGTGGTGGTGGTTGTGGCTTTGACCTTGGGGGTTCACTTTCACTTTTGGAAGGGAGGGGTGGATATACCGTTAGGTCTGTCGTTAGGAATGTGGGTCTGGGTGAGAGCTGGCCCGGGGCCAGTTTTGGAGGGTGGTTTAAATGGTTTCGGTCGGGGGTAGTGATAGGGGGGGTTTAAAGGTGAAACGGGCAGGTCGAGTCGGGGTTGTTGTTGCGGAAGAGGTTGGTGCTGGGGAGGGTTTGAATTGTGTAGAGAGTTGTGGTCGTGAGTGGTTAGGCTGGCAGGGTGGGAATTGGTGGAGGTTGAAAGTTTAGCTGGGCTAATGATGGTGGGAGACCGACTGGTGAGCAGGTGTTCGGTACGCATGAGGGGGGGAAATCACTTTGGTGGGGGTCACGCGTGAGGGGGGGATTAACGGCGCATGTGGGAGGATCAGAGTGGTGAGGTGTGAGTGATCTAGGAAACGGAATTAGTTGGTGGGACTGGGGAGGATTGGTGGGGGAAGAGTTAGGCATAGGACATGGGTTATTGGGGGAGGACTGATGTACTGATTTGTGGTTGTTAAAAGTACGAATTTGGGGAATTTTCTTGGTGGCAGTCACGGTCTGTTTAGATGTTATCTGGGATTGGTGAGTTTGTCTGTCATGAGAGGGCGAGTCAAGTGTGGGGTTTTGAAGTTTTCTAGGGGTGTGAATTGTGTGGGGGTGGAAGGGAGCTACTGACGGAAAACTGTCACAAGGGGAATTTTGTTGTTTGCGGAATTGCTGAACATTTCTGGGGGCATGGGGGAAACATTGTTGGGTACATAGGTCGGCATTTTCCCTGGAAACACGTGCACATAAATATTTGTTAGCATGGTTTTTACATATATAAGAGTCTGTCCTGGAAACATGGGAGGATTGACCCTGGACAGATGGGGGTCTGGGTGATTGACAGGTAAATTGTGGGGATGGGATGAGTAGGTCAGTTTGGAGAGATTGTTGCGGAAGAGATTTGTCTCGGAAAACAATGGAATTTGGTAGGATGGATGAAGGAGACATTGATGGAGATTTTGGTTCTGGTGCTGGATTATGGGGCAGAGGTAGGTTGGTGAGCGGGGGTGTTACTGGAGGTGGATTCAAGAGCGGTTCGGTGTAATGTTGGAGAGGGTGACAAGGGAGGGGGGGAATAGGAGGTAGGCAGAGCTGTAGCATTCTTGGTTGATGCGGGTGTTTGAAAGGGTTCACCGAGGTTGGGCATGTGGGGAGATGATGGTGGGGGGGATGAGGTTGACAGTTTTGAGGGGGGGACAGTTGATGAATATGAGGAAGTGAGAGGTGTGACAAGTTGTTGAGGGATTGACGGGGGTGAAGGTTGGTCTTGGGTGACAGGGGCATGTGAGAGAGTGGAGGGGGGGCTCATTTTCTGACCAGCATTTGTCAGGGGTGAAATTGAAAAAGAATTGGTTACTGTGGGGGTGACCATTTCTGCGTGCTCTGGTTTGTTGGCAGGCATAGAAAAAGGATGGGGTTTATGGGGTAACACAATTGATGGAAGGTGATTGTTGGTGGATGGCTGGGAAGGGGAAAATTTAGGGATGGTCAGAGAGGATAGAGGCAAGGAAGAGTGCACTGGGGTTGGACTTTCACCGGAAGTCATTTTGGAAGGGTGCACAGAGTTTTCTTTAGGGGGATGGAGGGACTTATCAATGATAGTGTTCAGTGGAGGAATACATTTACTTTCTTGGATAGGGGCTGAAGGGTTGGATAGGGGATTCATCGAAATGAGTTGGCATTTTTCTCTGATGGAGAGCATATGTTCTTCGAATGAGCCGTACGGGTCGAGATGGGCGGTGATGTGGGGTGGGAGGATGTCTAATAATGCGGTGAATAAGAGTTCATTTTGTTGCTCTTCATCTTCAGAGCTATACGTGGTCCTCACGTATCTGTAGAGTTGTATGAGGGTCACATTTATATCCCCTTCATACTTGATCTCGTCGACTTTTTTATTATTTCGGGGGCGACGAGGGAACCCAAAAGTGGCCCTAAGGTCCGGATCACGAGGGATCGAAACTGGTTCCAGGTAAACTCTGGCGTTACCTGTTTAACAATTTGGGAAACGGCTTTTCCCAACTGCATAATGTGCAATAATGCAACGGCGATTTTGTCGCGGTCATTTTGAAGTGCCACATCTAACACTGGCTTTACTATGTCTAAGTAAGTGGCGATATCATACGTGTTTACATCATACTTGGGAATGTGTGTGAGTGTCATAGCGAGCTGCCATTTTTGCGATGTTCCCATGTTTCTACTGTACCAAACTTGCAGTGTAATGCAACCTTTTATCCGAATCAAGAACCACCGCTGCCGCCAATGTTATGCCCTGTTTTTCTACAGGTTTAACTTGGGTAATGTGAGTTCTAACTGACTGGGTATATAAGGCTGCATGCACAATACAAGGTATGAGGAATAGAGAACACAAAAGAAACACACGGTAACAAGACACACGATCACGTTTATTAATATACCACTGCTGAATACTCGTGCAAGACAATATGATAGAAATGAACAACACTAGCATAAGTGGATCTGGATGGAGCCTAGTCTCCCACTTCCAACGTTCAGGTATTAATCTTCTGATCACTGGCTTATTTAACAGGTTTATATACTGGAGACCATCAATGTTACTTATAGATTCATATTCACTGTTAGATTTATTACTGGTAGCTCTGGTGCACAAGTAATAGTTCACAGACTAGATTAGACACGCGTATTTTAGAGCACGGGAATTCTAGTAACCTCAGGGGGGTACTGATCTAAGTTTTATATTCTTATGGCAGAAATACGTAGAACACAAATCAGTGGGCGAACGTTAGATATCACTACGGTTTTACTCCTATGTAGTAATATCTGGATAAAGGTAATTACGAGAGTTAATGTCGCCTGTTAATTAATAAACACTGATACGCTTAGCACTTCCCAACTGGAATGGTTATATATGAATTACACTGGGCAAAGATATAGCCACTTCATAGAAATATTAATAAGTGAATCTCTAAATAGCACTGTAACAATGTAGTACTGATAGAGTGAATCTTGGGTAGTATTTGATTGGTCTGGTCCTGGTTATCTTGCGTCCGTGATGTTGGGGGCTAACGACTGGTTCCGCGGCCGTCCAGGGTGTCCATATGTAGGAAGTTCTCAAGTACGTGGACAGGTCCTTCTATCCAAATCTGCCACGGAGTCTGCCAGCTCTGGAACTCACTTCTCAGCCACCAACAAGGATAGAGCTCGAGTTTAACTCTGGTGACCAACCTGGGTTGGTGTTTATCTTTCAACTGATTTTACTGGGGGCTGGAGCTGGGTTTATAGGCTCGGTTTTGGGCCCTGTAGGCCATAGGGATCTCGAGTCTTATGGACTTATTTGAGTTCTCAATAGTGTGACGCACCCCAGTGCTGGGCAACGCAACCTGATTGTACTCCTTGGTACTCCACTGTACCGCCCGTGATCTGGCTACCGTCAGCCGCTATGTATATTGAGTGTGACAACTTATAACTATGTTCTTTGTATCTCTGCAAAGGTCTCGTCATGTGCTAACCAGTGGTGGGTTTTGTTTTAAGCCATGTCGAGACCTTCCATTTAATATGTAGTATCAATAGAGAAGTTGATAGATAGGATAATGGGAATTCAGAGAGAGAGTGAGTTGGGCTTCAGAGCAAGAGGGTAGCAACACGCCGCGCTGCCGGCCGGGTGGTTGCCAGACGTATGGACTGGTTGGCAGCCTTGCCCTTATAGCTAGGCGCGATAGGGTTGGTAGTCCATTGTTGCCTGCCTGGGCTGGGCCCATGTTGTCATACAGCACACTGCCTGGAGGTTGGCTGTGTGTTCCTGGACTAGGTTGCCTAGAACCTTTGAGATTCTAACATCCCTTGCTCTCTCTCCCCACTTCTCACGGTTGCACTCTTTCTCTCTGACGACATTACTCTCATTTCATTCTTCTCTCTATTTAAATGCATAACCTTCCCTTGAGGTCCTAAAGGAGTTTCAGCACTCACCTCTCGTATTACTCTTAGGACAAGCATATATTTACATGTATTAGATTTAAGGGGTTAATGTGAACAGCGATCTTCTTGATGAGGATAGTTGGTGAACGTTCTACATGTTCACGAGTTATGCCCTGCTCATCATCCCATTTGTGACTAGACTGGTGCCATGTGTAAGAGCCCGACCATGCCCAGGAGTTGTCTGTAGAGGGACGAGGACTTAGCCTTGATTTGCATACCGAGCCAGGAGCGAGTGTAGCACCCGAGACTACAGCTCGCTCGTAGTGCCGGTATAGTAGAGTAACGTAATTTATCTGTCCTTGTGTTCTCTACAGTCTTCTCCTGGGTTCTCGCTTTCGGTGCTGGGACTCGTTGTTCCTGTGACTTGGCCTGCTAGCTAGAACACATGGGGATGATGAGTGGGATATATCTTTATTTTACTATGCATTGCAGCTCTCTTTAAGTATATCTATAACACTTTACAATACACATTACTCACACACAAGACAACACTATTAATACTTTCATGTATCAATTAACTGCACTGTCGTTTTGCTGCTGTGTCCGGAGTTCTGTTGCGTAGGGCGCATACGGACTCGGAGGGGAGACAGAGTGAGAGAAGCGAAGTAGCCTATGCGGTAGTAGGCTACCGGCGCAGTACTGTTGCCTGCAACCTTTTAGTTATTCCAAGTATAGATTCATTATTATAATAAGTGACTACTGTTTATGTTCCTCCCATGTGTATTATTAGGTATCTACTGGATCATGAACATCTTGTATGCTACATGCTAGTGCATGTTAGTAGGGGACAGTTAGTGTAGTGCACGCGCTTTCAAGTAGGCGTGTACATTTGTCATTTAGCATTTCACTGTCATACCTTTAGCCTGCTTCTATTCTACATTATTAGAGGCTTAATATTAACGTAGTTTCTTGAGTATTGCATTTCTTTAGTAATAACGTAACCTATAAATGTCTGAGGGAGTTTAGCCTCATAGCCTACCCCTGTTGTACACTTTCGCCGAGTTAAGGTACCTCGTTACCGTAGACGATAACTCTGTAGGGCGTTGGTGCTTTTGTTGTCTGGAGCATATAGTATTTGGGACTGGAATCGAGCGTGTCGTTGTCACTTAAGCCATTTCTGTCCTACGATCAAGAATCCCGAATATGTATTGCCGATCCAGCCGTAACAATAGATACGGGGACTAGGTAAGGTGGTGATTACTGTTGTGGCACATGGCTATAGGAAGCCTTCATAATATGATATAACCGAGCCTTAGTAAGAGGTACTATTTTGGCTATACTGGAAGTATTTAGGGGAGGGAGACTGGATCTACTTTGCGAGGAGGATGGGGACAGCTGTGATAGGAGCGTCTCTCTTAGATTGTTCAATCTTCATGCTATGGTATAGCTGAGGTGCTAATTTAGTGATCAGAGTATGCAAGAAAGGTAAATGGTTTATTGTGAATTAATAGAGGTTAGTAAAGGTGTTAGTCATGCATGGTTAGTTCATTGATAGGAAGAATTCCTGTGCTACCTGGCAATGACCCGGAAGTCAAATCAAGGGTCAGGTATACCTCCGCAGGGGTGGGGGTCTCCCTCCTCGGGTGGGTAAAAAGGGGTAGCTGGTCGTCCGGCGGCTGTGGCTAGGGGCTTGCCATATCACAAGTGTTTGTAATAACCCTCTGTTTATGAGACAGATGTGGGTGTCCTTAATACCAAAACCGAAGGTGCCTTGGCTAGCTGGTTTTACTCAGTTGGTTGTTAATTGTATGG
This sequence comes from Paralithodes platypus, assembly GCA_032716605.1. NCBI lineage: Eukaryota > Metazoa > Arthropoda > Malacostraca > Decapoda > Lithodidae > Paralithodes > Paralithodes platypus. The sequence continues at coordinate 11,723,106 of CM064559.1, forward strand.
TTTGCTGGATGTGGTGGAGACTGGGTTGCTAACTCTGCCACATTTATCTGGAAGTATGGCAATAGAAGTTAGTTACTGGCGAGGCGGCTAGCCTCGCACCGACGACCATTGGGTGCAGGGTTGTGAATTGGTTGTAAGGGAATAGAGGGCATGCAAGGGGTTAGTAAAGTTCTAATGTTGTTCCGGCCTACTAAGGGAAGGTAGGCTGGATAGGAGTATATATATAAAAGGTTGGAGAGCGTTAGCAACGGAAAAATCAAGGATCTTCAAGAGGTATGAGGGAGAGGCTAGGTCGGACAAGAGTCGAGGAGCGCGGGGTGTTAATGAGAGGGGGGGAGTTCAGGGGGCTACGTGGAAATTTGACCCTAAGGTCTCTGGGCGTGGGGGTGGCATTAGGCTACAGTTAATATTGGAGTTTGAAAGGACAGTGAAAGTAAGTTAGCCAAATGCTACCGGGGGATGCAACTATGGGGTGGTATACGAGTCTGGAAAAGATAGAATCATGTGGACTGTGGGGCTGGGGGGGGGAGAAGGAGGTTAACTGTAGGTGTGTGCTTGACTGTGGATAAAGTAGGGAAAAACATGGTGCATTATTACTCGTCAATACGAGGGGTTATGGACACTATTAGTTGGCACGATTTTTTGTACGTCTAGTTGTCCCTGGGAACTGCATTTTCTATGAAATATAGACCAAGGAAAAGCGGCAGTTCGTAGGGGTACTTCGTTATTGTTTCGTGATCTATGATAGACAATGGAAAAGAAAGGTTATCTATACAATCTCTGGTTGGGGTAAGCATTAAGTTATAGCATGGTGGCTAACATCTTTAGTCATGGCTGTCTGGCGGGTTGGCATTGGCTCAACCTAGGGACAGGGCATGGGTGTTTTAATATGAATGTGTATTCTTGTTCATCCTCATGTATGGGAGAGTCTGGTGGGTAAGAGGTGTAGGACACGAAGCAAAAATGGAGTAGTGTGGACTGTGGATACGAAGGAGGTGATTGGAAGACGTATAACAATTGTGGAAAAGTAAATGGAAAAGATGAACACAATGGCGGATAAAGATAACTAACCTAAGGATTGAATACATAGATTTATGGGGGCGAATGGTCTTCAGAAACTTAGTCTGGCAAGACAAGGTATTTTAGGGTATATTGATATTAATAACTAACCTAAGGATTAAATACATAGATTTATGGGGGCGATTGGTCTTCAGAAACTTAGTCTGGCAAGACAAGGTATTTTAGGGTATGTTGATATTAATAACTAACCTAAGGATTGAATACATAGATTTATGGGGGCGATTGGTCTTCAGAAACTTAGTCTGGCAAGACAAGGTATTTTAGAGTATGTTGATATTAATATCCTAACTTAGGGACAGGGCATGGGCGTATTAACTTAAGGTGTATTTATGTTCATCATCAGGTAGGTAGAGGTGTAGGACACGAGGGGTAGTGTATACGCGAGGTGGGGGAAAGGGTTGTGAATTGTAAAGGGGTTGGTTTGAGGCTAGGCGCCGCGCCGCTCGTGACCTAGGATAGTGACCCTGAATGCGCTGGACATAGGGGTGGCATCTCCCTACGATCGAACAGGTAGAGTGGTGTGTGCAGCGGGGCGTGAAGGATAAGTGGACAGGATGACCCAAACAGGGTACCCTGAGCAGAGGGTCATGAAGCAAAATAGAGTAGTGTGGATTGTGTATACGAAGGAGGTGATTGGAAGACGTATAACAATTGTGGAAAAGTAAATGGAAGAGATGAACACAATGGCGGATAAAAGATAATTAACCTAAGGATGGAATGCATGCATGAATGACGACATTATAGCCGTCGTCCTAATAAGAGGATGAAACCTGGTTGGTCTGCACGTGGCACAATACGACACAAGGACAGTGCCGCTATGTTGTATCAATACTGGTGGCATACTCCGGTTAATATTATATATACACTCGAGTTACTAGAAGAACAAGGCAAGGGGGGCGACTGAGCACGGGGGTACATATATCTATACTCGTCATGGAAAGGGAGATACGAGGTAGCTTTCCTGCATCTCTCCTGATAATAGTCTGCAGATTGGTCATAGTGAGTTTATCCGAATTAACAGGCCTAAATCAATACAATAACTGGCATAGGGTTATCGGGTGTATAGAGTCGTGGTTAAAGGTTGGGAATCTATAGTTAGTGGATAAAACCACGGGAGGTTAGAGACTTAGAATTGGGGGGCTATGATTGTTATATAACTAAATACAGGGCTGACGTAATCACGATCTGATTTGGTGTGAAATGGAAGTTTAGGTGTCTTAGATCGCCTCGAACCTACACAATGAAAGTATTATAGCCTGTATGGTGGTTACCTAATTAAATACATACTTAGGTGGTACATCAAGAATATCAGTGAGTAAAGTATTGTGGTTTGTATATTAGAAGACTGTGATTGAGAGACGTATAATATGTGGAATGAATTGAGAGAGAGAGAGACCAAAATTAATCGAGAAAGGAAAAATGGGCCGGGGATCTCGTTGGGGATGGTAGTTTCGCTCTCAGGATTTTCGTTCCTGTGGCTCGTTAGGGTTGGAGGTTTCGCTCTCAGGATTTTCGTACCACAGCGTTCCTGTGGCATTTTAATGAGTCCTATCCTCCTCAGCATTATCCAACAGTCTGAGTTACACACTATTATTCAATCAATGACATCCTTAAAACTAGTTGGCTAGATATTTACGCGCAATCGAAAGCATACTGTTGACGAGGTGAATATCTAATTAATAACTGTTGTTTCCTTATAACAAACAGAGTATTTCATGGGTTTGGGTTGAAGCCCTTCTCTAACTCTTTCTTCAGCTAGGTCTAACCTATTTTTCAAATGCTAAACCCCGGAAAACTTCTCAGGTAAACACAGTTATCTCAATTACATGGGCTTTTATCAATTGTTTTCCCTTACAGCTTTACCCTGAAGAACTCCCACTTAATATTTAACATATCTTTACTTAATATCCTATAAGATCCTGCACTATTTCTAGCTGACTGGTAGGGTGCCTTTACTAACAATAACAGCTATATCTCTCAACACATCATCTCTTTATTTCATCATTTGTCTAATCAGTTTCTCTTTTGCTGCTCTATAAGAACACATAGATTGTATGATTGGAACTCACTGGCTCAGTCTAGCATTTAACTTTTTGGTAAGTCTGTTCGGGCCCTTAAGGGTCCTTTAAAAGAGGGTGGCACCAATAGAACGTTTTGCGACCATGATAACATATACGGGTTTGAACTGGGAGTGAGTTATGAGGCGAGCGTTTTAAAGGGAGATGAGAGTTGATCTTTGTGCTGCGTAACAGGAGGTTGGTGATTGGTCGAGCGTGGGGGAGTGTCAGGGTGTTCCCTGTGACAATATTTAAAGGGTAAACCTTGCTTATCCCCCTGAGCTATTCCCGTCTCCTGATTGGAGGAGGGAATTACTCCTTCAATTATATCTTTATAATTTAATAGTGATTTTAATTATTATATTTTCATTGTAATAAGTAATTTACTGATGTCATGTTATTACCTTTTTATAAACCTAATTTGACGTTGAAGTGAAAAAAAGAGATAATACTATAAACCAGAAATAAACAATATATAAATAAAATAAAGATTAAACCTAATATAAATAAATCATAATAATCTCCGCTGAACATCCTGCATACTAAATATTTTAAGTTCAGTCTTTATGTACAACTTAAGTTTCATCCCTAGACTCCTTTAACCCGTGGAGCCCCGGCTAGTTTTGTAATGTTTGCGCACCAGAACCCGGCCGGTTTTCAAAAAATGGTTTTATTCCAGAAACAATAGCGAATGGGTTAGGAATGAAGGAAAAACCACGAAAAACCGCTCAAAAAGCTTAAAAAATGGTCCTACAGAGCCCCCGAAAATGGATTTTACAAGAGTAAAAAATTGAAGGCAATTATCCCAAAAAAACAGGTTATTGCGCGCTCGCGCGCACGCACGTGGACTTTGAGAGTTTTCAACCATCGGCACGGTTGCGTGGGATACGTACACAGTTCCCATACAAATCTGAGCCCTCTTGAGTGGCTACACCTGAGGTTACGGTCGGCGCAATTAGGGTGACGCGCCAGGCGCGTCTCTGGGGCTGTGCGTTACATACATCGCCGACGCGTCAGGCGCGTCGCTGGGGCTATACGGGTTAAGGCATAAACAGTCAATCTAAAAAATAAACTATTCAATCCAACCTTTGAGTCGTTACATTAAGGGGCCTGACCGGGATCGGGTAGCTATTGTCTTCACTTCATACTCTAAATTGAGCTTAATTTTTCATAATTACTCAATGCTTTAACTTATTCAATTATCTTCATCATCTCAACAAGTCACGAAATCTTTAGCCTATTTGAATTATTGCTGATAATGCTTAAACCTGCATTCCATTCCTTATAGTTTGGTTAGTGCATTCTATGTGTGGTAGTATAATTCAGTCAGTTTTGGGAGAGTTCAGTGCTTACCAGTCAGTGTAGACCACACCTTTCTTATCCTCATAGTCATCCATGCTCATTAAAGCCCCTTTCACACATTCACGATTTGGGTCCCGATGTGCCACATGGTCCGAAAATTGGTACATCGGCAGAGACGATGACACGAAACAAGCGTGTGACGATGGATACATGATGGTGTCACGTCAACAGCACGACGAGACCGATGAAACCACGAGTGCCACAGGAGTACGGCACGTCATAGCCCTAACAGTCAAAATTACAGTAAAAACGGAACCCGACTGGCACGATGGGAACCCGATGAGGGGTGATGGAGCTAAGATGGTGTCACGTGACCGATACGACAAGGACGACGCCACAACGACAGACGGCCTGACAGACACATTCGGATATAAAAGGGGGCGGATATGGTACCTGCACGTCACTCTACACACATACCCAGCCACGGCCACCCGTCACCACTCGCCCTACACCAGGCTATGGATGAGTTTGAGGTTCTGCAAGCTGCAGGTTGATCTGGCAGCACACAAGGCCACACTCAATTTACAGTTGTACATGGCTCTGCAAGGTGCCAACGCAATGCTAGTACAAACCACGAAACGAAGGAGATAGAGTGTGTGTGTATGCATGATTGTATTTACCTAATTGTAATTTACAGGATTGAGATTACTCTCGTAGTGTCCCGTCAGCCTTTAACTTGTCATATTTTACTTTAAAAATGTGTGTGTGTGTGTGTATGACTGTGAGTGTGTGTGTACTGTGTGCGGCATTACCCGACATAACCCCCACCAGAGAAAAACGCTTATCTAGCCCTTGCTAGAATCACTAGGAAGATAGAGAAACGTTTACTCGCTTACGTCAATAGTTGTAATGTAAATGTCCACCCCGGCCAAGATAACGATGATATGTTAATAATTAGGGGTTTTTCTTTCTTTGGTTTACTATTTGTATTGTCTATATACATACTCAACACACACATACGTACACTGTACACACACACTTGCACTCACACACACACTCGCACTCATACTTGCACTCACACACATTGTGGTGGGAGAGAGTGATGCCCCGTCCCTGTTCGTGGCCATATTTATGGCGGAAAAAAGGCACCGGAAAAAATGGCACTAGAAAAATAGAAACAGGAAAAAAAGGCACCGGATTTTTTTTCTCACAAATTACGGACTAAGAAAAAATGGCACAAAACACATGTATTAAGGAGTAATAGATAAGTAAAATATGTTTCGATGCAATATGCAATATTTATTAGTGGCCCCTCCATCATTGACGAACATGCCTATTACATAAGGCACCCTCTTCAAACACTCATCCGCCGTAGTTTTGAATCTACCGCGCAGAGCATTTAAAATATGAGGAGCCTTCATCATGAGTGCACGCGACCTCACTCATGGCTTCAGTCATTATGAATTGGGTTCTCACTACGAAAAAACTTTGTAAAATATAAAAAGAAAAAGAAAATAAGAATAACTATTCAATAAGCTTTCCATAATATCGTGGATGTACTTGTGTGGAAAGCGAGAGAATGACTAAGAGGGTGTACGAGAGCGAGGTGGAGGGACAGAGGGGGAGAGGTAGACCGAATATGAGGTGGAAGGATGGAGTGAGGAACTACATGAACGAAGGCGGTGCTGGTTGGGGGGAGGGGCGTCGACTGACTGGGGACAGAGGTGCATGGGGGCGGTTCGTTCGTGGCCACCCCTTCGGGGATCACGGCGTCAGGCAATAGATAGATAGATAGACTTGTGTGGATCTTTGACCAGACGCTGACTCAGGCGTCATTCTTCCTTCTCTGCTCTGCGCTCAGCCTGCCCGGACGTGTCTCCCCACGCTCCGCTGGTTCCGCATTTGTTGCGTCCCTAGTGAGTTTTTTCTCATTTGTTTACTCCGGGATGTATCGAGTAAGGTTAGGATATGCGTAGCAGGAGTGTCCTGGGCTGGTTGCCCGCAGTGCAGTGTATTTTGGGTCGTGTGTTTGGGGCATCTATTTCGGATGTACCCTCGTGGTCCTGTTGTGGACTTGTGAACTTTTTCACTGTTAGCTAGCTTTGTGATGCAGGCGGCTTTCATTACGCGTTATTATTGCTTCCTTTTATCTTTCTGATGAGGTAGCTTATTTTTGCTGACGTTCCCAGCGTATTTTTCTTCACTTAGTGAAGTTTTTTCTGGGTCCCGAGTCAGTTCTTCCCTTTGCCGGAAGTGTTTGCTACAGTGGTGTGTTAACGGTGGTTCCTGTTGTGATATAATTCAGTGCTTTTTGTTTATATTACGACATGTTTACTTTTATGTCTGTCTGCCTAGGCCTAGCCAGCCTCTCGTAGCTTTGCCACATGTACAAGTGTTATTAATTTATGTTATAAATATGTACTACTGTGTCATGTGTGTCCTAGTTAAGTTGTGTATTGGCTAATTCTACGGACTATTTATGTGTCCTGGTTTAGTTGTGTATTGGCTAATTCCTCGGACTATGTTGGGCCCGGCGTTAGTTGTGTTTTGGCTACGCCTCGGTCCTGTTTTGCGTTCAGATGGTATCTGGACGGGGTGGGTTATTTCTGGCGGATTTTTCTCGGTTACACCATGAAAAACCCTGCTGGTTGTCAAGTTTTAGCCACGCGTGGTTTAAAAACAGGCTTGTTTCCCCGGCGAGTGGGTGTCTGTGGCTCCCCAGGACTGCGTCTCTGTGGTGCCTGTTTCAGGCCCCTTATGAATCCCGGCGGGATGGCTGTACCCATCTAACAGTGTTCATACGAACACGTGTTTGTATTTTTTTCGGTTTTGCAAAGCCAATAAAAAACTAAGCTGTTGTTGTTTTTCCTCCCCGGCGATCTTTTACAAAGAAGTGGGGATAGGATTGGTTGGGGTTAACTTTAAATCACCCGGCGGGTGCAACCTGGAAGGGTGGGATGAACGAATTTACAATAGAAATTCAGTTTAGTTGACCAGACTTTGAGGGATGCATTGTGTATCACCTTCAACATACGGCGAATTAAGGCACAATTGGGGTAAACGTTTTTAAACTATTATTCACACCAGGCGGGTGCTCCCTGGAAGGGTGGGAATAACGAATTTTCAATTCAGTTAGTTAACCAGACAATTGAGGGATACGTTTTGTATCGCCGCCTTCAGCTTAAGGCGTAATTGGGGTTAACAGTTTTTAAACTAATATTCACACCCGGCGGGTGCTCCCTGGAAGGGTGGGAATAACGAATTTACAATTCAGTTAGTTAACCAGACAATTGAGGGATACGTTTTGTATCGCCGCCTTCAGCATACGGCGATCTAAAAAGATACATCGGGAGAAGTTAGATCTCGTATATGTGTCAGGCTTCCCAGTTTTTGATCTACGAGATAATTCGAGGGCCGGAGTCTTTTTTAGTTTTTTTTCCAAAATTTAATCTGGAAACAAACACCACCGGAAAGACTAAATCAGTTATAAACGCCATGCGGGTCTTTATATTATGTCAGAGGGTATTCATAAATCTTTTTGGACAAGTTAAGATAATTTGAAATCTTTTACTTAGGAACCCCACCGCGTAGTGAGCCGTAGTCATTATGGATTGCGTCTCGTTACCCGGCGGATTATTTAACACTTGTGTGCGGACATGTTGGATTAACCTTATGAGCATTAATTCCTGGAAATTTTCTTTTTTCCAGAGCTGGGTCCCGGCGGGTCTATACAGAACCTGGAGTTAGTTTCCCACCAGTCTCTGTCATGGCTACCTTTTCCCCGGTTTTTGCTTTATGCATTACGCCCTCCTGTTCAGGTATCCCTATTTTTGCGCACACCCTTTGTATAAAATGTGTTAAATGTCTCGACCGCACAAGGGGTCTGTGGGTGATGCGAAACTGTACCTTTTGCTCTCAACTCAGTTTAAAAGTCTTACAAGACAATGACAAGACCGCAGCGGTCGCATTACGGGAGGTCAGGCAGCAGATGACCGCTTATACTACTATTGTGGCTCATAAGTCACTTCAATGCGATAACGTCCAGTTGTGGGATAAGTTACTATTTGAGCACCCTCCCCTTAAACGTCCCTCTAGAGTAACTGTTCGTAAACCAACAGAGACTGGACAGGGTTCTATACTTGCCCCCAGGCACAGCTAAGCGACAGCGAGAACCGACGCCCCCGGTGGCAGCCTCCTCATCACGGGCGAGATCTAAGTCCAGGTCCCCGCTTAGGCAGCAGCCGCCGAGTCTCTCTTCTTCACCAACGAGCAAGAAGAGTAAGACAGAGGGGTCAACAAGTGGATATAGCGAGAAATCCTCTAAACCCAAGAGCAGTTCGCGGTCGCACCGTAGCCACAAATCTTCCCGGAATGACTCACATGATCGAAAGGCCTCCCGGCGTTCACCGGAGTCTAGTGCCTCTCGTCATACCTCTACCCCCGACAGAGCTAGTGTGCAATCTCATGGGGAGAATTTAGTACCAGTACCAAAAGATAGTTTACCTCTTAGTATTTTAACTCTAGATTTGGAGAGTTCAGTGGACAGTGATCGTCCACTGGCAGAGTCAAGTGGGAACTCCATAATTGAGGGTATTTCAGACTCCCAAGGGAGTGCAGGCAAAGGCATGGGTGTTTGGCGGTTTTCTCAACCTATGGCTAGAACTACACAAACAGTGGCTGATGTCCACCGGGACGCGGCGATCCCATCATCTATTCCTGACTTGTCTTTACAACAAGATGAGACTCCGGCTTCGGCGGAATCCTCTCGTGGTGAGCCGGATGACAAAGACGATGTATCTATCATCTCAGACATGGAAGTGCAGGAGTCAGGGTCAGTTTTAGACGCCGCACAGGATCGTAATGATTCACCTTTGAGTTCATCATCGAATAAATTTGTCACAGCAGAGGAAATAGATGGGCTGCTAGTTAATGCTCTCACTAAATTTTTTGGCCAACAGCCGGAGACTCCTACAGTGGACCTGGGAGCTCCTATGACAGGTTCTAACGTCCGGCCTCTGATGACTTCTATTGCTTTGACTCAGATCCCTCACCCTCCCTCTATATCACCATCGGTGGTCACTAGGCCTGCTACGGCGGCACTGACTACTTCGAATGTAAGGGTTATAACGGATGTCAATCCACCCCCTTTAGATAAAGCACCTATGAGAAAGGTAGCTATGCCCTTACTGTACGGCCCAGATGAGTCATGGGTTCACTTGATCCCCACTAATCCAGAGGTCGCTCAACCTACCTTGTCAGGGGAACTTCCGGTACCACGTGAGTGGGTAATACAAGGCAATAAATCTAAAAAATTAAGGGCCTTGGATACTTTGGGGAATGTACTAGATGTTAATGTTAAGGCCATTCCTAATTATTATCACCAGGACTATTTTGTTTATACTGCTAAACCTGCCCTGCCCCCTGCCTCAGCTTCGAAACTGTTTTCTGACTGGTCCAAGCACGATGGTTTTAATGACATAAAGACACTGTCAACCCTCACACCAGAACTTGATTTGCAAACTGTCACAGACTCAGCCGCTAATCCAGTGTTGAAGGTGGGGCAGTTGGGTCCGGGACCTTGGGTGGATTGGGAGACGGAGGCTCAGAACTTTGCGACCACCTTCACCTCAAAAACTTCCCACCAGATCCCTCAGGATAGTCATTCTTGGTTTTCAATGCCAGTGTGTTCTGCCGGCGGAGTCCCTTCAGCTTTGTTTGATTTCTTAGCTGCCCCCAAAATCAATTTATGTGAACTCAAGGACCCTTTCAGTACCCCTACCCCTACTCACCTAGACCGAGAATTTAGGCTACAGGGGAAAGCATTTAGACTGTTCTCACAGTACATTGTGATGCAACAGGTGGCTAAATCGATGCTCCGGTCCACTCAGGCAATCGCAGACGCGGATGCTAGAAGATCAGTTGAACTGTCTCGGCGACTGCTCCTTCAGTCGTCAATTCAGTCATTGGGTGACATACGCACAGCCTTGCTTGAGGCGGTGCGAGCACGACAAGATCTCAGGATGTCCTTAGTACGGAAGCTTCCTGATCGTATTGCGAATCAGGTGGTCATGTCACCAGTGCTCACTCCCTCTTTAATGTCCCCTGAGGTGTGGAGAACCGTTTTTAATATGGCTCAGGCCTCTAAACATAGTCCCACCCCTTCTAAAAAACCTGCCTTTAACTTCCCCAAACCCAAGCCAGTCGCAAAAGCACAGCCGGGGGGATCTAAGCCCTTTCATCTACCTAAGTCCTCCTCCACTCAAGGTCAGTACAGGTACAAACAGGGTAAGTTTACAGGTCAAAAAGGACGAGGCTATAATAAACCAGGTCAGGGCACGTCTTCTGCCAACGCCAGCCAGCCGGCGAAGCGTCCACCACCACCACCTCCACCACCATAAAAAAACTAATGTCTCTCTCATTCCCGGGGCCGGTCTTAAGGCGGGTGGATCCGAGGGTAGTACAGCCAGCGAACCCTTGTCTGCTAACTGGGTCGTTCCGAACGTGTCACCAAGCATGGCCGTTAAACACTTGGGCAAGGATGGTGGCACGCAAAGGCATCACTTGGCAGTGGCTCCGGCGACCTCGTTTACGTCAGCCGACAACGGCGAATCTAGTTTCTTTAGAGGTGGAGTCACTGGTCACGGAAATGATGGCCAAGAATGTCATCATCCCGGTCCCTCAAAATTACCCAGTCTTCACATCCAAGCTATTTTTGGTTCCCAAAAGGGACAGTGTTCAGATGAGACCCGTCGTAGACCTGTCGTATCTGAACCTTCACATTCACAACGAGTCATTCAGGATGTTAACAGTGCACCAAATCAGGCTAATACTTCCGCCGGGAGGTTGGATGTGTTCCTTAGACCTGACAGATGCTTATTGGCACGTCTCGGTAAACTAAAGATTTCAAAGATTTCTGGCCTTACGGATCAGGGATCAAACTTATGTTTTTCAGAGGATGCCATTCGGTTTGAACCTGGCACCTCGCTTATTCACGAAATTAGTCCGGCAAGCACTGATGCCATTGTTAAAACAAGGGATCAGGATTTTATGGTACCTAGACGACTGGCTGGTGGTGGCAGAGACAGAGCAAGTATGCATAAATCATGTCAACATAACATTAAAACATGTCAAAACTCTAGGGTTCAAGGTAAATCTGGTAAAGTCAAACCTTGTTCCCTCACGAGTAGTTCAGTGGATAGGGCTGGTTTGGGACACAGCTGCTCTCACTCTGAGTCAGAGTGTGGACAATCGAAACAGATTTCGCAGGAAACTGTTCAGGTTCCTTCACAGTCTGACTACGACACCCAGAATCTGGGAGTCTCTGGTCGGCTCTCTCAACCGGATTCAACTAACTGTAATGTTGGGCCGGTTGAAAGTAAAGCGTTTAATATTGGAGGGCAACAGATATTTTCCGCTATTGCCGGCGAAAAAATTATGGCCCATACCAAAATTAATCCACAACTTACTAGCGGTCTGGGCGAAGAGGGAAATGTTGCACTCGGTAATGTCATGGACCTCGCCTCCGCCGACGGTATGGGTAGACACGGATGCGTCAGGAACGATAGGTTGGGGTTTTCAGTCAAACCAAGGGCACCAGGGTCAAGGGCTTTGGTCCCATTTAGAAATCTCCCACATCAATGTCAAGGAATTACTAGTCCCCTTATATTTCCTTCAGGCTCACGGCTCTACTTTACGGGGCAAGTCGGTGGCCTTCAGAATGGACAATCTGAATGCGGTTCACTGTATTCAGAAACAAGGGTCAACGAGATCTCGGAAGTTGCTGAACGTGTCAGAAGAGATTTTTACTCTAGCCAACAGGCTGGACATTCATTTTCACGCATCTTATCTCCCAGGCGTAGCAAACGTCTGGGAAGACGCTCTGTCTCGGAGACAGAGCACAACAGTAGAATGGGCGCTCAAGCAACCCATTTTCAACCAAATGATTGCAGAGCTTTACCATCCACAAGTGGATCTGTTCGCGTCCAAGGAGACTCACAAACTCCCACTGTACCTCACCCGCCGGACGATAACGCCGGCAGGGGTCACCAGGCCAGATGCCCTGGTGACAGACTGGAACAGGTGGAGTTCCATCTATCTGTTTCCGCCGCCAGACGCGTCTCTAATGTGCCATGTAGTAAACAAACTACGAGATTATCGGGGCTTAGTCTCGATAATTGCGCCCCTGTGGCCGGCGCAGTTGTGGTACCAGCAATTGAAAACGTGGTGCCCGGACCCGGTGTCGCTCCCGGTCGGGTTTTTCCACTTAGACACGATTGGCAACCTAGCGACCTCACTGACTTTTGCATTATGGACATTCAGGAGGCCAAGTGGCTAGCACCATATGGTAGAGAGGTGACCAATAAATTATTGAATCAATATACTCAGTCTACAAAACGACAGTACCAATCGCATTGGCAAGCCTTTACTTCTTGGATCCTTAGAACAGAACAAACTGTGCCCTCGGTGGTGTTAGTTTTTAATTATTTAAATTATCTGTTTGAGCAGAAACGTTTATCTGTGGTAACGTTAAAAAATCACTTAACAGCGATTAGAATACCATTTTGGGACCTTACCGGTCACTCAATACCAGTTGCGGAGGAAACAGGTTTTATGAGGGCATGTTTTAACACCTTACGAGCGGCCTATGCGGTTTATTTATGTGTACCGCCCAGCGGGGTGTTTTTAGCCAAAATAGGGCTGTTTACGTGATCATTTTCATGCCTAAATAAGACCCAGAACGTAAAACAAGTATCTATCCCTGAAAGGGCATAAACAGAGCTTTCGAATGACACCATAACGATCCTTGTATGATGGATAGTTTTCTTGCAATAACCGTGCAACGCGAGTGCAAAAAGCAGGTAATTCGGTACTTTCGGTACATAATTGAGTATGTAGCGAGTGAGAGAGGGAGGAGGGAGCTGAGATTTGTGTCAGTAGGTTCGCCGCGGTGGTCTGGAGCAGTCATACGCTCGCTAGTCTCCTGCCACCACTTGTCTCTCTCTCTCAGCCATATTACGTGCTGAAATTGCCACTCGAGTTATGTCGAGCGCCGCCACATAGTCCAGCTTTATTAAATACGACTTAAGTGGTGAGCCGCTAATAAAGGGTTAACCTCCGTCCACCTCCCCGTCAGCTCATGCCTACTTGGTCTCTGGACAAAGCATTGTCATTACTTCACTCCCGTCTGTACCAAAATACTGCAGATTTTACATTACTCTTAAAAAAGGCTGTATTCCTTTTGGCTTTGGCGACCGGGAACAGAGTGTCAGAGCTGGCGGCGATGAGCAACACACCTAATTGCCTCAGGTTTGGTAGGCTTAATGAATGTATTCACATTGCACCTTCCCCAGGGTTTGTAGCCAAGAATGAGCACAGTGCGCACGTGTTTTCTGAGTTCACTGTGCCGGCGTTGAAAAGGGGAAAGGTGCACCATAATTTATGTCCAGTGCAAGCTCTAACCAAATATTTGAGGGTAGCTCCTCTAAACCCCCAGGGTGCTTTATGGGTGGCAAGTACGGGTAAGCGCTTACTGAAACGTAGATTGGCTTCTCTTTTGGTCGAGGTCATTAAAGAGAGTAATCCCGGCGTTGTGGGTAGGGCCCACGATTTACGCAAATGGGCAGCCTCTTTGCGTTTCCTTAAGAATTTTTCTGTGGAAGATATTACGTCCACGCATTTGTGGGCCTCTAATCATACGTTTTTGACTCGGTACCTGTCAGTAGCTCTAGACAAACCTTCCTTGCCATGTATAGCTTTAAGTCAGAGGGTCTAGGTGGCCCTTAAGTCACTTTTTGTTTTAATTTCAAGGAAAGGGGAGGGGGGGGGGGGGTGCAGTCAGTGTAACATAGGACACCCTAGACCCCGCCGGGGTATAAAGAGCTGTGATACGAGTATGAGTAATGTGATATGAAAATTTCTCTGTTCTATTCAGGGCGGGAAATTGTGCTAGTACAATGTTAGTACAAACAACAGTGTTGTTATAATAGTTTTGGCTGTAAAAGCAATTTAGTTTTAAGCATTGGATATATTTTGCAAAATATTTCCACGAGTATTATGGGGTTATATGTGCACATGTAAACTTATAAGTTTTTATTTTTCACCACTTATGTTGAGTGGGGTGCCTCTTTAACTTACAGATCTGTTCGCTGAGTCTCAAGAGTTAACCTTTTGTATCAAGCAGTCTTCTTTGAAGCACGCCCCTGCTTGACCCCCTTTTTATATATATGTGCTGTGCCATTAAATATATATTTTTCAAAGTAAGAATACTATGTGGTTGTTTGATTATCTGCTTTTCTAGAGTTATGATATGATTACGAATGTCCCCCTCCAGTCTTAGAAATCAGGCATGTTCGTCAATGATGGAGGGGTCACTAATAAATTATAGGTTTGACTCCTGTAAGGAGATAAAGAAAACCTAATATTTAGTAGTGGCCCCGTAATCATTGACGACTGGGGCCCTCCCGACCATCCCCTTCCCATTCGTTGATGTATTAAGGATTTTGGTTATTTGATATGTCAGTGAAGGAAGAATGACGCCTGAGTCAGCGTCTGGTCAAAGATCCACACAAGTACATCCACGATATTATGGAAAGCTTATTGGATAGTTATTCTTATTTTGTTTTTGTTTTTATATTTTACAAAGTTTTTTCGTAGTGAGAACCCAATTCATAATGACTGAAGCCATGAGTGAGGTCGCGTGCGCTCATGATGAAGGCTCCTCATATTTTAGATGCTCTGCGCGGTAGATTCAAAACTACGGCGGATGAGTGTTTGAAGAGGGTGCCTTATGTAATAGGCATGTTCGTCAATGATTACGGGACCACTACTAAATATTAGGTTTTCTTTATCTCCTTACAGGAGTCAAACCTATAATTGTAATTATATATATCTGTCAGTGTACTCACCATACGTTAGGTTAGGTTAGTTTTTTGTCTATGTGAGTGGGGGAGACAAAAGGCAGAACTGCCTGTGGCGAGTGCCTCCCCCAGAGTTGAAAGAGTGACAGGGCCAAAATCAAGGGAAGTTCGTGCCAAAATGCCTGGGCACACGGATTTTGAAGCAATTTAAGTCATAGGAAGAGGGAAAGACTGATTCTGGGAGTGAGTTCCAGAGTTCAGGTGTTGAATAGAAGAACAATTGAGGTAGGTTAGAATAGATAGAAATATAGTGAAATTAAAGCACAAGCTAGAAGTACAATAAGTAATAGAAATATATTTAAATTAAAGCACAAGCTAGAAGTACAATAAGTAATAGAAATATATTTAAATTAAAGCACAAGCTAGAAGTACAATAAGTAATAGAAATATAGTGAAATTATGTAATTCTTGAATAAAACATCATATAGGAAAAAATCAAGGATAATAAACTTGCCTTAAACATTGTGATAAATGTTCATAATATGCCATTTTTTCCTACCCCGAAGAATATGCCATTTTTCTGTGCCCTATTTCCCTTTGCCCTTTTTGCTGTGCCTTTTTTCCCTGTGCCTTTTTTTCCGGTGCCTTATTTTCCTACATTCGGTGCGGTTATGCCACATCTCGTCGGTATCGTGTAGCATGTGGTGTTGCCGTGTTACTGCCATGTTATTGCCGTGGCAACGTCGGCTGTTGACGGGGCGGTGGCGGGGGATTAAAAAAAACTTGTTAATGTTCCCGATGCAACCAGATGACAACACGTGTATACCGATGCAACCCGATGCCTACATGTTGTTCACACGGCAATTACACAACATCAATATGTGGTACCCGAAGCTATCACGCCAAATTTCCCTCGTGGTCAATTTTTGAGCAGCACCAAACAATTCGCCCCTACCACGATGTACCACGTCCCGCACCGTGGGTAACGCGCCGCTTCCCGATACACCCCGAGCACGTGGGCGATTGCACCACGTTGTGTTCCAATATTCAATTCGGGCCACGTCGTGCTCCATATCGAGAATGTGTGAAAGGGGCTTTACACTAAAGCCCCGTCCACACGATCGAGCACTGCCCGTCGGGCACTAGGGAAATGTTCGTCATATTGAGTGGGCAAAGCAGAGGAATGGTTGGACCCATACTTGAGCGAAATCACCAGACACTGTCCGGTAGTTTGCCAGTGGGTATGGAATACCCAGTGGGGTATTCCAGTGGGAATAAAGGGGGTCTTTGAAAGGAGGGGAATAGTGTATAGTTTGATTTTTGATTGTCAATTATATTTTATCCTTCTATTCGGTAAATTTGGTGGAAGCAAACCAGGATGTAATATGTGCAAACACTTTATTTTCTGTCACTGATGGTATGAATAAAAATTTAGCTTTAGAATAATGTACGTGAGATGACGGGGTCTGAACAAGATATGCCAAATGTATCCAACCACCTGCTCCCGTCTTCATATAACACCTCAGACCAAATCTGCCGCATTGCTGCTATAAGAAGTCAGGAACCAAAGCCCAGGCCCTCCAGTATGGCATCTGATCACCGCCACCTTCTCCCCGGACGTTAGCCCAAGGTCCGCGGCAGTAAGCTATGGCATCTGATCTCCGCCACCTTCTCCCCGGACGTTAGCCCAAGGTCCGCGGAAGTAGCAGGGGGTGAGGATATAAGTGTGATGATCTTAATTTCGCTTATTCAGCTTCTGTTCTAGTCAAAATTGTACCATAAGGTATGATAAATATATAGAATATAATAGCATAGCTTAAAAGTACTTAAAATCAGGCAATAAATAAAAGTAAATAATAATAACAAGGTACGTCGTCTGCATCACTGGTCTACATCCACGCTTGTTGCTAAGGTAAGCCACAGATAATTATGGCATCTGAGTGAGAGTGAGAACGGAGAAATGGATAGGCGACGAGCAGGGAGGTTTTAGGAAGGGAAGAGGATGTGTAGATCAGATTTTTACCCTGAATTGTGTTGTGGAGAAGTATCTGGAGAAGAAACAAAAGGTGTATGTTGCCTTTATGGACTTGGAGAAGGCCTATGACAGAGTGGATAGAGAAGGTTTGTGGAAAGTACTTAGAATATACGGAGTAGAGGGCAAGTTGCTGAAAGCAGTGAAGAGCATGTATGAGGGTGCAAAGGCGGCAGTACGTGTGGAGAGTGAGCAGAGCGAGTTCTTTGACCTGAATGTTGGTTTGAAACAGGGGTGTGTGATGTCCCCGTGGTTGTTTACTGTATATATGGATGGAGTCATGAAAGAAATACTATCAAGAGCAGTGAATGTTGGTGTATCGCTGAAAAGGGAGGGAATTGAGTGGAAGCTACCTATACTGCTGTTTGCGGATGATACAGTTCTGATGAGTGATAATGAATGGGAGTTGCAGGGTCTGGTAAATGAGTTTGGAACAGTGTGCGAAAAACGGAATTTGAAGGTAAATACGGGGAAGAGCAAGGTTATGGTCTTCGAAAGGGGTGAAGTCACAGAGTGTGAGGTGAAGCTGAACGGTCAGGCTATGGAGATCGTCAACTCTTTTAAGTATCTGGGCAGTGTGTTGAGTAAAGATGGGACTATGGATGAAGAGGTGCGGGATAGGGTACAACAGGGGAAGAGGGTTGTAGGAACGCTAAAAGCAGTAACAAGAAATAGGGTGGTCAGTATGGAAGTGAAGAAGTCCTTGCATGACAGTGTGGTAATCCCGACACTGACTTACGGAAGCGAAGCATGGACGTTGGTTGAGAGACTCAGACCAAGAGTGAGAGCAGTGGAAATGAATTACTTAAGGAGTGCGTGCGGAGTTACATGGAGGGATAGACAGACTAATGAGGAAGTAAGAAGGAGGTGTGGTGTGGAGGTAGATGTGCTGGAAAGTGTGAAAAGGAACAACTTGAGATGGTTCGGCCATATGGAACGTATGGAAAGCGAGAGAATGACTAAGAGGGTGTACGAGAGCGAGGTGGAGGGACAGAGGGGGAGAGGTAGACCGAATATGAGGTGGAAGGATGGAGTGAGGAACTACATGAACGAAGGCGGTGCTGGTTGGGGGGAGGGGCGTCGACTGACTGGGGACAGAGGTGCATGGGGGCGGTTCGTTCGTGGCCACCCCTTCGGGGATCACGGCGTCAGGCAATAGATAGATAGATAGATCACCGCCACCTTCTCCCCGGACGTTAGCCCAAGGTCCGCGGCAGTAAGCAGGGGTGGATTATCTGTGGCTTACCTTAGCAACAAGCGTGGATGTAGACCAGTGATGCAGACGACGTACCTTGTTATTATTATTTACTTTTATTTATTGCCTGATTTTCAGTACTTTTAAGCTATGCTATTATATTCTATATATTTATCATACCTTATGGTACAATTTTGACTAGAAAAGAAGCTGAATAAGCGAAATTAAGATCATCACACTTATATCCTCACCCCCTGCTACTTCCGCGGACCTTGGGCTAACGTCCGGGGAGAAGGTGGCGAAGATCAGATGCCATACTCCAGGACCCAGGACCACCATCAACATCAAGCTAGAAAACGGGACTCAACCATACCAAAAAACGTGCCCCGAGGACCAGCTCTCATAGAAAACTATGAGCGTGGGAATCCCAGGGATTCTAGGGAGAACTCCTACAGCCCCCAAAACCCACCAGTGATAAATAGTGACACACCTGATGTTATGCAAATTCGCTATCAAAACCCCCAATGCCCCCCAGTAGAGTACCAAATCAACTATGCCACAAGTACTAGCAATGCTATCAAACAAGCCCTTTCAGAGCCAACTTATTCCCTCAGTACTAAAAATGAGGAAAACCCTAACTCTAGTCAAATCCCTCAACGTAACAATTCCCTCCTAAATCACCATCAGGTCAAACCTAGGGCAAACAACAAAACCAAAACTTCCCAAGCATCCTCCTCAAACAAGTAACACAGTCAAAACAATATTAGTGCAACTCCTTCCATCCCTAAGATCAAAATCAAGATATCACGCACACCCCTATTACCCCGAGATCAAAGCCCCCTGATGCCGACCAAAAAGGGGTTACTACCTGCACTGACCAAAGGTAAGACAAACAATCAGCCTACTGGCTTTATTCCTCCTGTGGAATATAATATCGGGATCAGTCAAACCTAACCTCTAGTGAGGAACTTCCTGCGTTGTTACCAAGTAATCAACATCCGGTAATTCGGGGGCTTGCCAACACGTATGCAGGAATTACCAATGTATGGTTGTCATGTAAAGCTACAACAACCTTGATAATCCTTTCTTGCACAAGGATGTAGAGTAAAAGTCCAGAGGTAAGTTTGTAGGTTCTATATTAGCCAAAGAGATACAGAGAGCAGGGGGCACTTGTATGCTAGAGTGCCGGCCGGTGTTTTACTAAGGATAACATGTGCAACGTTGCCGGATATCTTTGGTGCAACGTTGCCGCTATTAAAGAGTACGGTATATTATCATGTGACATTACACAATGGTAGTATTGCCCTGAAAGTACATGTGTGTATGTTGCAATATGATTAAGGCATGTGTACACTCTGTATATATGTTATGTGTGCACTTAACCTATATCAACACAGGAGTGCACCTGATGACTGGAAGACTGGCATAATAGTCCCCCTATTATTATGTTCTATCCAACAACCAACTCTACTGGCATAATAGTCCCCCTATTATTATGTTCTATCCAACAACCAACTCTACTGGCATAATAGTCCCCCTATTATTATGTTCTATCCAACAACCAACTCTACTGGCATAATAGTCCCCCTATTATTATGTTCTATCCAACAACCAACTCTACTCCTAAAATATATTATTATGTTCTATCCAACAACCAACCTTACTCCTAAAATATATTATTATTATGTTCTATCCAACAACCAACCTTACTCCTAAAATCGATTAATGAAATATTACAAACACATGTGGCAGTCCGTGGATTCGAACCCAGGACACTCACACCGAAAATCATACACCTTATGCATTTCCCCACGAAGACAGTATATAAGGGCAAAGGGGAAAGAGGAGTGTGTGGTAACCACCGAGGAATATGTCTTCTAAGCGTAGTAGGGAAGGTATACAGTAGGGTAGTGATTGAGAGAGTGAGAGTGAGAATGGAGAAATGGATAGGCGACGAGCAGGGAGGTTTTAGGAAGGGAAGAGGATGTGTAGATCAGATTTTTACCCTGAATTGTGTTGTGGAGAAATAACAAAAGGTGTATGTTGCCTTTATGGACTTGGAGAAGGCCTATGACAGAGTGGATAGAGAAGGTTTGTGGAAAGTACTTAGAATATACGGAGTAGATGGCAAGTTGCTGAAAGCAGTGAAGAGCATGTATGAGGGTGCAAAGGCGGCAGTACGTGTGGAGAGTGAGCAGAGCGAGTTCTTTGACCTGAATGTTGGTTTGAAACAGGGGTGTGTGATGTCCCCGTGGTTGTTTACTGTATATATGGATGGAGTCATGAAAGAAATACCATCAAGAGCAGTGGATGTTGGTGTATCGCTGAAAAGGGAGGGAATTGAGTGGAAGCTACCTATATTGCTGTTTGCGGATGATACAGTTCTGATGAGTGATAATGAATGGGAGTTGCAGGGTCTGGTAAATGAGTTTGGAACAGTGTGCGAAAAACGGAATTTGAAGGTAAATGCGGGGAAGAGCAAGGTTATGGTCTTCGAAAGGGGTGAAGTCACAGAGTGTGAGGTGAAGCTGAACGGTCAGGCTATGGAGATCGTCAACTCTTTTAAGTATCTGGGAAGTGTGTTGAGTAAAGATGGGACTATGGATGAAGAAGTGCGGGAGAGGGTACAATAGGGGAAGAGGGTTGTAGGAACGCTGAAAGCAGTAACAAGAAATAGGGTGGTCAGTATGGAAGTGAAGAAGTCCTTGCATGACAGTGTGGTAATCCCGACACTGACTTACGGAAGCGAAGCATGGACGTTGGTTGTGAGACTCAGACCAAGAGTGAGAGCAGTGGAAATGAATTACTTAAAAAGTGCGTGCGGAGTTACATGAAGGGATAGACAGACTAATGAGGAAGTAAGAAGGAGGTGTGGTGTGGAGGTGGATGTGCTGGAAAGTGTGAAAAGGAACAACTTGAGATGGTTTGGCCATATGGAACGTATGGAAAGCGAGAGAATGACTAAGAGGGTGTACGAGAGCGAGGTGGAGGGACAGAGAGGGAGAGGTAGACCGAAAGAGAGGTGGAAGGATGGAGTGAGGAAGTATATGAACAAAGGCTGTGCTGGTTGGGGGGAGGGACGTCGACTGACTGGGGACAGAGGTGCATGGGGGCGGTTCATTCGTGGCCACCCCTTCGGGGTTCACGGCGTCGGGCAATAGATAGATAGATAGAACACCTCCCTCCCCCTTCAAGCTCGCAATACGTTGTTGAGCTGACTCTTTTTCTAGGAGCCTTTCAGACCTACATGGGGCCATGGGGGAAGTGAAGGACTCTCTTTCCGGGTCCGTGCAAGACACAGGGATCTCAGGGTTATGGGGGAGGGGTTCAACACCAGGGGAATTCACTGGGCGGAGGAAGCGACGGTTCCGCCAATATATCTGACCACTGGGGAGACGAACCTCATAATCCCTGTACCTGCCGCAGCTCATGACGACCCCAACCTTGTCCCAGCGGTGAGAAGTCGGGTCTTGGATCCGCACTGTGGTGCCGACTCTCAACCTGGGAAGGGGGCGTGCGTGCTGGTCATAGTTTCTCTGCACCAGCGCAGTGTGGGCGGCTGCACGACGGTCGCAGTCCTCGGCCTTGGCTTGCCACTCTGCTGCAAAGGACTGGGGATGAGCAGGAACACAAGACCGTAGTGGGTGGCCATACAGGATTTGTGCCGGGGTTAGGCCTGTGAAGTTCGGGGTGTTGCGGAGCTCCAACAGTCCACGGTCAAAGTCTTCACAGTCGATGTTGCCGGAGGGAGCCGTCTTCAGTATGAGGTGTTTGACGGACTTGACGGCAGACTCGGCATGACCGTTGGATTGTGGGTAGTGTGGGGAAGAGACCAAGTGATTGACTCCCCAACGCTCCATGAAGTCCCGGAACTCACGGCTAGTAAACTGTGGGCCTCCATCTGTACGTAGGCGGAGGGGTACACCAACTTCCCTGAAGTAGCGGCAGAAGATCCTGATGGTGTTGGAAGCGGTAGTATCTCCTTTGCAGGGTATGACAACGGGCCAGCCTGAGAGTCGGTCTGTTACGACGAGGATGGATTTCCCCGCCACAGCGAAGAAGTCGGCTGAAACAGACTCGAAAGGCCTAGTTGGGTTGTCTTCGTTGATCATGGGTTCCTGCTGCTGACTAGGCTGTAATACCTGACACGGTTCACAAGCTTGAACTGTGTTGGCGATGTCCGAGTTGATGCCGGGCCAAAAGACAGCCTGTCGCGCCCTACGCTTAGTGGCCTCCACACCTCTGTGGCTATCATTCAGGCGAGCCAAGGTGCGGCGGCGGAGGGCTTCAGGAACCACAACCCTCACTCCGTACAGGACGAGTTCACCATCTGCTGACAGGTAGTCTCGGAGTTTCCAGAATGGGAGTAGAGAGTTGTGCAGGTCGTAGCGGTTGGTGGGGAAACCCGAAGTAACGCACTCACGCTGGCTGTGTCTCGGAGTTCCTGGAAAATCCTGTCCGTGTCCTGTGAAGGAGAGTTGACGTCGGTGGCGGCGGCGTTGACAGTCACGAGGGACCTGAGGTGAACCGTGGCGTCGGCACATGGTAACTCATCCTCTGGCGTCGGGTGGCTGACAGGGGCTCGTGACAACGCATCAGGGATGAGAGCAACCTGCCAGCGCGCCAGACGGCTGTGAAGAGGTAAGGTGCGACTTTCTCCTTCAGACGTTGGAGGCAGGGATTTTCAACTGCATCAAGGGTGTAGTTGTTGAAGATGGGGATGAGGGGGCGATGGTCCGTCATGAGGGTGAAGTGTTGCAGCCCGATGAGGTAGAACTTGCACTTGGACATGGCCCAGACCACGGCTAGCATCTCCAGCTCAATAGTGGCATAGCGGGACTCAGGGTTGCTTAGGAACCTTGAGCCACACTGAACTAAGCGGAGACGGTTGTTGCCATGATCCTGTAGGAGGGCGTATCCAGTACCGTTGAGACGGGATGCATCAGTTTGTAGAATCACTGGTAGGGAAGGGTCGAATGGGGCTAGGACGGGTGGACTGAGCAGGGCAGCCTTGACCCGGCGGAAAGCCTCATCATGGTCAGCGGTCCACATAAACGACCTCTTCGGGCTAATCAGAAGGCGCAGGGGCTGAGCGGCAGTGGCGATGTCGGGGGTGAACTCCGCCAGCTGGTTCACCAAACTCATGAATGAGCGAAGGTCGGTGATGTTGGCTGGTGTCGGGAAGTCCTTGATCGCTCCGACTTTGCCAGGGTCAGCCGAGATGCCCTCACCTGAGAGCGTGTACCCACAGAAGTTCACACTGGGTGTGGCGACCACAAACTTGTCCTTGTTGAGTGTGATCCCACTGTTGCGGCACCGTATGACCACTTCATGGATACGCTGAAGATGTGTGTTTAAGTCCTCGTCGTAGAGCAGCACGTCGTCGACAACTTTGGCACAATTTTGCACCCCTTGGAGGGCCCTATCACCACGAAGGCAGCAGGCGTCACCTGTTGCAGCGAAACCCATTGGACCTCTACAGTGTTGGAAACGGCCATAAGGTGTGATGAAAGTTGTGAGATGCTGGTCCTCCTCCGCAAGTTCCATCTGCCAATATCCACTCAGGGCGTCTGCCGTTGTGAAGAATTTCGCCTGCGGGGCCACACTGCGGATCGCTTCGAAAGGCGTCGGTGAAGGGTGGGCTGAGCGGGAAACTTGGCAGTTGAGCTTGGTGAGGTCTACGGTGAGCCGAACTTCGGCGTTGGGCTTGGCGACGACGATGATGAGGGGGTGGCAACACTCCGAAGGCTCATCGCCGGCCGGCTTGATGATACCTTGTGCCACTAGCGAGTCCAGCTCCTGCTTAACTTTGTCCCTGAAAGCAAAGGGGATCTGCCGCGGGGTGTGGATGGCAAAAGGCACGGCATCGTCCTTGAGGTGGATCCGCATTGGGGGACCCTTCATAGACTTCACTAGGAGTGGAGCTGTCTGGAGATCCTCCTTGGAGACCAGCACGTCCTTGAACTCTCGAAGAAAGAACTCCTTGGGTTGTGCAGGTGACGTGGTGGCTGTGAAGGGTAGCTCCTTACACCTGTTGATGTGTTTAACCTGTAGAATTGGCTTGGGGAATTCTGCTGAGATGATGGCTAATTCTTGACAGTGGCGTTTGGACAGAAGCGGTGTCTGAACGCCCTCGCGGACTTGGATTGTGGCAGAACAGGAACGTTTGCTGATGGTGAGTTGTGCCAGATGGTGAAATGTCCCCAAAGCCGGACCCATTGCAGAGCCATCCGCGTTGAGCGTCGTTGTCGGAGGCGGAGGTCGTAGGCTGCTGATAGGAATCTGAAGTATGTCGAGGTGTCTTCGGCCAATCACTGATGTCTGCACCTGTGTCTGGGAGCATGTGGAGTTTTCTGGTGGTGCCGCTGTAGGTGAGACTCATGGATGTCAGTGTGGGTGCCTGAACAGGTGATCCCACACGTCGGCAACTTGTGGTCTTCTTTGCTGTAGACTTGTGGGAGGAAGCGTCGTTGTCCTGTGTGGCGGGCTTCTTTGAAGATCTGCAGCATTTGTCATAGTGGCCCATATAGTTGCAGCACTGACACTGGGCGTTGGTAGCAGGGCAAGCAGGAGTCCTAGGCTTATGACCACGACGGCCGCAGTTAGTGCAGGTGTAGTCTTCAGCCGGGCACTTGTTCTTGTCGTGCCGGCGAACACAACGCTGGTAGGCGGCAGCCGACACCAAGGACTGTTGCGATGCAGAGAACTTGTCACGTTGTTTAACTTGCTTGTTCTGCTTGTACACTGACACGGCGTTAACCTGGGACGGTGGGGCACGTATGGCTGATGTAGCGCTTCGAGTGGCCTCGTATGCACAGCAAGTTTTGACGATGTCCTGTAATGAAGGGGTGGCGTCGAGGGAAAGCAGTTTCTGTACAAGTTCTTCGTCGTGTATGCCCATCAGAATGACCATCTTGAGTTGGGTCTCCTTGCAGGCTGAAGAGTTCCCTGGGGAGACGTCAATTTCTTCGGCGATGTGGCAGAGGCGGACGTAGAAGTTGTTGAATGACTCGCCCTGTTTTTGCTTGCAGCTGAACAGGTCCCTGCGACAGAGAGCTTCATTGCGAGAATTCTTGATGTGCTCCTGAAGTGTATCGAGGACTTCGTCTACGGTCTTGTCGGTATCAGGGGGTATGCTTAAGGTGTGCTTCAAAAGCCGCTGTGTCTCCAGGGTTAAACACATCCACATCTGGATCAGTTGTTTCTCCCTCAGTAGTTTAGATAAGTCCACCATAATAGAGTAATCGTCCCAGCGACGCCTCCATTCTCTGAAAACCTGGAAGGTGGCATCAGCACGAAGGGGCGGTGGGTTCTGGGTGATAGCCTTCTGTGGTGGTGGTGGAGCTGTAGGAGTGGAGGATTTTGTGGAATGGGTTGTTGTCCCCGGTGGAGTGGGTGTAGGAGCGGCGGCAGGTTGGGTAATTTGGGCCAGAGCCTGGACAAGGGCGGAGAACTTAGCATCGCCCATCTGTCTCCTGTGGTCCTCCTCCATGTGTCGTCTGGTTTCCTCCTCCTGTTGTCGGTGTTCCTCTTCCCATCTTCTGCGGTCCTCCTCCTGTCTTCTGGTGTAGTCGTCCCGTTGTCTGCATTGCTCCATATACTGTATGAGCTGAAGGAGGTCTGTACTTGTGGTAGGTTGTGGACCTGCAGGGTGTGGTGAGAGTGGGGGCCTACCCCTATAGTGGAGTGGAGGTAAAGTGGGGGGAGGTTGGGGAGGTGGAGTGAAGTTAAGGGTGGTGGGAGTATGAGGGAGTGGAGTGAAATTAACTGACTGGGACCCCTGACCAGCATCTCCATCCTTATCTCCACCACTATCTCCACCAGTAGCTCCATCAGTTTCTCCATCCCCAGTATGGTCTTGTGGGGTGTCTGTGGGCACCCCATGAAGCTGCCTGTCTCCCTACATACTTGGTTGATAGCTGACACACTGTAGTCTTGCAGGAACGATGAAAATGTGCAGTGCAACCGGAACAGTTTATTTAAAAGTGCAGTAGATTAACTGTGTTAGAGTGAGTGAGTGCGGTAGGCTTGGCACCACCGCGTTGACTTGGCAGCGATGTGCGTGTGCCTGTGCATGCGTGCGCCGGCCCAGCTGGAGAGCAATTTGAGGGGTGAGAGCTTCAGTGTTCAGTGTGGCTGGAGCCGTCGGACGGGGAGGGTATGCTACTCCTCGCTCTTGTCCAGCTATGTTCGGCGTCTATAACCATCACAGCAAGTCGGGAATGGGCACAAATGACATGAAACATATAATAAAGGCACTGCACTACACTCTTAAGCACTTCACTGCACTATAAAGCACTGCACAATAATAAATCCAGGGCTGGAGAGGTGAGGTCTTGCAAGATGGCTGGCTGATTATCCGGTCTTTGCTCGTATCTCCTGGCTTCAATATCACACTGCGCCATGTATGGTTGTCATGTAAAGCTACAACAACCTTGATAATCCTTTCTTGCACAATGATGTAGAGTAAAAGTCCAGAGGTAAGTTTGTAGGTTCTATATTAGCCAAAGAGATACAGAGAGCAGGGGGCACTTGTATGCTAGAGTGCCGGCCGGTGTTTTACTAAGGATAACATGTGCAACGTTGCCGGATATCTTATGTGCAACGTTGCCGCTATTAAAGAGTATGGTATATTATCATGTGACATTAAACAATGGTAGTATTGACATGAAAGTACATGTGTGTATGTTGCAATATGATTAAGGCATGTGTACACTCTGTATATATGTTATGTTGCACTTAACCTATATCAACAACCAATATCTCAGGTAAAGTTAGTAGCCTTGATGCCGATCTAGACTCTAGATTGGTATCACTGTACCAAACCGATATTAATCAATCTCGAGTAAACCTAACAAACCTACTCAGTGCAGAGAGTAATCGAGTGTCGTGGAGAAAGAAGAAAGAAAGAAAGAAGATAGAGGTAGGCGTATCGAGTTGTTTGGACCTGAACCTAGTGAGCGTGTGTGAAGCCTCCAGGTCCCTGTGGTCAAACGTTGGACAACTTAGCCAAGTGAAACGTGCTCGCCAGACTCTCTACCATAGTGCCTTTCTTCTACCTAACACCTTTAACTGTTCTTTTGTTTCGTAATGGTAACGATGATTGCAATTAGGGTTACCTTGGTATGTTGAGGTTCATAGTCTAACGTAATAATCAAAGATTATCCATTCTTCCCTACCATTTATTATCCGTTACTCTGTTAACCCGGCAAGCGCGATAGGCCTCACGGAAGGCTTACCATAGCGAACGCGATAGGCCTCACGGAAGCAGGACCATAAAAAAAGCCTTCCAAAACATCCCAGGGGCTATCAAAACAAAGGAATTTGTCTCTAGGTGAGATTATTTCCCTCTAGTACTCATCTATGTGTTTCTCACCCCCCCCTCCCCTCCTTATTCCCCCCTCCCCCCCTCCTCAATTATCACCTATTTTTCCCCTTATTTTCATCATTTATCGGTTATTTTTCTCTCCCGCGATAATGTAGCACAAGTGGGTTGCATAAAAGATCGTTATATAACACCCAGACACCGCCCGCTCGCCTCAGTTGACTCACAGATAGCGAGAGGGGAGGGTTGCCTGTGGCTCTCTCTCGCCTGAGATTATGACCGGGTGGCCAATATCTTCGTTTTTCACCACCCAACTACTTTTCCAACTTATTTTAGCACTCTTGAAGGTTCATAATTATATACATCATATATGTAAAATAAAAGCATACCGAAAACAAATAATGCTCTATATTGTAAATATAACGAATTCTGTCAGAATCCAAGGCTAGAAATGCACAAATAACTACCCTAGCCCATAGGTTTATTTCGCGTTTAACAGGTTAAGGGAGAACATTTACACAACTATCGTGGGAGAAACATTTATATACTTCTTTGAACACAGTCTCCTGTATTATTTACGTGGAAATATAGTAACATATGTTTGTCCGGGAAAAAATACATGCACTTACACGTCAGAACCAGTGAACGCTTATCCAGACCTAGAGTTTATGCTATTTTCATCATCTGGTTACATCAATCATAGATAGTTTATTCACAGAGTATTTCTCATTCAGTCACACATTTATGACTATTATTATTGTCATGCTGTATGAAGTATACTTCATTCGTGTACTATTTGAACTATTCTAGATCTATGTTTATTCAAGTTGCATTAACTTATTGTTCGCTTTGAAGTTCAGTCACGCATACATGACTTTTATCTAAATCTTACCTATTCATGAATTTATATTCATAATTATTACACTTTGAGTTATGAGAGTTTTATCTCTAGTTCAAGTTAATATAACTTATTGTTCGTTTTGAAGTCAACTAGTGTCTTAATTTACATACCTTCAGTACCGTGTGTATGCTAGCACAGTAACTATTATTTACTCTGAGTGAAGCCATACATAGAGCTTTTCATTATTTACATACCTTCAGTACCGTGTGTAATGCTAGCACAGTAACTATTATTTACTCTGAGTGAAGCCATACATAGAGCTTTTCATTATTTACATACCTTCAGTACCGTGTGTAATGCTAGCACAGTAACTATTATTTACTCTGAGTGAAGCCATACATAGAGCTTTTCATTATTTACATACCTTCAGTACCGTGTGTAATGCTAGCACAGTAACTATTATTTACTCTGAGTGAAGCCATACATAGAGCTTTTCATTATTTACATACCTTCAGTACCGTGTGTAATGCTAGCACAGTAACTATTATTTACTCTGAGTGAAGCCATACATAGAGCTTTTCATTATTTTCCTCAGGACACTACTTATTGTGATTGAGACTTAACATCTCTGTGTATTATTATTTATATGTTCTATCTACACTTTACACTTTGTTACACTTTGTTGTATTCCGTCCGTTAGTGACACAGTTGAGCTGGGGCTCCACTGCGACCAGGCAGCTCCCAGGCAGCTCCCAGGCAGGCAGCTCCCAGGCAGCTCCCAGGCAGCTCCCAGCGGCTCGCTTGGTGTAGTGACTAGCGTCTCGGACTTCCACCCAGAAGGCCCGGGTTCGCGCCCACGCTCGGCGCATTAAAGATTTTTCACAAGCACTGAGTCGTTACCATCCCTCATGAGCAAAGGGATGGGGTAGTAGTACAGGACCCCAATGGAAATACGCCTAATCGGCCTTATTGAGCTATCCTTAGCTAGCTTAGCATGCGCTAGCTTTAAGAACTATTATTATTATTATTATTATTCTTCCACTCTCCATTCTAGAAGTCGGTTGGAGTTGGTGCTGGGGTATCCTGGTGTTGGTGGCCGGTCCGGTATTTTGGCCAGCCACATGTCCAAGTGTTTCTTGAAGGTGTCTGGAGACACCCCGGTCATGTTCCTGAGAGGGGCTGGTATACAGTTGAACAGTCTGGTTCCATTGTATGTAAAGCTGTGATGGATCAGGGATTTGATTTTTTGTGTTGATCCCGGCGTAGTCCTCACATAGCACAGCCTCCCTCGCCTTTGGTGTTGAGTCTCTTGGATGTTTGGATTTGGTACCTTTTTTTCCAAAATCTTCCAGACGTAGATGATGATGTATCTCTCCCTACGTCTTTGAAGTGAGTACAGCTGCAGCTCCTTGAGTCTCTCCCAGTAGTTAAAGTGTTGAAACCCATGGATTTTACTGGTGAATGTCCTCTGGGTGGCTTCGATTTCTGTTATTTCTCCTACTTTTTGGGGAGACCAGAGCTGAGAGCAGTACTCCAGTCGTGGTAGGACCAGTGACTTCCACAGTGTTAACATACACCTAGCATTTCTTGTGTGGAAGGTTCTCAGGATCCAGCCTGCTATTTGTTTTGCTGTTGTTGTGGCTTTGGTAATATGCTGGGAAAAAGTGGTGTCACTGCTCATATTTACTCCCAAGTCCTTCACTGTGTCTTTGGCGGTAATTTCTTGCTGTCCACTTTTGTAGTTGGTGTCGTTTTGTAGTGCTCTCTTGTTCCCGTACCTTAGAAGCTCGAACTTGTCTCCGTTTAGGGCCATGTTGTTTTCTTCTGCCCACTTCAGGATTTTGTCCAAGTCTTGTTGTAGTAGCTGTGCATCATGTTGTGAGGTGATTTTCTTCATGAGTCTGGTGTCGTCTGCAAACGATGAGGCTGTTGAGTGTTCCAGGTCCCTGTCGATGTCTCCTATCATGATGAGGAATAGGAGAGGTCCCAGTACTGATCCTTGTGGTACTCCGCTGATGACCCCACCTGCTTCTGATAGGCTTCCTTGAACCGTGACTCTTTGTTTTCTGTTGGTGATGAAGCTGTGGAGCCATCTTCCAAGGTCTCCCCCTATTCCCAGTGATTTGAGTTTATGTAGAAGGATCCCATGGTCCACCTTGTCAAAAGCTTTGGCGAAATCTAGATATATGACGTCTACATTTTCTCCGTCTCGAATATCCTGTAGGATTTTGTCGTAGTGTGATAGTAGTTGTGAAAGGCAGGAGCGGCCTTGTCTAAAGCCATGTTGACCCTCGTTGAATGCCTCGTTATCTTCCAGGTGGCTGACCATCTTAGCTCGTATTGTTCTTTCTATGATTTTAATAAGATGTGACGTCAGCACCACTGGTCTGTAATTTTTGGCTATGCCTTTACTGCCCCCTTTGTGTATTGGTGTGACAGTACCTTCTTTTAGGGATTGTGGTACATATCCAGTTTGGAGGGACTTGCTCCACAGCAGTTTTAGAGGCAAGGCTAGCTGATGTTTGCAGTTTTTTAGCAGTTGGGCATGAAAGCCGTCTGGTCCTGCCGCAGAGTTTGGTCCAATCTTGTCGATGGCTGCTATTATGTCCTCTGTTGATACTGTTACCAAGGAGAGTTGATGTGGTGTCCCTGGAGCGTTGTCAAAGAAGGTCGTTGCATTATCGATTTTCTTGTCTTCATTTGGCGGGCTGAAGACACTTTCGTACTGCTGTTTGAGTATCTTGGCCATTTCGGTCGGATCACTCTCAAGTTCGCCCGTAGGTTTTGCAAGTGGTCCTATTGTTGAGGTGTTCCTGAGTCTCCTTTTTGCGTATGCATAGAAGAATTTGCTATTTACTCGTATGTTTGCAACTGCTTGTAGTTCTTCACGTGTTCTTTGCTCTTGGTGTGACTGGATGAGTTTACGTTCAACTTCATCGAGCTCTTCTTGTAGTTTGGTGATATTGTGCGCATAGCTGGTCTTCCTTTGCTTGGCTCTCAAGTATGTCCTTTTCTTCATTAGTATTTTTCTATCTCTGGGAATCTGCTTGATCTGCTTCCTGCTTGATTTGGGTGGTATGGTGTTTTTACAGGTCTTCAGGCATTGTTTCTGGAGGATACTGAGAGTTTCGTCGACGTTTTTATCTTCGAATAGTGCCCTCCAATCAGTTACTGCCAGTTCTGCTCTCAGTCTGTCCCAGTCTATATCTTTGCTGTAGAAGTTGAGATCTTTCAGAGAGGTGCAGGATATTTGGCTTGATTCCTGTTGACATCTTCTTGGTGGTGTGGCGGCTGGTGTGGGGGTTCTAACTTTGATGAGGCTGTGGTCGGACATTATAGTTTTTACAGTTTCGTACGAGTGTACCAGGTCGAAGTTGTTGCCAAATAGTAAGTCCAGTGTGTTGTTGCCTCTTGTAGGTTCCTCGATGTATTGCTTCATGTATGCAGTGTCCATGATAGTCATTAGCTCCTTGGCTTGCTGTTTTTCATCCCTGGTTCCTCCGTCTATTTTCATGGTTGCCCAATTGATGATGGGCAGGTAACATTATTATTTATATGTTATCCATATATCATTATTATTATTTATATGTTATCCATATATCATTATTATTATTTATATGTTATCCATATATCATTATTATTATTTATATGTTATCCATATATCATTATTATTATTTATATGTTATCCATATATCATTTTCCAACACCATATTGAGAATGTACCCTATATAGCTTTAAGGAATAAACTTGTTAAACCATTAATGTGTATTTTGTGTTCATTGATTATAACTTGAGTGAAGTTATAGAGCTAAGGCTAGTTGTTTACCAGCGGAGAGGAACCCAAGTTGTTGATTATAACTTGAGTGAAGTTATAGAGCTAAGGCTAGTTGTTTACCAGCGGAGAGGAACCCAAGTTGTTGATTATAACTTGAGTGAAGTTATAGAGCTAAGGCTAGTTGTTTACCAGCGGAGAGGAACCCAAGTTGTTGATTATAACTTGAGTGAAGTTATAGAGCTAAGGCTAGTTGTTTACCAGCGGAGAGGAACCCAAGTTGTTGATTATAACTTGAGTGAAGTTATAGAGCTAAGGCTAGTTGTTTACCAGCGGAGAGGAACCCAAGTTGTTGATTAGTGCTGATTCCTAAGGTGGAAATCGCAATCAGATTATATCACGTTTTATTATAACGTGGCATAACAGTTTTTCCCTGGCTTGTATCCATTCGGCCCCATTCAGCCAACTATTTTAAGACGTTTATCCCCATCCAGGTGTCGATTTCTTCCTGGCGAGCGATAGCGAGCCAGCATTGCATGGAGATATCCGGCTTTGCCGGAGAAATTTTTCTGTCGAAAAATGTACAAATTTAGCTTGCTGTCAAACCAAAAATATATATATATGCTGGCTCGCTACCGCTCGCCAGGAAAATATTGACACCTGGATGGGGGTAAACGTCTTAAAATAGTAGGCTGAATGGGGCCGAATGGATACATGCCAAAGAGAGAGGGAGAGAAAGATAAAAAAAGCGAGGTGAGCTCCCTTTTAACGGATGTATGCCCAACATATCAGCAAACAACGCGTTGATTGAAGCAACAAGGATAAATATTATGATAGGGTAAGCCCCTATAGGTTCACCTTGTTAGTGTATTATGTAAATATACGATAGTATCAGCGAGAGAGAGAGAGAGAGAGAGAGAGAGAGAGAGAGAGAGAGAGAGAGAGAGAGAAGCTCTAAGTTTACGTTATTTTATGAGTTCACTCATATATTGGCATTTGATTTTAGAAAATGTAATGTTTTGATAATTTTGACTATCATTTCATATTATTTAAAGTATAACAAATTCCGACAATTATATTTTTGGATCATTATAGTATAAGAAATAGGAAGCTGATGATGGAAGATGATATTCATCTTCGAACAACTTATCCCTCCCTTCCCCCACCTTCAGACCCCCAATATCGGTTATCCCTTCTCTCCTCCATCACCGTTCGCCCTCACAACCACACACCTCACAGTGTGCCATGTTTTGCTACAATTATGAAAGTTTTGTACACAATACATTCTCGAGTCTATTAATTTCGGGGGTCACGGTGAGGCAGTTGAGGTGACAGGACTTTTGTTGCCGACTGTACAGTACTATCGTGACAATAAACGGGAGTCTGTATGGGCATTCGTGTGTTTTCTTCCTGTTGGTCTCCTCACTCTAGTATCATAGCTTCTTGTCTTAATTAATGGCATTATCTAATCAATTTCATGTAAACATCGGTTGGGTCGTCTCACTACAAATCTCACCTGAAAGTAGGCTACTCTGGCTTGAGTACTTCGTATATTGTTTGATACGTTTCAGGAATTATGTGAGACAAACTCTGCTTGGATATTCTTGTATTATACTGCAAATAAGTGTAGCTACACCCATTTAACTAAAATATAGGTTTGACTCCTGTAAGGAGATAAAGAAAACCTAATATTTAGTAGTGGCCCCGTAATCATTGACGAACATGCCTATTACATAAGGCATCCTCTTCAAACACAAATTCGCCGTAGTTTGAATCTACCGCGCAGAGCATTTAAAATCTGAGGAGCCTTCATCATGAGCGCACGCGACCTCACTCATGGCTTCAGTCATTATGAATTGGGTTCTCACTACGAAAAAACTTCGTAAAAAATAAAAACAAAAAGAAAATAAGAATAACTATCCAATAAGCTTTCCATCATATCGTGGATGTACTTGTGTGGATCTTTGACCAGACGCTGATTCAGGCGTCATTCTTCCTTCACTGACATATCAAGTAAACCAAAATCCTTAATACATCAACGAATGGGAAGGGGATGGTCGGGAGGGCCCCAGTCGTCAATGATTACGGGGCCACTACTAAATATTAGGTTTTCTTTATCTCCTTACAGGAGTCAAACCTATAATTTATTAGTGGCCCCTCCATCATTGACGAACATGCCTGATTTCTAAGACTGGAGGGGGACATTCGTAATCATATCATAACTCTAGAAAAGCAGATAATAAAAACAACCACATAGTATTCTTACTTTGAAAATATATTTAAATACGGCGCAGCCCATATATATACAAGAAAGGGGTTCAGGCAGGTGCGTGCTTCAAAGAAGCCTGCTTGACAAAAAAGGGTAACTCTGAAGATTCTGTGAACAGATCTGTAGTTACAAAGGCACCCCACTCAACGAGTGGTGACAAAAATAACAAGTTATAAGTTTACATGTGCACATAATAAACCCCAAAATAATCGTGGAGATAATTTGAAAAAGATCTTCATTGTTTAATATTAAATTGCTTTCGCAGCTAAAACTACTATAACAACCCCGCTGTTTTGTACTAACATTGTACTAGCACAATTTCTCGCAGAGAAATTTTCATATCACATTAACCATAAATTGTATCACAGCTCTTACACTCCGGCGGGGTCTAGGGTGTCCTATGTTAACTGACTGCACCCCCCCCCCCCTTTTCTTGAAAGTAAACAAAAGTGACTGAAGGGCCACCTAGACCCTCTGCCTTAAAGCTATACATGGTAAGGAAGGTTTGTCTAGAGCAACTGACAAGTATCTAGTCAAAAACCTATGATTAGACGCCCACAACTGTGTGGACGAAATATCTTCTACTGAAAAATTCTTCAGGAAACGTAAAGAGGCTGCCCATTTGCGTAAATCGTGGGCCCGACCCACAACGCCGGGATTACTCTCTTTAATGACTTCGACCAGAAGAGAAGCTAATCTCCGTTTCAGTAAGCGTTTACCCGTACTCGCTACCCATAAAGCACCTTGGGGGTTTAGAGGAGCCACTCTCAAATATTTGGTTAGAGCTTGCACTGGACATAGATTATGATGCACCTTTCCCCTTTTTAACGCCGGCACCGTGAACTCAGAAAACACGTGTGCACTGTGCTCATTCTTGGCTACAAATCCCGGGAAGGTGCAATGTGAATACATTCATTAAGTCTACCAAACCTAAGGCAATTAGGTGTGTTGCTCATCGCCGCCAGCTCAGACACTCTGTTCCCGGTGGCCAAAGCCAAAAGGAATACAGCCTTTTTTAAGAGTAATGCAAAATCTGCAGTATTTTGGTACAGACGAGAGTGAAGTAAAGACAATGCCTTGTCCTTATGGTGCTAGCCACTTGGCCTCCTGAATGTCCATAATGCAAAAGTCAGCGAGGTCGCTAGGTTGCCAATCGTGTCTAAGTGGAAATACCCGACCGGGAGCGACACCGGGTGCGGGCACCACGTCTTTAATTGCTGGTACCACAACTGCGCCGGCCACAGGGGCGCGACTAGTGAGACTAAGCCTCGATAATCTCGTAGTTTGTTCACTACGTGGCACATTAGTGACGCGTCTGGTGGCGGAAACAGATAGATGGAGCTCCATCTGTTCCAGTCTGTCACTAGGGCGTCTGGCCCCCCTGCCGGCGTTTTCGTCCGGCGGGCGAGGTATAGAGGGAGTTTGTGAGTCTCCTCGGACACAAACAGATCCACTTGTGGATGGGAGAGCTCTGCAATCATTAGGTTGAAAATAGGTTGCTTGAGCTCCCATTCTACTGTCGTGCTCTGTCTCCGGGACAGAGCGTCTGCCCAGACGTTTGCTACGCCTGGGAGATAAGATGCGTGAAGATAAATGTCTAGTCTGTTGGCTAGAGTAAAAATTTCTTCCGACACGTTTAGCAACTTCCTTGACCTCGTTGACCCCTGTTTCTGAATACAGTGAACTGCGTTCAGATTGTCCATTCTGAAGGCCACCGACTTGCCCCGTAAAGCAGGGCCGTGAGCCTGAAGGAAATACAAGGGGACTAGTAATTCTTTGACATTGATGTGGGAGATTTCTAAGTGGGACCAAAGCCCCTGACCCTGGTTTGACTGAAATCCCCAACCTATTGTGCCTGACGCATCCGTGTCTACCCATACCGTTGGCAGAGGAGAGGTCCATGACATTATTGAGTGCAACGTTTCCCTCTTCGCCCAGACCGCTAGTAAGGTGTGGATTAATTTCGGGATGGGCCATAATTCTCCCGCCGGTAAGAGAGGGAAATATTTGTTGCCTTCCAATATTAAACGTTTTACTTTCAACCGGCCCAACATAACAGTTAGTTGAATCCAGTTGAGAGAGCCGACCAGAGACTCCCAGACCCTCCGCGTCGTAGTCAGACTGTGAAGAAACATGAACAGTTTCCTGCGAAACCTGTTGCGATTGTCCACACTCTGACTCAGAGTGAGAGCAGCCGTGTCCCAGACCAGCCCTATCCACTGAATTACTCGTGAGGGAACAAGGTTTGACTTTACCAGATTTACCTTGAACCCTAGAGTTTTGACATGATTTAAAATGATGTTGACATGTTTGATGCATAATTGTTCTGTCTCTGCCACCACCAGCCAGTCGTCTAGGTACCACAAAACTCTGATTCCTTGTTTTAACAACGGCATCAGGGCTTGCCGGACTAATTTCGTTAATAATCGAGGTGCCAGGTTCAAACCGAATGGCATCCGTTGAAATTTTTTTTTTTGGTGCCTGATCCGTAAGGCCAGAAACCTTTGAAATCTTTTGTTGACCGATACGTGCCAATAGGCGTCTGTCAGGTCTAGGGAACACATCCAACCTCCCGGCGGAAGTGTTAGCCTGATATGGTGTACTGTTAACATTCGGAATGACTCGTTGTGAATGTGAAGGTTCAGATAAGATAGGTCTACGACCGGTCTCATCTGAACACTGTCACTTTTGGGAACCAAAAATAGCTTGGACGTGAATACAGGGTAATTTGGGGGGACCGGGATGATGACATTCTTGGCAATCATTTCCTGGACCAGTGACTCCACCTCTAAAGAAACAAAATTCGCCGTTGTCGGCTGACGTAAGCGAGGTCGCCGGAGCCACTGCCAAGTGATGCCTTTGCGTGCCACCATCCGTGCCCAAGTGTTTAACGGCCATGCTTGGTGACACGTTCGGAACGACCCAGTTAGCAGACAAGGGTTCGCCGGCTGTACTACCCTCGGATCCGCCGGCCTTAAGATTGGCACTGGGAGTGAGAGAGACTTTAGTTTTTTGATGGTGGAGTTGGTGGTGCTGGACGCTTCGCCGGCTGGCTGGCGTTGGCCGAAGACGGGCCCTGACCAGGCTTATTATGGCCGCGTCCTCTCTGACCTGAAAACCTACTCTGTCTATGCCTGTACTGACCTTGAGGGGAGGGGGAGGACTTAGGTGGAAGAAAGGGCTTAGATCCCCCCGGCTGAGCTTTAGCGGCTGGCCTGGGTTTGTGGAAGTTAAAGGCAGGTTTCTTAGAAGGGGTGGGACTGTGTTTAAAGGCCTGCACCATATTAAACACCATTCGCCACACGTCAGGGGACATTAAAGAGGGAGTAAGCACTGGTGACATGACCACCTGATTCGCAATGCGATCAGGCAGTTTGCGGACTAAAGACATTCTGAGGTCTTGTCTCGCTCGTACCGCCTCAAGCAAGGCGGTGCGGATGTCACCCAGAGATTGGATTGACGACTGAAGAAGCAGTCGCCGGGACAATTCAACCGATCGTCTGGCATCCGCGTCTGCGATTGCCTGAGTGGACTGGAGCAAAGACTTTGCTACCTGTTGAGACACTATGTATTGAGAGAACAGGCGAAAAGCTTTCCCCCTTAGCCTAAATTCTCGGTCTAGGTGAGTTGGGGTAGGGGTAGTGAAAGGGTCTTTTAGCTCACAAAGATTAATTTTAGGGGCAGCTAAGAAAGCAAACAAAGCTGAAGGGACTCCGCCGGCAGAATACACTGGCATGGAGAACCAAGAATGAGTATCTTGAGGGATCTGGTGGGAAGTTTTGGAAGTAAATGTGGTCGCAAAGTTTTGAGCCTCTGTCTCCCATTCCACCCAAGGTCCTGGACCCAACTGCCCCACCTTCAAGACTGGATTAGCTGCTTCGTCTGTGATGGTTTGTAAATCAAGTTCTGGAGTGAGAGCTGACAGAGTCTTAATGTCATTAAACCCATCCAGCTTAGACCAGTCTGAAAACAATTTTGAAGCTGAGGCAGGGGGTAAAGCCGGCTTAGTAGCATAAACAAAATAGTCCTGGTGATAATAACTAGGTATAGCCTTTATATTAACGTCTAGTACATTTCCCAAAGTATCCAAGGCCCTTAATTTCTTAGATTTATTGCCCTGGATGACCCACTCACGCGGTACTGGGAGTTCCCCTGACAAGGTAGGTTGGGCGAGCTCTGGTTTATTGGGGGTCAAAAGGAGCCATGACTCGTCTGGTCCGTAAAGCAAGGGCATAGCTACCTTTCTGAGAGGCGCCTTGTCTAGAGGGGGTGGATTGACATCCGTTATAAGCCTTACATTCGAAGTGGTCAATGCCGCCGTAGCAGGCCTAGTAACCACTGATGGTGACAGAGTGGGAGGGTGAGGGATCTGAGTTAAAGCAATAGAAGTCATCAGAGGCCGTACCGTAGAACTTGTCGTGGGAGCTCCCAAGTCCACTGTGGGAGTTTCCTGTTGTTGGCCAAATTTTTTAGATAAAGCATTACTAAGTAGCCCATCAATTTCCTGTGCAGTGACAAATTGACTTGATGATGTACTCACTGGTGAATCATTAATATCCTGCGCGGCGTCTAAGCCTGAACCTGACTCTTGCCCTTCCATATCCGAAATTATTGAAACCTCGTGTTTATCATCCTGTTCCTCCTGAGAAGATCCCGCCGAAGCTGGGGTGCCTTGTTGCCAAGATAAGTCAGGAATAGAGGATGGGATCGCCGCGTCCCTGTGGACGTCAGCCACTGTGTGACTAGTTTGAGCCGGAAGTGGGTGGTCAGACCCCGGTCGAGAAAATCGCCAAACACCGAGGCCTTGGCCTACACTCTCAATCACTGATCCCCCTGAACTCTCCAATTCCAGGGTTAAAATGTTAATGGGTAAATCATCTTTAGGTACAGGTACTGTACTGGACCCTTGAGACCGAACACAAACTCTGTCTGGGGTAGAGGTACGATGAGAAGCACTAGAAACTGGCGAATGTAGGGAGGCCTTTCTATTATGGGAATCCTTTTTGGAAGATTTATGGCTGCGGTGTGACCGTGAACTACTCTTCGATTTGGAGGATTTATCGCCGTGACCACTGGTGGAACTTTCCGTCTTACTCTTCTTACTCGATGGTGAAGAGGCAAGACTAGGTGGCTGGTGTCTGAGAGGTGACCTAGACCGAGATCTCTCCCGAGACGAGGAGGCTGCCGCCGGGGGTGTAGGCTCTCTTGGACGTTTCGGAGTAGCAGCAGAAGACACAGAACCCTGACCAGTCTCCGCCGGCTTATGACTAGTTACTCGAGAGGAACGTTTAGGGGGAGGGTGTTCGAAAAGCAGCCTATCCCAAAGAGGGACGTTGTCACATTGAAGTGACTTATGAGCCACAATCGTAGTATATGCTGACATCTGTTGCCGAACCTCTCGTAAGGCGACCGCTGCGGTCTTATCATTGTCGCGGAGGACCTTGACACTTAATTGGGAGCAAAAGGAACAGTTGCGCATCACCCACAGACCCCTTGAACGGTCTAGACATTTAACACACTTGATGCAAAGAGTGTGCGCAAAAATAGGGATACCGGCACAGGTAGGGGTAATGCATAAAGCAAAAACTGGGGCCAAGGTAGCCATGACAGAGACTGGTGGGAAAAACTACTGCCGGGTCTGTATTGGTCCGCCGGAGCCCAGCTCTGGAAAAAAAGAAAATTTCCAGGAATTAATGCTCATAAGGTTAACCCAACATGTTCGCACACAAGTGTTAATAACCTGCCGGGTAACG
The DNA here is from genome assembly GCA_032716605.1 of Paralithodes platypus. Classification (NCBI taxonomy): domain Eukaryota; kingdom Metazoa; phylum Arthropoda; class Malacostraca; order Decapoda; family Lithodidae; genus Paralithodes; species Paralithodes platypus. The sequence goes on from CM064559.1 coordinate 11,763,588, forward strand.
AGATGTAATGACACAACGATCACAGCTCGCTACGCGGCGGGGTTCAGAATATCTAAACATATCTTTAAGAAAGTGAAGAATACCCTCTGACATAATAGAAAGGACCAGCATGGCGTTTATAGTCTTTCCGGTGGTGACTGTTTCAAGATTCAATTTTGGAAAACAACCCCCCACAAAGACGCCGGCCCTTGAATTATTTAGCAGAATAACACAGGGCAGGCTGATACGAGATCTGATTTCTAACGAATTGTCACAAAAGATCGCCGTAAGTTTGAAGGCGGCGATACATAACGTATCTCTCAATTAAGTGGTTAACGAAATTGAATTGTAAATTCCTTATTTCCTCCTCCCAGGAGCACCCGCCGGGTGTAAAAACGATGTTAACCCTAATTGAACCTTCGATCGCCGTAAGTGTAAAGGCGGCGATACATATAGTATCACTAAAATGGATCGGTTAACTAACTGAATGACCTAGTCGTTCATCCCACCCTACCAAGGTGCACCCGCCGGGTGAGATGTCAAAACGTTAACCCCATAAGGTCCTGTCCCCACTTCTTTGTAAAAGATCGCCGGGGAGGAAAGCCCTTAACAACAGCTAGGTTTTTCCTGTGGTTTGTAAAACCGGGTAGAAAAACTTCATAACATATGTCCGCATGAACAATGTTAGATGGGTACAGCCAATCCGCCGGGAATCAAAGGGAGCCTGAAAACAGGCACCAACACAGAGACGGAGTCCTGGAGAGCCACAGACACCTCATCGCCGGGGACACAAGCCTGTGTTGAAACCACGTGTGGCCCAACACGGCTCTCGGCCGGGTTTTTTCATGGTGTAACCGAGAAAAAACCCGCCGGAATGTAACCCACCCCGTTCAGAAACCATCTGAATGCACATAGGACTCGAAGGAAAGCCAAGCACGACTAGCCTAGGGTCCACACAATAATCCGTGGAATTAGCCAATACACAACTAAACCAGGAAACAAACATAGTCCGTGGAATTAGCCAATACACAACTAAACCCGGATACACATGACACAGTAGGACATATTTATAAAATAAACAATAACACTTGTACATGTGGCAAAGCTACGAGCGGCTGGCTAGGCCTAAGTAGACGGCATAAGAAATGTTGAAATATAAACAAAAAACACTGGAAATATAACAACAGGAACCACCGCCAACACACCACTGTAGTAAATACTTCCGGCAAAGGGAAGACTGACTCGGGACCCAGAATAAACTTCACTAAGTGAAGAAAAATACGCTGGGAACGTCAGTAAGCAACGCTTACCTCATCAGAAAGATAAAAGGCAGCATAACTAACACGTAATGAAAGCCGCCTGCATCACAAGCTAACTCAACTGTGAAAAGATCACAAGTCCACAACAGGACCACGAGGGTACATCCGAAATAGATGCCCCAAACACACGACCCAAAATACACTGCACTGCGGGCAACCAGCCCAGGACACTCCTGCTACGCATATCCTAACCTTACTCGATACATCCCGGAGTAAACAAATGAGAAAAAACTCACTAGGGACGCAGCAAATGCGGAACCAGCGGAGCGTGGGGAGACACGTCCAGGCAGGCTGAGTGCAGAGCAGAGAAGGAAGAATGACGCCTGAATCAGCGTCTGGTCAAAGATCCACACAAGTACATCCACGATATGATGGAAAGCTTATTGGATAGTTATTCTTATTTTCTTTTTGTTTTTATTTTTTACGAAGTTTTTTCGTAGTGAGAACCCAATTCATAATGACTGAAGCCATGAGTGAGGTCGCGTGCGCTCATGATGAAGGCTCCTCAGATTTTAAATGCTCTGCGCGGTAGATTCAAACTACGGCGGATTAGTGTTTGAAGAGGATGCCTTATGTAATAGGCATGTTCGTCAATGATGGAGGGGCCACTAATAAATTATGAGTGTTGCCTCCAATCGACCTTCTGCTGATATACACTTTCATATCGGTATCCTGCTTGGTTATATAGGGTTCCAATTTTGTTATGATTGTATAGAAGGTATTTGGGTCCATTACATGTAGTTTGTGAAGTTATGCTCATGTCCAGGGGCGAATTAAGGGTGCATGGGGCCCCTGGCTAGAATTCAGGTGGGGGCCCTTTCATCAAGCAGATGATGATCGAAACGAGCCTATACAGACCTATTTTTAAATAGGGCAATTTAGAGGCATTTTGAGGCCTATGGAGAGACATATTAGAGAATTTTAAGTTATATTGAGTACAGTGAAAATGGTGAAAAATAGAAACAAGCAGCTTGGTTAGGAAAAGAAAATCGATCTTGTTTTGAAGATCACTTAAGACTAGGGGAACAAAAATGCAACTGAGTCTCTGATGCATTTCCTTTGCATTTGAGTGTCAGTGTACGATAACCTTTGCATTTGAGTGTCAGTGTACGATAACCTTTGCATTTGAGTGTCAGTGTACGATAACCTTTGCATTTGAGTGTCAGTGTACGATAACCTATGCATTTGAGTGTTAGTGTACGATAACCTTTGCATTTGAGTGTCAGTGTACGATAACCTTTGCATTTGAGTGTCAGTGTACGATAACCTTTGCATTTGAGTGTCAGTGTACGATAACCTTTGCATTTGAGTGTCAGTGTACGATAACCTTTGCTGAAAATGTGATACCGGTAAGTCTGGTTTTCAGGTAAGAGTTACTGGCAGCATATAACAGCTCTTTCAACGATCATTAGGGAATATTAGGAAAAGTATCCATCTGAGATCGTCTCAAATGTCCAACTAACTCAAGAGTGAACCATGCTTCCAGTTATTCTTTTACTCAGGCAATACTCTGATTCTCTTCTCAATTTAACTTTCCCTCTTCTTGACTTATCACTTATGCTTGAAGCTCTGTGCTGAGGTATCCCCCTTCCACAAACTGTTTGTAACAGTTACAATTGGATTTAAATTGTTGTTTAAATCTGGGAAGGGGATTAGTTATAGGCCATCTAAGTTACTATCAGTAGTCGCCAGGTGCCAGCCCCAAACATTTTATGTTCAGCAACGATAAAGGGGTCATTAAACCTATACAACACGATAACATCAATGAGAGTATACAGTCAACTAGATAAATTCACAGAACAAAAATCAATTGTTCAAGCTTATTAGACTCTCTCCAAGGCATGTCACTCAGGTTGAGTGACAAAATGGCTGAGTGACTCAGCCATGTCTATCACGCAGGTGCATCCACGAACACGCTTCCATTTTTGGCCGTCCAGGCCCGTCTTGGCGTCCTTTACCCTCGAGTGTCAGGTCAGGTGAGGGTATTGTATATTATAAGCCTTTACAACGGAACATTATTCTACCGAAAAATGTACAAATATATCTTGAAAGGAGTCCTGTGTTTTTTTTTTTTAAAGTTTGAAGAAGGTCTAGGGAGCAAACCAGGCAAATAATATAAACATGAACAAATCGACCAACAAGTGAACCATTCCCCCTTAAAGTGTTTGAGCTGTGCAACATTACTGTACAACATTATTGTTTGAGCTGTGCAACATTACTGTACAACATTATTGGGTATTTAATTTCACAAGTTAACCAATCTATTGAAAACGAAATGTTTTGCTTCATGTGAGCGGAAGACCTTTCCACAGATTTTATAACCATTATATAATCCGCGATTTTATGTGTGAAAGGAAAAATAGTATAATTGAAATAGTTTATATGGTAATACAGTAGTTAATAGTTTATATGGTAATACAGTAGTTAATAGTTTATATGGTAATACAGTAGTTAATAGTTTATATGGTAATACAGTAGTTAATAGTTTATATGGTAATACAGTAGTTAATAGTTTATATGGTAATACAGTAGTTAATAGTTTATATGGTAATACAGTAGTTAATAGTTTATATGGTAATACAGTAGTTAATAGTTTATATGGTAATACAGTAGTTAATAGTTTATATGGTAATACAGTAGTTAATAGTTTATATGGTAATACAGTAGTTAATAGTTTATATGGTAATACAGTAGTTAATAGTTATATGGTAATACAGTAGTTAATAGTTTATATGGTAATACAGTAGTTAATAGTTTATATGGTAATACAGTAGTTAATAGTTTATATGGTAATACAGTAGTTAATTCATATGGTTAATTAACGGTTTGTAGCGAATTATTCTTGTAAGTCAATCACACTAATAATTTAAGTTCTACACATAAATTCATGGACTGTATGGTAATTTATGTGGCTGACTGTACATCGATAACAACAATGTTTGGCAGTATGAACAACATTAATGTTTACCTAATTCTTTTTCGTAACACAAAAATATATGCTACGCAAGAATATCACGGAAAAGTAAATTCCAGGAAAAAAAAATATAGATGAACTCAAAACTGTCGTATTTTCAAATTGCAAAAGACGAAGGATAGTTTGTTTTTTCTAAGTGACTAGCTTCCACTGAACCTTGCTGTCTGTTAGTCGGGAGAACACTCATATCTACAGGATATAGTGAAATATATGTTTGGGTTTGTGTCCAAGATAAAACAAATAATTTCTTTTCGGATTCGTTATTTGAGGTTAAAATATGGAGGTTGACGTGTTCTGAGAAGCCTATAGGTTATTGAAAAATTATAATTGAAAGTTAAAACACACAGGTAGAATATATTGATCCAGTACGTGCATACATCAACACATACTGTATATATTGATCCAGTACGTGCATACATCAACACATACTGTATATATTGATCCAGTACGTGCATACATCAACACATACTGTTATATTGATCCAGTACGTGCATACATCAACACATACTGTTATATTGATCCAGTACGTGCATACATCAACACATACTGTTATATTGATCCAGTACGTGCATACATCAACACATACTGTTATATTGATCCAGTATGTGCATACATCAACACATACTGTTATATTGATCCAGTACGTGCATACATCAACACATACTGTTATATTGATCCAGTACGTGCATACATCAACACATACTGTATATATTAATCCAGTACGTGCATACATCAACACATACTGTATATTACACAGCCCGGTAGCTTAGTGGTAGCTCGCTCGACTCACAATCCAGATCCAGGGTTCGAATCCTCGACCGGGTGGAGTAAATTTGGGCTTGTCTTCTTTCACGTTGTAGCCTCTGTTCACCTAGCAGAGAGTCGGTACCGGACATAATTCGAGGAGTTGTGACCTCGCTGCCCGGGTGTGTGGTGTGTGAAAAAGTGTCAGCATTACCCATACATTGGACAATATGAGCTCTAAGCTTTCTTCCAAAACGGTAATAGCTGGCGAGAGATCCTCAAGGATCCTCAAGATCGTAGATGAATGACATATGAACAAAGCAGGTCTGGGCGGTTGGTTGGACTAGCAACTCTCACCCCAAAAGGGGAGGTGTGGCAGAGTGGTCATGCCACTGGACTGATAATCCAATGGACCCAGGTTCGAATCCCAATATGTCAATGGGAAGATATTATTGGGATGGAATTTGTGCTGTACCTAGTTTCAGTGCATTACCACAAAGCACACCGAAATGCCAACAAAAATAACCCCATTGTTCCCTGATAGCACTGTATGAATATTCCCATATTACCCCATTGTTCCCTGATAGCACTGTATGAATATTCCCATATTCAAAAAATGTTACAGGGGGGCAATGCCTAGTTAGTTAATTGCTCATTAGGTGGCATTCTGAGAGTGAGGGTCCGAGTCTGGGGGATGAGACGGTGAAGCACTGATGCAAAACAGCTTCAGAGATGGGACTGCTTCGAGCCGTGAATGGGTGCTACGCATGTCTCACTCCCTAGACTGGAACAAGACCTCACAGGCCTCGCCGTGTTCAGCGGTGGAGTGTGCAGGCTCTCAGCCAATGCCCGAGAGGGAGAAGTTGGAATATATATAAAAAACAAAAAAATAAGCTGAAGGATGGAACTACTTGCCTCGGAATATGGAGGCGATTCATTCGTGACCACTCCCTAGGGGAATAAACACGTCTGGCAATAGATAATAAAGGTTAAATAGGTAGACCTATACTGTTAAGAACATACACATAGAGAAAGCAAACATCCATACATACTTTTCACACATGCAAACAAGTTGAGTAAACAGGCAGACAAACATAAAGGTTTGCTATTAAATAATACATGATTGTGTATGAGGTCTACTTACTCTATTGTTTTGTTCTATGTATATGGAGGAGACAGCCTGTTCTATGATATGGAGGAGACAGCCTGTTCTATGTATATGGAGGAGACAGCCTGTTCTATGTATATGGAGGAGACAGCCTGTTCTATGTATATGGAGGAGACAGCCTGTTCTATGTATATGGAGGAGACAGCCTGTTCTATGTATATGGAGGAGACAGCCTGTTCTATGTATATGGAGGAGACAGCCTGTTCTATGTATATGGAGGAGACAGCCTGTTCTATGTATATGGAGGAGACAGCCTGTTCTATGTATATGGAGGAGACAGCCTGTTCTATGTATATGGAGGAGACAGCCTGTTCTATGTATATGGAGGAGACAGCCTGTTCTATGTATATGGAGGAGACAGCCTGTTCTATGTATATGGAGGAGACAGGTTGCCTGTAGTGAGTGTCTCCTTCAAAGTTAAAAATTCAAGGAACGTTGGAATCAAAATGCCTGGGCACACGAAGTTTAAAGCAGTCTAAGTCATAGGATGAAGTAAAGATTGATTGAGGGAGAGAGTTCCAGAGTTCACTTGTTAAGGAGAAGAAAGACTGAGAAAATATGCCAATTCTTGGGTTGGAGAGCTGGACAGAATAGGAGTGGGACTGTGTTGAAAGGTGGGTGCCTCGCACTCGCCGCAAGCGAGAGGGTATACACTGAGAGAGCTCTGAAGAACACTGGTTGTTGTAATAGCGATTAGAAGAGTGAAAGAGATGCAACATTGCGGTGTGTAGAAAGAGATTGTAGGGAACTGGTAAGAGGAGGCGAGCTGATGAGGCGAAATGCTTTTGATTCTACTCGTTCGAGAAGTGCGGTATGGGTGGAGCCTCCCCACACATGCGAACAATACTTAATACAGTGGCGCACTGTGCCCCGATACAGAGCAAGAAGCTGTGCGGGGGTGTAGAACCCACGGAGACGATTGAGCACACCTAACTTTTGGGAAGCTATTTTAGCAAGAGTGGTAATATGATCTTTCCAAAAAAGGTCAGATGAAAAGGATACACCTAGAATGTTGAGAGAAGATAAAGGGTTGAGTTGTGAATTGTTGAAGAATAGTTGATAGTCTTGTGGAAGATTGTGATGGAGAGATAGAGGGAGAAACTGGGTCTTGGAGACGTTGAAAGTAACAAGATTTTCTCTTCCCCAATTAGAAATATTTGAAAAATCAGAAGATAGGCATTCTATGGCCTCGCCACCTTTGATGTCTATAGGTCCGTTAACTTTGAAAAGTTGACATAATGAATATATACACCCTTCGAGGAGGAGCACTTTATTGACAACGTTTTGCAGATAGCTTCTTCAGGCCACCAGTTTAGTGACCTGAAGAAGCTGTCTGTGGAACATTGAAGAAGCTGTCTGTGAAACATTGAAGAAGCTGTCTGTGAAACATTGAAGAAGCTGTCTGTGAAAATTTTTCAATAAAGTGCTCCTCCTGGAATGGAGTTTATACTGGAATATAATACTATCATGGACAAACCCTATTACTCTTCATATATCCTTTTTCCTCCGTTGGGAACCAAAAGAGACTAATTATCGCTGGTCTTGTTAAGGGGATAGTGGCTGTTCTTTTTGGTCTATTAACTCCTTCGGACATATTATGTTCCAATAAGTCCGAGGAGGCGGGAGCCCCGGGATCATTGCCACTGCCTCGCACTACACTCACAACAACACTGCGGCCGTTAGAATTATCGGAGGAGGCTGAGGTTGCCACCAACGGTTTTATCGTAAGCTAACTTATCGGACTTACTGAGCTCATATGACGCAAAATCGCGTCATAAACTTATTGGAGAGGCATGGAGATAAGTCCATATGACGCGATTGCGTCATATGAGTTTTTGGTTATAAGTTCCATATGACGCGATCGCGTTATATATGTCTGGGGGAGTTAATTCAGTTATATATATATATTTTAGTTTCCTCGCTAGACCTCCATCAAGCTTAAAAAAAAAAACCCTTGACCCCCCTTCAAGATAAATTTTTAAATTTTTCTGTAGAAAAATGACCAGGCCAAAAGCCGGTTCCTCTTAAAATTACAGGCTCGCTATCGCTCGCCAGGAAAAAATCGACACCTAAATGGCACGAAAGGTCTTAAAATTTACAACGAAATGGGGCCAAAGGTGTTAGAATTGTCAGACTAATGAGCCGATCGACTTAAAATCTCAAAACTAATGGGGCTAAACATGAGGAAAAGGGGGTGTAGAAAACCGGCCCATCTCACCTTAACGTTAAACAGTAGCCTTTGGTGCTTTACAACGCTTGTTTTGCTATCCATCTGACATTGAGTGATCCGTGATTGCCTGGATCAAATACTGTGGCGGTAGCTGAAATATTATAAGTAATGTGATTAATGTCTTCTTTAACTCTTATTTAGCGGGCTAGGCGGTAATTTCTATGTACCGCCCAGCGGGTTTTATTTTACCATAAATGGGGTTGTTTCCGTGCTCTTTTTCATGCATAAACAAGACCCAGAGCGTAATACAAGTATGTATCCCTGAAAGGGCATAAATTGAGCTTTCCAATGACACCCGAACCATATCCTTCTACGATCACTGGTTGTCTTGCAACGATCGTGCAACCGAAGGGCAAAATCGCTAAAATACGGTAATTTTCTTACATTATTACGTGTGTAGCGAGTGAGAGAGGGTGGAGGAGGGTGCAATAAATATCAGTAGGTCCACGGCGGCCGTGGCGAGCGGTCAGGAGGTAATCTATGCTCCTCCCACTGCTCCGCTCTCTCTCAGAGCACATTACATGCTCAAAATTGCACTCGACATATGTCGTGACCCGCATATGGGCACGTTTTCTTTAACTCAACATATGTCGTGTGCTGCCAGTTAAGGGTTAATATGGTGGCTAAAATAGTTAGGTGGAAGGTAAAACAAAATAACAAATATTTTGAAGAATGAATGTATTTGAGTTAATCCATTTTAAGGGGTCAATGGCTGCTTTTTGTTGTCTATTAATGCATTTATTCATTTATTTTTTAGTTTCCTCGTTAGACCTCCCTCAAACTTAGAAAAAAAAACTTAGACCTCCCTCAAGATACATATGTACATTGTTCCGTAGAAAAATGTTCTGGCCAAAGGCCGTTTCCTCTTATAAATTCAGGCTCGCTATCGCTTGCCAGGAACATAATGACACCTAAATGGCACGATAGGTCTTACAATTGACAACGAAATGGAGCTAAAGGTGTTAAAATCGCCAAACTAATGGGTCGAACGTCTTAAAATGTAAAACCTAAAGGGGCTAAACACGAGGGAGAAAGGGGTCCAGATAAACGATCCATCTCCCCTTTATCCATGATCTCTAATAAGTATAAGTATATACTGTATATGTGCTCAACCGCCTCAGGGGGTTATTTTCCCCTGCACAGCTTCTTGCTCTGTACAGGGGCACAGTGTGTCCTTGTATTGAATATTGTTCACATGTGTGGGGAGGATCCTCTCACACCGCACTCCTAGACAAAGTAGAAAGGAAAACCTTTCGTATCATTAACTCCTGTCCACTCACCAACTCTCTGCAATCTCTCTCTCTCCGCCGCAATGTTTTATCTCTCTCACTATTCTATCGCTACTACAATAATCAGTGTTCCTCAGAGCTCTCCCAGTGTATACCACCTTCTCTATGTAGGGTACGTAGTCCGTCTTGCAACACAATCCCACCCCTACTTTGTGCAACTCAAGAGTGAAACAATACTCCCAATCCTTCTTCTATTCAACAGCTGAGCTCTGGAACTCTCTCCCTAAATCCATCTTTCCCTCATCCTATGACTTAAATTGCTTCAAACTTCGTGTGTCCAGGCATTTTGGCTCGAATATTCCTTGGTTTTGGCCCTGTCACTATTTCAACACTGGGGGAGGCACTTGTCACAGGCAGAAAAGTTAAAAACAATATCACAAGGGGGAAAATTCATTTGGTGGAGAGTGAAAAACCAAATAATTAAAACAAGCTTGAGCGGATAAATAACATTTAGGTTAATCAAATTTATACCCGTAATAGTAGACCAGCCAAGGAGCAAAATTGTGACTTTTACCTGCATGGAATGTTAATAGCAGGCACCCATGCTAAATCAATCAGTCATAGGTCAGACAGAAATACTAGGGTGGATGCCACTAAAAATGTTGACCTTAAAGGTCAAATCAAGGTCATTTTGTGGCCGAAAAAGGTCAAATTTCTAAATTATCTAAACATAGTCATGTTATACATCAAAAGAAAGGTATGGAAGAGACAAACAGTTTGGTACTCTTTTTAGGTCAGAATGTTGACCTTAAAGGTCAATTGAAGGTCATTTTGTGGTCCAAAAAGGTCACATTTCTAAATCATTCAAATATAGTCATGTTATATATCAAAAGAAATGTATGGAAGAGACAAACAGTTTGGTACTATTTTAAAGTCAGAATATTGATCTCAGAAGTAGGTCATGTAGGTCAAAGTCCACCCTAGTATTTCTGTCTGACTTTGACTTATTGATTTATCATGGGTGCCTGCAGCTAACAATCCATGCAAATAAAAAAATGGTAAGCCTTTTTGCTTCTTAGTTGATCTACTTTAGCATTAGACAAATGAATATATTTACAAACAAAATTATATGTGTATTCAATAATTATTTTCTTGACAGAAATAATGTTCAATCTGATGGATTACAACAGTCAATAGAATCGCAACCACAGGCATTTGTACATTTCAGATTTTGTTTTAAACAAGTGCATCTAGCAGTATTGCACTTCTTTTTGCAAGAGCAGGTCACTAGTTCGAGGCAGGACTGTGGTACAGGAGGTAACCTAGCCCATCGAGGTGTCAGACAACCTGACTCCTTCTTCCAAACATCTGTGGGCAATGTCACAACAAGAGTTTCCTTCTCTGCCTGAAGCCAAATATTGGCCTGGTAGTTTGCGCATTGCACATGAAGCTCCAGAGCATCACGTGTTGGAGGGAGCAATTCCAGGCCTTTTTTTGCCTTGCTGAACATGTTCAATCTTGCACTGTCAACTGTTTGCAGCCCTGGACATCCATAGAGGTTGCAAACAAACTGTTCAATAGGTCCAAGCTCACCATCACGACCAATCCCTTCTACCAAACGTGGGTTTTTCAAAAATGTTTTCCAGCAGGTCTTTTTCCCATATCTACTGAATGAAGAGGTTGTGTCGCAGCCTGTGAGTGCGTGAAAACTCAAGAGGTTATTCTTCACTGCATCAGGAAATGATTTTGCTACTTGATGAATGGGAATGCACTTCTGTTTCTTTGCAGTTCCAGAGAGCATCCAGACTTCACTTGCTTTTGGGGCAGTGAAATGCAATAGGAGAAGCATGACATCAGTGTCTCTGCACTTCACAAGAATTCGTTGATAGCCCATATCCACTGCTTCAGAGGCATGAAGAATCAACCTTGTGTCCGCTTCTTCATGATTCCCATTAAGTTTGAGGTCATCTATGGATCTCCTGGTTGATTTTGCCCCAGTGTGGTCCATGAATCCACCTCCAGTTACCATCTCGTATTCTTCTGGAAGATCTTTGGTTGTGTGAATGATCCTTTCAGACAGGAAATGTGCCAGGTCTGCCTTATTTTCATCCATATCAACAAATTGGCTCCAAACCTGAGGCAGTGGAACATCTGGTCCATCTATCAGCTTTCGAATAGGCTTCTTCTTGTTAACTCGTTTTGCTCTGGTACCAGATTTGATTGAATTCCCACCCAGATATCGATCAAACACAACATCAACTCGTGTCGTAATATCTCCAAAACAGCGTGTAACTGAGCGAATAAAAGCAGCACCATAGTCTCCAAATGTCTGACATCCATGAGGCTTTCCCATAGCTTGGATGAGTGCATGCCCATCAATTAGAAAACAAGTCAGATTCTGGAAGTTCAGTAGTAGTTTCAATTTTGTTCATCAAAACACTTATCAGTTCTGCTTTATTGGTTGAATTCATTTCTCCTCCAGTGTTTGCCAGGGAAAGTGGGATTGGTGACAGTTCATGTTTCAGGATATTTGTCATTGTCACTGTTCTACCTGCAGTCACCGCATTCAAAAGACGTTGAAGCAATTTTCGGTCTGCTTTAATAGTCTTTTGCACATTCTCTTTACTTGAGACAGTTGCTTTGTAGATATTTGCAAATGTTTTGGACCGATTTTTTGAGAGCGGATAATGAAATCCCACTTTCTTATCCACTAATCGCTCTGTCACATTAGCCAGCATTTGCCTCTTTCCTGTTTTCAGCAGTCAGAAGATCATTGGCTATATCTTCTGGAGCGGTATCCTTTGTTGCCAGTGAAACCAGGGGAATGCTTGACTCAGAAATAGGTGGTCTATTGTCAGATTGTGTGTGAACTCTGAAAACATCAAATCTTGTGAGCTGTGACACCAATTTTCTCACATCTTCAGTGTCACGTGTCATCCGGCTTGGACGGCTATCAGAACGTATAAAAACCTCTTCTTCTTCGTCATCTTCCAAGTTGAACAAAACTTTCGTATCCTGTGTTATGCGCGACCATTCTGACCATGTGATACAAAATTTGTCCCTTGCTTGGTCATTCCTGGTTATTCCAATTATTCCATTGTGCATCTTGCATGTTTTATTGATCCATTCTGTTGCCTGGTCCACAGGAACTTGGTTGAAGCGCTTTTTGGTCATCTTCACAACAAAGTTACCATCTATGAATTCAGCGTGAACTTCAGGAGCTGATTTCTCAAGAAGCTTCATATCTGAATAATAGATAGGTCCCCATCTTGCATATTTTGTGTGGTCATAGATGGTGAGCCATGGCAGAGCATGGCAGAAAAAGACTCCAAGTGAAGAATCCAATTACCATCTCTCTCTGCCCTGATGAAGTCCAGAAGAATCTCAACCATACTCATGTAGTCCAGCCACAACTTGTAATTAGGATTGCTTAAGTACTTTTTGTCAAATTCACTCAAGAGTCCTTTCACATTCTTGTCACTGAGAACATCAGAAAGCTGGCCAACTGCATTGTGGAGTGAATTTCTGTCAGTAGCAGCCTTGTTTTTACACTCATCAGCCACATTCTGGGAAAGTGTCGAAACCTGCGAAGTGAGCTCCTGTTCAGTTTCAATGATCCACGATTTGAACATTGACAACTTTATGTGCCACAGAGCTTCATATGTCAGCACATGTCCTCTCACTGCCCGGTAGTATGCTTTTCCATCCAGCATGGTTTCAGTTGTGTTGGTTCCATACAAGCCAGATTCTGTCCACAGGTCATCCAGCCCAGCACTCTCCATGTGCTGACCGATCGCTTTCAAGAAGTTGAAACAGATATGAAGGCCACCCATCAGAAAAATGACATTCTCAAACTTAGGATTTGCCCAAACAATTTCCTTGCCTCTGCTGTACAATGGTTGATCTGCCGTGATAATGGTGTATTTCTGTCCCACGTGCCTTGAAATAGCCCTGAAGCGATTGATCACTGTTGTGATAGTATCATTATCATCCGCTGGTGCCTGAAGAATGGGCAACATCCCTGCAGTAGTTACTGGAGGGTCAACAATGCTTGTGGCTTCGTTCATTGCTCTCCAACCAGGAACAGAAGGATCATCTTTGTCATCACAAATCCTGGACACCAACCAAGTCAAATCCTTCACTCGTGCCTTCTGTCTTTCTTCATCTTTTGTTCCAAACCAATCCACTTCTATCTTGGAAGCACCAGTGTATGATGGTGATGATCTGTCTCCTGCTGGCATAGTTGCATGGTCAAGTGTCTGAAATGCCTGTAAAGAATCCGGTTTTATTGCTCTTGATCTCTTGATGAGTGTTCTCTCAATCCTCTGCTGCGGTGCTGGTCCTCTCTGCCACACCAACATCTGTGTGCAGTGAAACGTATTTTTGCCATCTAGAGTTGCTTCCAGCACATCAATGTTGTCGCATGAGCAGTGGATCATTCGCTCTTTGATTATATTGTCTGGAATATAGACGTTGCCATTTTCCACAAATCTTTGAAGAATGTTTTGAGCTATCGATGTATCAATTCTTCGAACTGTATCAATACCAATGGTATGGTTCGCTGCATGGAAGAGATTCAAAAGTGCCTCAGAACGTGTAGCTTGGTGGAATGCAAGCCCTAAACCAATATGTTTTGGTGTCAACTTTCGTTTCCTAGATACTGCATACACAATGTCTTGAGCAATGCTGCACACACTCTGCTTGATAATGTTGTCTTCTTCAATTCCCTCATGAAGATCATCCGCATCACTGAACAGTAAACGTAGAAATAGATACAAGCTGTTTGGGATAACTTGTGCAACATGTTCTTGATAAAGTCCTTGCCAACTGCTGGAATGACCAGGACTGTCTGAGAGATCTTTTCTGATTCTTAGGGCCACATGTACCATTTCTTGATAGATATTTCCTTGATTAAATCCAACAGTACCAACATCTTCATTGTCTGTGGATTCCGAATCTGAGGATAAACCACCACGATGATGACTTCTTGATAGTGACTCTGATATAATGAAGTTGGACTTTTCACCAGGGTACATTATTGGTGCTCTATTTGAAAGAGGTTTGACATATCCTGCCTTTGAACCAAGCATTTTCTTAACCTTTTTGTAGAAGGTGGTTATTCTGGACTGGTAACTCTTACGAACAGGGATGTTTCTCTCAGTACACATGTCCTGGTATCTGCGCCACACAACTGCCATGTCATAAGTCTTACCTCTTGAAAGCCCAATGTCTAAATCATAGCACAACTTCATCATGCACTCGTCCAGATCTGGTTCAACTTCTTGAGGCATTCCTTTAGTGCGTCGTTCGAATGTCACTAAGCAGGCCAGATGATACAGGCCATCAGCTGCCATCAAGTCACTGACACCAGAGAGTCTGTCGGACATCACTGGATCAGATTTAGCTCGTTCAATCAGTGCTGTGGATTTATTTGTAGTTTCTACCCGGTGAAGTTTCTTGCTTGAGATCTGTGCCTGGCAAAACATACAGAGCTTCCAGTCAATAGTTGTCAGAGAACTTCTTCTTGTTGGAGCTGTGCTGTTTGAGCTGGTAGATGGTTTAGATGCTGGTTGTCGCCGATTCCGTAGTCTGTCCAGTTTGCTCTCCGAAGTAAACACAGAATAGCAGGATTTGTGGCACCTAATTTCGAGAGAGTTAAAATTATCCAACGAGAGTCCATCTAGTTTATCCAGCACGTCTGAATACATATGGTCACCCAATTTCCTTCTTTGTTGTGCAACATCTTTGGTTCTGTTTTTTGCATCGGTGGAGGCTTGCCGAAGGTCGCCTGAACTGCCTTCACAAAAGAAGCACACATTCTTGTTTTTAGAGTCCATGTGGTGCCTCTTTGTGGCCCTCCTGCTGGAATCTTTGTGGCCCTCCTGCTGGAATCTTTGTGGCCCTCCTGCTGGAATCTTTGTGGCCCTCCTGCTGGAATCTTTGTGGCCCTCCTGCTGGAATCTTTGTGGCCCTCCTGCTGGAATCTTTGTGGCCCTCCTGCTGGAATCTTTGTGGCCCTCCTGCTGGAATCTTTGTGGCCCTCCTGCTGGAATCTTTGTGGCCCTCCTGCTGGAATCTTTGTGGCCCTCCTGCTGGAATCTTTGTGGCCCTCCTGCTGGAATCTTTGTGGCCCTCCTGCTGGAATCTTCACTCATAATTCTTGTGTCATCAGTTCACAGCCTGCAAAAGAAATGAAAATTTTAATTCAGTTGCATACAGTAAACTGCATACTGCATACAGTTTATACATTCTAATATTGTATGCAGTGTATAGAGTTTAAAATTGTAGTCTCAAAATTCAGCTAGGCCATACATTAATTTTGATATTTAACAAAATGGCATTGAATTGACCTTTAAGGTAAACAATCTGACCTACAAATAGTACCAAACTGTTTGTCTCTTCCATACCTTTCTTCTGATATATAACATGGCTATATTTAGATGATTTAGAAATTTGACCTTTTTCGGCCACAAAATGACCTTGATTTGACCTTCAAGGTCAACATTTTTAGTGGCATCCACCCTAGTATTTCTGTCTGACCTATGACTGATTGATTTAGCATGGGTGCCTGCTATTAACATTCCATGCAGGTAAAAGTTTTTTTTAAAGCCTTTTTGCTTCTTGGCTGGTCTACTGCAGTAACTGGAACAAAATTAAACAAAAGTCAAATATGAAGGACAGATCTAAATTCCAGAATGTTACATCACGAGCGGAGAGAGAGAGAAACAAACAACAACCTATGTGTAGGCCTATGTATTAAAGTCCGGGTAAATAGGATCCCTGCTTGTATAATGGCAAGGGAACATGGTTGTGCAATAATGGTTTATACAGTAAGGGGAGATGGGCCGGTTTTCTGGACCACTTTCTCCCTCATGTTTAGCCCCATTAGTTTTCAGATGTTAAGATGTTTGCCCCATTAGTTAGTCGATTTTAAGACCTTTCGCCCAATTTCTTCATCAATATTTAGACCTTTAATTCCTGCTATTTAGGTGTCGACTTTTTTCCCTGGCGAACGACAGTGAGCCTGTAATGTTGGAAGAACCGGCCTTTGGCCGGGAAATTTTTCTACCAAAAAATGTACAAATTAATCTAGAAGGGGGATCTAATGGATGTTTTTGTTAAATTTGATGGAGGTCTAGGGAGGAAACTAGAAAAATAATGAATACATGCAAAAATCGCCCAAAAAGTGAACCATCCCCCCCTAATGTTGGTGCGTGCTTTGTGAACCCGGAAGACGGCAGGAGGGTGGGATCAATACCACTGAACTATAGTTCAGTGATCAACAACTGAAGGGATCCTAATGTTATAGTATTCAACAATTATATCCTTGGAGGGTCAAAGGATTGATAGGATAAAGCAAATATATTACATAGGTTTAGTAGTAATTTATATAAAGATGTATCAATAAAGATTAAATACAAACCTTGTCCTTGTATGATCATAATAATATAGCATCAATATTGTAGGTTTACTCTAGCATAACTAATATTGAGTGCACTCTCTAACCTATTAACCCGGTAACGGCGAGGGGGGGGGGTATTGAACCCGGTCCCCATGGGCAAGCATATAGGTTCCATTCAGGCCTATAATCGTCATTTTACGATAAATATAGTTATTACTTATTCATATGAGCCTATTTTACCTTCACTATGAAGATAGTAACCTGTAACAACAATAAAACTAGTGAAAATATAATTTTTCTGGTCAAAATTGCGAATATAGATGGACCAGCCCATTCATGAATTATGGAGAAAATTGAGGTAACCTCTCCCTCCACGAGGCCTCAAGCCACACTGAGCCTACTCATACAGACACTCTGTCATGTAACACACCCGCTAGGCACGTAAGCACATCCTCCACACAGTTTGCTAATGTTAGCACAAAAATATACCAACAAATTAGGGAATAACAGGGAAAATAAGTGAAAATTGAAGGGGGAGGGGAAAGGGAGGAAGGAGGGGATGTGGAGGAGTGATATGAGGTATAGGGAAAAAAATATATAAATTACAAAAAAAAAAAAAAAAATGTTTAGTGATAAACACTAAATGTTTAAATGTTGGCTGTTTAAATGTTTTTTTTAGGCCTCCCTCTTAAGAGCTTTTCCGCCGTCGCCCAGTAAAACCTCTTAAGAGCTTTGCCGCCGTTTACGGGTTAATGGGGAGATTGGCCGTTTGTTTGGTCTATTAATTAATTTATTCATAATTTATATTTTTTTTAGTTGCCTCACTAGACCTCCACCAACTTTAGAAAAACACCCCCTAGAAACACCTTCAAGATAAATTTGTAAATTTTTCGGTAGAAAAATGTCCCGGCCGAAGGCCGGTTCCTCTTAAAATTGCAGGCTCACTATCACTCGTCAGGAAATAATCGACACCTAAATGGCACAAAAGGTCTTAAAATTGACAACGAAATGGGGCGAAAGGTGTTAAAATCGCCAAACTAATGGGTGATTAGTTTGGTGATGTATTATCATCTCATAACTACTGGGGCTAAACATTAGGGAGAAGGGGGTCCAGAAAAACGGTCTGCCTCCCCTTAATGGGTATGTTATGCCATGTTTCCAAACGGTCTGCCTCCCCTTAATGGGTATGTTATGCCATGTTTCCAAACGGTCTGCCTCCCCTTAATGGGTATGTTATGCCATGTTTCCAAACGGTCTGCCTCCCCTTAATGGGTATGTTATGCCATGTTTCCAAAGAACGAGGTATATTCTGATTGTTCTTCCCACTCTGGGAATGAGGCCGTTATAGTCAACTTAGGATCTCTCGACTGGGCGAGGACTAACACAACTTCTCTAAACACCAAACAAATAACAGGCAATCAACATAAAACACAAGGAAAGATTACAATGGTTTTTATTCTTATCAACATAGGTAGCATCAATATTCTAAAGAGTCTCTCCTCGTGTACAAGGATATGGTTAAGTAAATAAAGAAGATAATCGGTCTCAACACAAATAAATCGTCCTTAACCCAGCAAGTGCGGCAAGACTTATATAAGGCCTACCGCTGCGCTGCGGGAAGCCTTATATAATCCAAGGCCTAACAAAAAACATTTAGGCTAAACCAGCCCAGTATCAATTTTTTTTTTTTTTTTTTTATTGCCCCTTGGCCATGGCAAATATCACTCCTCCACATCCCCTCCTTCCCCCCCCCCCCCCACCCCCCCTTCAATTATCACCTATTCTCCCTGTTATTCCCTTATTCTTAGGTATATTTTTGTGCTAACATTAGCGAGTTGCTAGCAGGGCGTGGTCATCTGTGTTACCAAGCGTGGGAAAGAGCGAGAGAGAGAGTATCGCGCGACAGTGTTTCTCCAGACGTGGGGAGGAGTGGAGGAGTGGGAGGCTGGCTCACACTCGATGATTACAACTCCCGGCCTCTGTTGCCGATTTTGACCAGCCAAACGCTGTTTGCACTTGTTTTATTGCTGTAACAGGTTAATATCTTCATAATCAACATAAAATAGGCGCATATGGATAAGTATTAATGATATTTATGGTACGATGACGATTTGAGTGAAGAAAACAGCCTAAATACCTCCGCACAGGGAGGGGTGGCCACTACCCCCCTGCGCACTTCTTAGGTTAAGATACGGCAGAGAATACAAAAAATATATATATATATATATATATACTTTACCACAATAGTATGAATCTTGGAAGCGTCCTCGTTTCCGAACATAATGTGCCGCTTTGACTATCTCCATATATGTATAGATATCATAATCCTCAGGCTTGAATGCCGGGATGTCAAGAGATCTAATGGCTGCCATGGTGAATAATGTGAAAACACTTTAATTGAGTACCAATTTTTTTTTTTTTTTTTTTAAATAAAAACACTCGTGTTGATATGCCGTATTGAGACACCGCTGCCACCAGTGTTATGCTGGGTTATAATATTTCTATCCCTTTAATCAGTCTTCACTAAAATCCAATTATGGACTTATAGACGATAAATATCCTCAACAGGGACACGAACACGTTTTTATTCACAAAATAGGTACCCCATCAGGTGCATACAGAACTCAATGACAACACACATGTAATTTATATGCATTTACTGTAGTTTATTGAAGGGCATAGGGTATATATGGATATTCTGATTACTTTTTACGATATACTCCGGATTTCTCAATACGTGCCAGAATCATAGCAATGTTTAGGTCACGAATATACCGAGCTCGGAAGTGAGGACTGAGTGTTAACTTAACTATTATAAGGAATAGTAAGCAACACATAGAATGCATTTGATCTATTATAATCAGTCTTTAACACCTTACGAGCGGCCTATGCGGTTTATTTATGTGTACCGCACAGCGGGGTGTTTTTAGCCAAAATAGGGCTGTTTACGTGATCATTTTCATGCCTAAATAAGACCCAGAACGTAAAACAAGTACCTATCCCTGAAAGGGCATAAACAGAGCTTTCGAATGACACCATAACGATCCTTGTATGATGGATAGTTTTCTTGCAATAACCGTGCAACGCGAGTGCAAAAAGCAGGTAATTCGGTACTTTCAGTACATAATTGAGTATGTAGCGAGTGAGAGAGGGAGGAGGGAGCTGAGATTTGTGTCAGTAGGTTCGCCGCGGTGGTCTGGAGCAGTCATACGCTCGCTAGTCTCCTGCCACCACTTGTCTCTCTCTCTCAGCCACATTACGTGCTGAAATTGCCACTCGACCTATGTCGAGCGCCGCCACATAGTCCAGCTTTTTTTAACTCGACTTATGTTGCTCGCCGCTAAATAAGGGTTAAAACCCTTGTCTAGTGGGGTGTTTTGGGCTATTTTGGGCCCAATTCAGGCCCTCCTGAATGATCAATCAAGTATCTGCATGAAAAGAAATGTATTCAGCAAAAAACTAGGTCTTCAAAATGAGACCAGAACGAGCTACCTAGCACTCGTGGTTCTCATGCAGTGGTGCCACCAACATGGGAGTTTAGCGTATAGCGGCATATTTTTTCCCACTACGCTCACTAATGGTAACACTGCCGTCCTCTCGAGAACAGAGGGAGCGTGAGGCAGTGGGTGGCGGTAAGCCCTGGGTGTCGGACGTGTGGCCTGCTGCGCTCCCGGCCATTTGCACTCGATTTTAACCCTTTAAAAGCCTTAATAATGCTCCTAACTTGCTGCAAATTGGTGCACGACTTAAGTCGAGCGCCGCTCTTTAAGGGTTAAATAATAACATGGAATATAAATATATTGTGGTAATATAAATAGGAGGTATGCAAAGTATTTATAAACACGTTACCTGTAGAATCAACCCTTGATAATAATATTTATGCGAGTCGAGTGTCTAACATATTTTATTCGTAACTATAAATGAATTAATAAAGCTTCTCTGCACACGAGAGAGAATGGAAAGGATTGAGTATTTATATAAAGCGCCCTGGCGTTTGGTTCGATAAACACTCACGGGGGGTGAGGGGTGCGCGTGCAGTTTAAATCGCACGGGTAAAGGTAAATTGACCAGGTAGATAGCTCAGGTCATTCTAGTTACTGCGGTCTTGGAAATTTAGTTTATATTAGTGCGATTATAATCTTAGTATTAGAGAGAATCAGATGAAACTAAGATGAGAGGTATGATGAATTGTTTCTATAATTCAATCTCTACTTGACTTAATTTGAGTAAATTACAATATGAACATATATTTCGTCAATTGATTATATGCAAAAATAATAACTCGGGTCGAGGAATTCAGATTTAATATTTAACTCATGACACGTAAAGGGAAAAAGATTAATATCTCTTATATAAAGATAGTAAAATATACAGTTAATAGAACTATCGAAGTTAACTAATATTGAGAAACGCTTACTAAAATTAGCGTGTACGAATAATTAGTAGAATACTAATTATACGTAAATGGCGCACACGACGAAGTTGTACTATTAAAAATACCTGAAAAGGTATAACAAGATATCTGAACTAGTTAACAGAGTCTGATAAAGAATTCACACAATAAGCGGTGTATTCGAGTGATGAATAATTAGATAACAGAATCTATGCAAGGCTAGAATTCCTAGACGAGAAGAATCAGAATTATCGACATCAGTAATAAAGTGAACGGGAATACTGTTCATACAATAATCAGTTAATGCTTAATCAAACGAGCATAACTTTATTAGTTCTCGTGAAGAAAGTATATAAAAGAATTACTAACGAATCTTCTCAAAGAGAGGGGACTGAGATAAGTAGAATATGAAATTGAGCGTAGGTTTTAGGCAATAATGTAAATTTAGGAAGGGAATAAATACACAGAATACACTTCGACTTCAACTTGCAACATACATAATAGAATAGACATACAGTATACAAGGAGAATCTGTGAGTATTCGGTTAAGTGAATTAATTAACACGAGTATGTAACGTATGCATAAGACATTATAATAGAGTTTTATATCAAAGATGAACACTAGATCTTGGGCACAGGTCTATATTTATTAGTGGCCCCTCCATCATTGACGAACATGCCTATTACATAAGGCATCCTCTTCAAACACTAATCCGCCGTAGTTTGAATCTACCGCGCAGAGCATTTAAAAACTGAGGAGCCTTCATCATGAGCGCACGCGACCTCACTCATGGCTTCAGTCATTATGAATTGGGTTCTCACTACGAAAAAACTTCGTAAAAAATAAAAACAAAAAGAAAATAAGAATAACTATCCAATAAGCTTTCCATCATATCGTGGATGTACTTGTGTGGATTTCTGACCAGACGCTGAATCAGGCGTCATTCCTCCTTCTTTGCTCTGCGCTCAGCCTGCCCGGACGTACCTTTCAGGCTCCGCTGGTTCCGCATTAGTTGCGTCCCTAGTGAGTTTTTTCTCATTTGTTTACTCTAGGATGTATCGAGTAAGGTTAGGATAGGCGTAGCAGGAGTGTCCTGGGCTGGTTGCCCGCAGTGCAGTGTATTTTGGGTCGTATGTATGGGGCATCTATTTCGGATGTACCCTTGTGGTCCTGTTGTGGACACGTGAACTTTTCACAGTTGTGTTAGTTGGTGATGCAGGCGGCTTTCATTACGCGTTAATTATTGCTGCCTTTTATCCTTCTGATGAGGTAAGCTGTGTGTTTGCTGACGTTCCCAGCGTATTTTTCTTCACTTAGTGAAGTTTTTTCTGGGTCCGTGTCAGGCTTCCCGGGGTGGGAAGTTATCGCTTCGGTGGTGTGTTGGCGGTGGTTCCTGTTGTGATATTCCAGTGTGTGTTTATATTTCAACTATTTTCATGCCGTCTACCTAGGCCTAGCCAGCCGCTCGTAGCTTTGCCACATGTCTAGTGTTATTATTTATTTTATAAATATGCCCTACTGTGTCATGTGTATCCGGGTTTTAGTTGTGTATTGGCTAATTCCTCGGACTATATTTGTTTCCTGGTTTAGTTGTGTATTGGCTAATTCCACGGATTATGTTGTGACCTTGGTTAGTCGTGCGTGTCTCTCCTCGTGTCGTATTGTTCAGATGGTGTCTGTTCAGGGTGGGGTTTGCCTTCCGGCGGGTTTTTCTCGGTTTCACCATGAAAAATCCTGACCGATGAGCAGTGTTGGGCCACACGTGGTTTTTAACTCTGGCTGGTTCCCCGGCGTGGGGAGGTGTCTGTGGCTCTCCAGGACTGCGTCTCTGTGGGTGCCTGGTTTCAGGCCTCCTTTAAATTCCCGGCGGGATGGCTGTACCCATCCTTACATATATATATAGATATATATAAAGAAACGACGTTCTTGAGAACACTCGTTTTTTATAGGTTTTTCTACCTGGTTTACGACAACCACATGGAAAACCTAGCTGTTGTTTAGGCGTTCCTCCCCGGCGATCTTTTACAAAGAAGTGGGGTCAGGAACTTGTGGGGTTAACTTTTAGACTTCTCACCCGGCGGGTGCACCTGAGCAGGGTGGGATAAAACGACTTAGGTCTCATATAGTTAACCAATCCATTTGAGTGATACTCTGTGTATCGCTGCCTTTACTCTTACGGCAATTGAAGGATCAGTGAGGTTTAACCAAATCGATTCCCACACCCGGCGGGTGCCCCTAAGTGGAGGAACTAAGGAATTTATAAACAAATTCAATTTCGATTAACCTTAATTGGGTGATACTTTCAGTATCGCCGCCTTCTATTTTTACGACGATCGTTTGGGACAATTTGTTAAAAAATCAGATCTCGTATATTCCTGCCCTGGGCTATTCTACTAAAATATTTCAAGGGCCGGCGTCTTTATGAGGGGGGCTTTGTTACAAAATTGAATCTTGAGACAGTCACCACCTCCTACAGACTATAAGTGCCATACTGGACCATTATATCAGAGGGTATTCTTCATGTTCTTTAGCTAAGAAGATTTGTTTAGCCTCTATACACCCAGCCACGTAGCGAGATGTGTTAGCTGTGTCTTTGCATCCCGTTACCCGGCGGGTTATTAACACTTGTATGCGAACACGTGGGTTAACCTTATGAGCATTAATTCCTGGAAATTTTTCTTTATTTTTCCAGAGCTGAGCTCCGGCGGACCAATACAGACCCGGCGGTAGTTTCCTCACACCAGTCTCTGTCATGGCTAATGTGGCCCCAGTTTTTGCCCTGTGCATTACCCCTACTTGCGCGGGTATCCCAATTTTTGCGCATACCCTTTGCATAAGGTGTGTTAGATGTCTAGACCGTTCAAGGGGTCTCTGGGTTACACTTAATTGTTCCTTTTGCTCCCAATTAGCCAATAAAGTCCTATGTGACAATGACAAGACCGCGGCGGTAGCGTTGAGAGAGGTCAGACAACAAATGTCGGCCTACACTACCATTGTCGCACATAAGTCACTTCAATGTGACAACGTCCCACTTTGGGATAAGTTGCTGTCAGAGCACCCTCCCCCTAAACGTACCTCTAGAGTAACGGGTTTTAAGCCGACAGAGACTAGCCAGGGTTCTGTATCGTCTGTGGATACGTTTAAACGCCCGAGAGAGCCTACTCCCCCGGCAGCCACCTCCTCGTCGCAGGCGAGATCGAGGTCAAGGTCACCCCTCAGACAGCGGTCTTCAAGTCGGGCCTCTTCCCCGGCTAGTAAGAAGTGTAAGACTGAAGCTTCCCCCAGTGGCCATGGTGGTGATTCTTCCAAACCTAGGTCTAGTTCGCGGTCACACCGTAGCCACAAATCCTCCAAAAAGGATTCCCATAAGAAGTCCTCTCGACATTCTACTAAGTCTAGTGCATCTCATCGTACCTCTACACCTGAAAATGTTTCTGTTACAGCCTCAGAGTATAGTGAAGCGCCTGTCCCTAAACAAGATTTACCTATTGATATTTTAACCCTAGAAACGGAAAGTTCAGGAAATTCAATAATTGAGAATGTTTCAGACTCTCAAGAGAGCGTAGGCCAGAGCCTCGGTGTTTGGCGGTTTGCTCAGCCAGGGTCTGACCATCCACGTCCGACTCATACGAGTCACACAGTAGCCGATGTCCACAGGGACGCGGCGACCCCATCCTCTATCCCTGATTTATCTTGGAAACAAGGTGCCCCTGCCTCGGCGGGGTCTTCTCAGGAGGATCGGGAGGAACAAGATGAAGTGTCATTAATTTCAGATAGGGAGGGACAAGGGTCAGGCTCAGGCCTGGACGCCGCCCATGATAATACTGATTCACCTGAAAGTTCTGCATCTAACCAGTTTGTTACAGCACAAGAAATTGATGGGTTACTTACTCATGCTCTATCAAAATTCTTTAATCAACAACGAGAAAACCCCACAATGGACTTGGGGGCTCCCTTGACAAGTTCTGCGGTACGGCCTCTGATAACGTCAATCGATTTATCTAAGATTCCTAACCCTCCTACTCTGTCACCGGCAGGGAGCTCTAAGCCAGCTACGGCGGCATTCACTACGTCAAATGTCAGGGTCATTACGGATGTTAATCCACCCCCTCTAGACAAAGCGCCTCTTAGAAAGGTAGCTATGCCCCTGCTTTATGGGCCAGACGAGTCATGGGTCCCTTTGAACCCCTCTAAGCCAGAGCTTGCCCAGCCTACCTTGTCAGGGGAACTCCCGGTACCACGTGAGTGGTTTATCCAGGGAAATAAGTCTAAGAAATTAAGGGCATTGGATGCCTTGGGTAATGTTTTGGACGTAAATATCAAGGCTATACCTAGTTATTATCATCAGGATTATTTTGTTTATGCATCTAAGCCTGCTTTACCCCCTGCCTCAGCTTCAAAACTTTTTTCAGACTGGTCTAAGCTGGATGGGTTTAATGATATTAAGGTTCTGTCGGCTCTTACTCCTGAACTAGATTTACAGACCGTCACAGACGAGACAGCTAATCCAGTGTTGAAGGTGGGACAGTTGGGACCAGGACCTTGGGTGGATTGGGAGGTAGAGGCTCAAAACTTTGCAACCACTTTCACTTCTAAATCTTCCCACCAGATCCCTCAGGATACACATTCATGGTTCTCCATGCCGGTAGGTTCTGCCGGCGGAGTTCCGTCAGCTTTATTTTCTTTTCTAGCTGCCCCTAAGATTAATCTTTGTGAACTAAAGGAACCATTCACTACCCCTACCCCTTCTCACCTAGACAGAGAATTTAGGCTAAGGGGAAAAGCTTTCCGCCTGTTTTCACAGTACATAGTTTCTCAACAGGTGGCTAAGTCTTTACTCAGGTCTAATCAGGCAATCGCAGACGCGGATGCTCGAAGATCAGTTGAGTTATCCCGGCGTCTGATTCTTCAGTCGTCGATTCAATCCTTAGGTGACATACGCACAGCCTTACTTGAGGCGGTGCGAGCACGACAGGATCTTAGGATGTCATTAGTTCGCAAGCTGCCTGATCGCATTGCTAACCAGGTGGTAATGTCCCCAGTACTTACACCTTCTTTAATGTCCCCTGATGTATGGCGAACAGTGTTTAACATGGCACAGGCCGTGAAGCACAGTCCCGCACAGGCTAAGAAACCCGCATTTAACTTCCCCAAACCTAAGCCTCCTACTAAAGCTCAGCCAGGGGGTTCTAAGCTGTTTCTTCCGCCTAAGTCCTCCCAATCCCCCCTGGGTCAGTTCAGGCATAGACAGAGAGGGTTTTCAGGACAGAGGGGACGCGGCCAGTATAAGCCGGGGCAGGGCCAGTCTTCGGCCCACACCAGCCCACGTCAAAACTGTTTTTGGTTCCCAAACGGGACAGTGTTCAGATGAGGCCGGTCGTAGACCTGTCTTATCTGAATCTTCACATTTACAACGAGTCTTTCAGAATGTTAACAGTTCATCAATTCAGGCTAACACTTCCGCCGGGAGGCTGGATGTGTTCCCTAGACCTGACAGACGCCTATTGGCACGTGTCGGTCAACAAAAGATTTCAAAGGTTTCTGGCCTTGAGGATCAGGCACCAAAATTTTGTTTTTCAGAGGATGCCGTTCGGTTTGAACCTAGCACCTCGATTATTCACGAAACTAGTCCGGCAAGCCCTGATGCCGTTGTTAAAACAGGGAATCAGAGTGTTGTGGTATCTAGACGACTGGCTGGTGGTGGCAGAGACACAACAATTATGCATAAAACATGTCAATATCATTTTAAATCATGTCAAAACTCTAGGCTTCAAGGTAAATCTGGTAAAGTCAAACCTTGTTCCCTCAAGAGTAATTCAGTGGATAGGGCTGGTCTGGGACACCGCCGCTCTCACTCTGAGTCAGAGTGTGGACAATCGCAACAGGTTTCGCAGGAAACTGTTCAGGTTTCTTCACAGTCTGACTACGACACGAAGAGTCTGGGAGTCTCTGGTCGGCTCTCTCAACTGGATTCAGCTAACTGTCAAGTTGGGCCGGTTGAAAGTAAAACGATTAATATTGGAAGGCAACAAATATTTCCCACTCTTACCGGCGGGAAAATTATGGCCCATACCAAAATTAATCCACACCTTACTAGCGGTCTGGGCGAAGAGGGAAACATTGCACTCAATCATGTCATGGACCTCTCCTCCTCCAACGGTATGGGTAGACACGGATGCGTCAGGCACCATAGGGTGGGGATTTCAGTCAAATCAGGGGCACCAGGGTCAGGGACTTTGGTCCCACTTAGAAATCTCTCACATAAATGTCAAAGAGTTACTAGTCCCCTTGTATTTCCTTCAGGCGCACGGCCCGGCGTTACGGGGCAAGTCAGTGGCCTTCAGAATGGACAATCTGAATGCAGTTCACTGTATTCAGAAACAAGGGTCAACGAGGTCAAGGAAGTTGCTACTCGTGTCGGAAGAGATTTTTGTTCTAGCCACCAGTCTAGATATTTATCTTCAGGCATCTTATCTCCCAGGCGTAGCGAACGTCTGGGCAGACGCTCTGTCCCGGAGACAGAGCACGACAGTAGAATGGGAGCTCAAGCAACCCATTTTCGACCTAATGATTGCGGAGCTCTCCCATCCACAAGTGGATCTTTTTGCGTCCGAGGAGACTCACAAGCTCCCTCTATACCTCACCCGCCGGGCGATAACGCCGGCAGGGGGGCCAGACGCCCTAGTGACAGACTGGAACAGATGGAGCTCCATCTATCTGTTTCCGCCGCCAGATGCGTCACTAATGTGCCACGTAGTGAACAAACTACGAGTTTATCGAGGCTTAGTCTCGCTAATCGCGCCCCTGTGGCCGGCGCAGGTGTGGTACCAGCAATTAATAATGTGGTGCCCGGACCCGGTATCGCTCCCGGTCGGGTACTTCCACTTAGACACGATTGGCAACCTAGAGACCTCGCTGACTTTTGCATTATGGACATTCAGGAGGCCAAGTGGCTAGCACCATACGGTAGGGATGTGACCAATAAATTGCTCAATCAATATACTCAGTCTACTAAGCGACAATATCAATCTCATTGGAAAGCTTTTACTTCTTGGATTGTTAGAACGGAACAAACTGTACCCTCAGTGGCATTGGTTTTTAATTACTTGAACTATCTGTTTGAGCAGAAACGTTTATCTGTGGTTACTTTGAAGAATCACTTAACTGCGATTAGAGTGCCCTTTTTCGACCTTACAGGTCTATCCATACCGGTGGCGGAGGAAACAGGATTTATGAGAGCGTGTTTTAAACTCCGCCCACCTCCCCGTCAGCTCATGCCTACTTGGTCTCTGGACAAAGCTTTGTCTTTACTTCATTCTCGTCTGTATCAAAATACTGCAGACTTTGCTTTAATCTTAAAGAAGGCAGTTTTCCTTTTGGCTTTGGCCACCGGAAACAGAGTGTCTGAGCTGGCGGCGATGAGCAACACACCTAATTGTCTTAGGTTTGGTAGACTTAATGATTCAATTTCCATTGCACCCTCCCCGGCGTTTGTAGCCAAGAATGAGCATAGTGCACACGTGTTTTCTGAGTTCACGGTGCCGGCGTTAAAAAGGGGAAAGGTGCATCATAATTTATGTCCAGTGCAAGCTCTAACCAAATATTTGAGAATAGCTCCTCATAACCCCCAAGGTGCTTTATGGGTAGCGAGTACGGGTAAACGCTTACTTAAACGGCGATTAGCCTCTCTTCTGGTAGAAGTCATTAAAGAGAGTAATCCCGGCGTTGTGGGTAGGGCCCACGATTTACGCAAGTGGGCGGCCTCTTTACGTTTCCTGAAAAACTTTTCAGTTGAAGATATTGCGTCCACACAGTTGTGGGCGTCTAATCATACGTTTCTCTCTAGATACTTGTCAGTTGCTCTAGACAAACCTTCCTTACCATGTATAGCTTTAAGGCAGAGGGTCTAGGGGCCCTGCAGTCACTTATGTTTATTTTCACGGAAGGGGGGGGGGGGGGGGTGCAGTCAATTGACATAGGACACCCTAGACCCCGCCGGAGTATGAGAGCTGTGATACAATTTAAGGTTAAAATGTGATATGAAAATTTCTCTGCGAGAATTTGTGCTAGTACAAAGTTTAGTACAAAACAACGGTGTTGTTATAGTAGTTTTAGCTGCGAAAGCAATGTAACATTAGTTCAATGGAGTTCATTAGCAATTGATCTCCACATGTATTTTGGGGTTTATGATGTGCACATATAAACTTATAACTTATTATTTTTGTCACCACTCGTTGAGTGGGGTGCCTTTTGTAACTACAGATCTGTGTTCAGAATCTTCAGGGTTACCTATTTTTGTCGGGCAGGCTTCTTTGAAGCACGCACCTGCCTGAACCCCTTTTTCTTGTATATTTCCGGCCTACGCCGTATTAAATACATTT
>CM064559.1:11798407-11853407 GCA_032716605.1 Paralithodes platypus
TTCCAATTGAGTATTATAAAATCTTTCAGAGTTTCTGTGATTACCTAATACTGCAATTGCCCGGGGGACATTGAGGCCTTTCCGGTTACAAATGAAAATTTTTCGACCAATGACATTGGTGCCACATGGTTCTGAATGTTCCAATTGAGTATTACGACAACTTTCAGAGTTTCTAACTGTCCTTTCTAGCCTAGGACTACCTGTCAAAAATCCAAAAAATAGGATAGAAGACAGCAGGCTGGTTGCTTGCTGATGGTCTGGCTGGTGTAGGTAGTGTCTCTTCTGGCTGAGATGTCTGGGGTACGAAGACTCCGGGCATGAAGGGCACGGCAGGTGATGAGGTTTTGTTTGGGGTTGTTGCATTTCTGGTAGGTTGAGTAGTCGTGACGGTGGCAGAACTGGGTTGAAGTCTGGGAGTGGTGAGGATTTGTAGATATTCGGGCCGAAAGGGGGTTGTGTTTTCCCGAATTGTGTTCCTGATTTCTGCTTAATAGTTCTGGGGAATTAGGTGCTGGAGCAGTTGCTGGGTATTTTTCTTGGTTGCACGCCTTGGAATTAGTAATGCGGCTGCAGTTTGGCTTGGATTTGTGTTGCCTTGGCTCATCAGGGAAAGGGGAAAGAGTTGAAGCGTCATGAATAGCTCCATTCACGTGTGCACCACTTTTTTGCTTTTTTGGTGATGGAGACGGTGGCAGACTAGAGTTTTGTATGTTTCTGCTGGTGCACGCCCTTTAGCTTGTGTTGTGGCAGGAATATGAAAAAGGTTTGGGCTGGTGCAGGTTGTGGTGATGGTGCATAGGTTGGTGCGGACGATGGTGTTCTTTTGTTCGGGCGGAATAGAATAGTCCCTCCTTTCCCAAGCGTTTTCTCTGGATGCAACCCTTTCCGTGTCCCGTTGGCCAGTCAGAGTTGATTGTATTGTACTCCTTTATGTTCACAATCCGGACTGGTTGCTCTGATGTTGCAACTGACAATGGCAATCCTTTGATATTTGTTTTCTCTGTCGCATCTCAGGATACTTAGCATTTTCTTGATATAAAAATAGTCTGGCAGTTGTCTGATAGAGATAGTATTGTTAAACTGTGGAGGTAAAGCCGGCAAAGAGAGGGAGAGAGAGAGAGAGAGAGAGATGATGGGGTCGAGAAGGGACTGGGGTTCTCGTTAGAGGCTCCGGTCCTGGGACCAGATACTCAAAGAGCTTCAAATGTTACGGCGATATCGATGCCATAGCGGTCTTCTGGCGCCTTCCACTATGGCATGGATATGGCGTTATAGTTAAGGTGAATTCTCGCATACTCAACAATTTTATAAAACGCCTTAAGTGGTCCTTAACTCACTATGGTGAGATAGTGCCAGATCTCGCTCAGCCAATCATGAGTGTTCCTTTTATCCCGGTGTTCATAAAGGAATAAAACAAAAGGGAGGAATTCAGCCAATCACGACAGGAGAATACCACCCCCACAGCAACAGCTGATATTCCGTTATTGTAAACACACGCACATGTAGTTTATCTATCCCTAATGCCGTTATATTTAATTGTACGTTCTCATTACTTACTTGTTATAGAAATGTAATTATAGTAGTATTTCGGTACCATACTTAATTAGGTTAGTTAGTAAAATGCCCCAGAACGAGAAGCCCACCACAGAAGCCACGAGCGAACACCACACAGAAACACCCGAAAGAAAGGCCCACAGAACGAAAGGACCAGGTGACCGAGCCAACCAGTTCAGACAGGCCGAAGCCCGCAGGGCTAAGCAGCTCCAGACCACACCTGCCTACCCCTTTTAAACACTGACCTTTCCCACACTCGCGTATACACTACCCTCGTGTCCTATACCTCTACCTACATGATAATGAACATAAATACACCTTAAGTTAATACACCCATGCTCTGTCCCTAAGTTAGGATATTAATATCAACATACCCTAAAATACCTTGTCTTGCCAGACTAAGTTTCTGAAGACCAATCGCCCCCATAAATCTATGTATGTTCTTCCATCCGAGAAGTAATATGTTCACCCCTTAAAATACCTTGTCTTGCCAGACTAAGTTTCTGAAGACCAACCGCCCCCATAAATCTATGTATGTTCTTCCATCCGAGAAGTAGTACGTTAAAACCCCATGTCCTAATTGATAAGAAACTAAGATACCCACGGGTAAACCATTGTATATATAACCATTATTCCTGTAAGACCTAGACAGAGATAATGACTGAAGATGTTAGCCACCATGCAGTAACTCTAATTCTTACCCCAACCAGAGATCGTATAGATAACCTTTTGTTACCATTGTCTATCATAATACACAAAACAATAACGAAGTACCCCTACGAACTGCCGCTTTTCTTTGGTCTATATTTCATAGAAAATGCAGTTCCCAGGGACAACTAGATCAGCAAGAAATCGTGTCAAATAATAGTGTCCATAACCCCTCGTATTGACGAGTAATAATACACCATGTTTTTCCCTACTTTATCCACAGTCAAGCACACACCTATAGTTAACCTCCTTTTCCCCCACAGCCCCACACTCCACATGATTCTATCTTGTCCAGACTCACATACCACCCCGTATTTTCTCATCCCCCGGTAGCATTTAGCTAACGTACTTTCACTGTCATTTCCCCCCAAACTCCAATATCAACTGTAATCTAATGCCACCCCTACACCCGGAGACCTTAGGGTCAAACTTCCACGTAGCCCCTGAACTCTCTCCCTCTCATTAACACCCCACGCTCCTCGACTCTTTTCCGACCTAGCCTCTCCCTCATACCTCTTGAAGATCCTTGATTTTTCCGTTGCTAACGTTCTCAAACCTTTTATATATATACTCCTATCCAGCCTACCTTCCCTTAGTAGGACGGAACAACATTAGAACTTTACTAACCCTTTGCATGCCATCTATTCCCTCACAACCCATTCACAACCCTGCACCCAATGATCGTCAGTGCGAGGCTAGCCGCCTCGCCAGTGACTAACTTCTATTGCCATACTTCCAGATAAATGTGGCAGAGTTAGCAACCCAGTCTCCACCACATCCAGCAAGCCATGCAATTAACAACCCAACCGATTAAACCAGCTAGTCAAGGCACCTTCGGTTTTGGTATTAAGAACACCCACATCTGTCTCATAAACAGAGGGTTATTACAAACACTTGTGAGATGGCAAGCCCCTAGCCACAGTCGCCGGACGACCATCACAGAGAGAGGGCGCACAGCTACCCATTTTTACCCACCCGAGGAGGGAGACCCCCACCCCTGCGGAGGTATACCTGACCCTTGTTTTGACTTCCGGGTCATTGCCAGGTAGCACAGGAATTCTTCCTATCAATGAACTAACCATGCATGACTAACACCTTTACTAACCTCTATTAACTCACAATAACCCATTAACCTTTCTTGCATACTCTGATAACTAAATTAGCACCTCAGCTATACCATAGAATGAAGATTGAACAATCTAAGAGAGACGCTCCTATCACAGCTGTCCCAATCCTCCTCGCAAAGTAGATCCAGTCTCCCTCCCCTCAATACTTCCAGTATAGCCAAAATAGTACCTCTTACTAAGGCTCAGTTATATCACAATATGTAGGCTCCCTATAGCCATGTGCCACAACAGAAATCACCATCTTACCTAGTCCCCACATCTATTGAGAGCTCAAATAATTCCATAAGACTCGAGATCCCTATGGCCTACAGGGTCCAAAACCGAGCCTATAAACCCAGCTCCAGCCCCCAGTAAAATCAGTTGAAAGATAGACACCATCCCAGGTTGGTCACTAGAGTTAACCTCGAGCTCTATCCTTGTTGGTTGCTGAGAATTGAGTTCCAGAGCTGGCAGACTCCGTGGCAGATTTGGATAGAAGGACCTGTCCACGTACTTGAGAACTTCCTACATATGGACCACCTGGACGGCCGCGGAACCAGTCGTTAGCCCCCAACATCACGGACGCAAGATAACCAGGATCAGACCAATCAAATACTACCCAAGATTCACTCTATCAGTACTACTACAGTGCTATTTAGAGATTCACTTATTAATATTTCTACGAAGTGGCTATATCTTTGCCCAGTGTAATTATTCATATATAACCATTCCATTTGGGAAGTGCTAAGCTTATCAGTGTTTATTAATTAACAGGCGACATTAACTCTCGTAATTACCTTTATCCAGATATTATTACATAGAAGTAAAACCCTAGTGATATCTAACGTTCGCCCACTGATTTGTGTTCTACGTATTTCTGCCATAAGAATATAAAACTTAGATCAGTACCCCCTGAGGTTACTAGAATTCCCGTGCTCTAAAATACGCGTGTCTAATCTAGTCTGTGAACTACTACTTGTGCACCAGAGCTACCAGTAATAAATCTAACGGTGAATATGAATCTATAAGTAACATTGATGGTCTCCAGTATATAAACTTGTGAATTAAAGACAGTGATCAGAAGATTAATACCTGAACGTTGGAAGTGGGAGACTAGGCTCCATCCAGATCCACTTATGCTAGTGTTCATTTCTATCATTTGCCTTGCACGAGTATTCAGAAGTGTATATATCAATAAACGTAATCGTGTGTCTTGTTACCGTGTGTTTATTTTGTGTTCTCTATTCCTCATACCTTGTTTTGTGCATGCAGCCTTATATACCCAGTCAGTTAGAACTCACATTACCCAAGTTAATCCTGTAGAAAAACAGGGCATAACATTGGCGGCAGCGGTGGTTCTTTATTCGGATAAAAGGTTGCATTACATTGCAAGTTTGGAACAGCCAGAACACGATAACATCATGGCGCACCGTTCTCACGTCCCCATCCCACATTATGATGATGGGGAGACTTACGACATCGAAACATTCATGACGATAGTGAAACCCGTACTTGACCTAGTTTATACCACGGACGCGGAAAAGATAGCCGTGACATTAACGCACCTGGGAAAAGCCGTTTCCCTGGTTGCCTACCAAGTGCACCTTGCTCTCACATGGGACGAATTTCGCACAATAGTGATAGAGGCCATTAAGCCTTCGTTGGGCGTTTTCGTGGCCCACACCCGTCTCCAAGACACTAAATTCGAAGGCGATCTAGATGCCACAGTGAATGAGATCGCCCAACATATCAAAATGTCTTTCCCCACATTGACCAGAATCCAGCAAGAACAGCAGATTCTGGTCAACCTTGTATCAATATTGCCCTCAGCAGTAAAGAATCATTTCCGTGTGCACGATTTCGTCGGATATAAAAAAGATCTCATCACGATCCGACATATTTTGGCCGTGCACACGGAAACACCCACCCAAATCGCTGTAATCAAGAGGTTTCCCACGCACCCGCAGCACCCCGACCACCAAAACTCCAAGAATGCCTACCCATCCTCATCCTTCCACAACAGACCCACCTACCCTTCCGGCAAGCCCCAAACCAGTAGACCCCGGTTCCAACCTACCCAGCCACGCAGAATCTTCAACCGGAACAAAACCTACAACACCTACCAAAGTAAAAACCCTACCTTAGGAATTATCAACCCCTATGATTTCCCTGCCTGTAATGCTCAGTGTGCCCTCCATCAAATTCGTGACTCTGCCAAACCTCGCCCCTTTACTCCTCGCATTTCTGTAAATGAAGAGGAGTTGGGACCAGAGGAAGAAATGGAGGAAAGGCACACCGGAGAAATAGCCCCTATCATGACCTCAGATGATACCGAGGAAACCCTGGAGGAGGTAGATACCAACTCCCAGGATTTTTAAAGTACCCCCCGCCCAAGATGGCCTCGGCGGGGAACGCCATAACTGACCGCACTGCTCCCATTTATTACATGGCCAAAATCAAGGACATTCCTGTCCGCTTGTTAATCGACACGGGAGCTGCCAAGTCATGTTTGTTCAAGTCTTATTATGATCAACACCACCGACTATTTGGCCCCTTGTTAACCACCAAAGCAGAACTAATCTCAGCTGCTGATACTTACTTAAATCTCCTAGGAGACACTTTGCCCCTGTCAGTAACTACTCCTGCCCCCCATGCTCGTTGTTATCACACGTTCACAGTATTTTCCTCCCACTGTAAACATTACGATGGTTTCCTTGGACTTGACCTCCTTCAAAAACTCCAGGCCCAGGTTGACTGCGGCCAAAGGCTGATCTCATTAAAAAACAAATTCCAACCCAAAGCCTCTGACAAACCAATTACGCAGAAACCCATTCACAAAAAGAAAAAACACCTTCCCCCTCAACAAACTCTGAGTCAAGGTTACCAAGTTGCAGCTAGCACTAAGGTAACTCCTAAACCCTCCCCTTGCCCCGAGTTCTCTCAAAATATCCCTCAATTCATTAAAAAAATGCCTCAACAAACGAAAGAAGACAAGTCCAAGCAACTCCCTCTCGGTAATCCCCTCAATTCTCGTAACTCTGTCCAGGATAAATCCTCCCATGTTTTCAGGACAGACTCTGATATATGTAACCATAATTCTATCAAATGTTTATGTACACATGTTTCCAGGGAAAATGCCGACCTATGTACCCAACAATGTTTCCCCCATGCCCCCAGAAATGTTCAGCTATCCCACAACCAACAAAATTTCCCTTGTGACAGTTTTCCGTCAGTAGCTCCCTTTCCCCCCAACACAATTCACACCCCTAGAAAACTTCACAACCCCACACTTGACTCGCCCTCTCATGACAAACAAACTCACCAGTCCCAGATAACCTCTAACCAGACCGTTACTGCCACCAAGAAAATTCCCCACATTCGTCCTGTTAACGACCCCAAATCAATACACCAGTCCTCCACCAATAACCCATGTTCTCCACCTAACTCTTCCCCCACCAACCCTCCGCAGTCCCACCAACAAATCCCGTTTTCTAACTCGCTCACCTCTCACCACCCTGACCCGCCCGCACGCGCCGTTAATCCTCCCCTCACGCGTGCCAACCGAGGGACACAACTATGTTCCCACCATGCCCCCAGAAATGTCCAGCTATTCCACACCCACCCCAATCCCCCTTGTGACAGTTTTCCATCAGTAGCTCCCTTCCACCCCCACACAATTCACACCCCTAGAAAACTTCAAAATCCCACACTTGACTCGCCCTCTCATGACAAACAAAACCACCAAATACATATAAACTCCAAACAAACCGTCACTGCCACCGACAAAACTCCCCAAATTCGTCCTTCTAACAACCACATATCCTTACATCAGTCCTCCACCAATAACCCATCTTCTATACCTCACGCTTCCCCCACCAACCCTCCACAGTCCCTCCAACAAATTCCGTTTTCTAACTCCCTCACACCGCGCCCCACTGATCCTCCCACACGCGCCGTTAATCCCCTCCTCATGCGTGACCCCCACCTAAGTGACCTTTCCCCCCTTATGCTTACCAAGCACCTGCTCACCAGTCGATCCCCCACCATCATTAGCCCAGCTGTAGTTCAAGATAAATGCCAAATTCCCCCCCCGCCATCAAAAATGGGTGAACCTTCGACCCATACCCCAAACTCACATGATATTTTCCCCCACACGTCCGACCCTGAATTAAACACCCCTACTCACCCTTCCACTCAGGCTATGAATATTCCCATACAAACCCCTAAGGGCCTAAGCCCTCCAGCACCGAACCGACCAATCATTCCTCAACATACCCCCCAAACTAACCTCCACAAACCCCAAGCCCCCACTATCACACCTTCCTCCACCATCACACCTTCCTTCACTTCTGATAGTCAAGTTCCTCCCCAACTTATCCAAGTACGAAAACCTCCACCCACAACCCCGACCACAACGGAAACCCTCCCGTCTAGCCCTGACATACCTCCACCAGGCACCACAGTGAGAAAACCCCCACCCCCACCCCAAACCAAGTACACACCCAACCGCACCACACAATCTACCTCAGTAACCTCACGCTACAACTTACGCCCACGACTAAAATCTTTTAAAACCTCCAGAAAACACACCCTGCTAACCCAGTTCCGTAGGGCTCCCAGACCACTATCCTCCTCCTCCTCCTCTTCTTCTTCGTCGAATTCTCCTCCACAAAGGGAAAGAAGACGAATAATCACAACTAAACACCATAAACCCTCTAACTATATTCTAAAAATAACAACCCCCACGAAAACACATACCTTCCTCTTCAACCTCATCCCCTCTCAACCCCCACCTCATTACCCTGAATGACCTGCGAGATCTACCCCCCCACCAAACTCCCATAAAACCGCCTACTTCCACCACCAGCAAATCACCGACCCCACCAAAGAACACACCCCACACACGTTCCTACCCCCAACCCTCCACTCCCTACCCACCCGTCTAGGCCCCCTTCCTGCATCCACCCCTTTCCCCTCCACTATCCCTGCGACCCCACCCACACATCAACCAACCTCCTCATCTCATCGAACCCCCAACCCCCCCCCACAAAGTCGCCCCTGAGAGAACCCCCATACATACCCCCACTAAATCCTCTTCCATTCCGCCTACCACCCTCACTCAACAAAAACCTCCACACGCATCTACCTCTCAAATAACCCCTGACCTCGCCCCCACTAAATGCCCTCCAAATGTAAAACGTTCTTCCCCTCAATATAAAACATCGTCGAGCGATTCAAGTCCCACGACAAACATCTACCTTCCCACCAGGACCTCCAAAGGTAGAATAATCAACAGACCCATCAGATTTAAAGACAGTTATACAAAAACAACACCCCGTTCTTACACTAAAGACCCAAGCCACACAACACACACAACCCCTCTTTCTCACACACCTCCCTCACGCACCTTACCTAAACCGATATTGCGCATTGCCTCACTATATTTCCCCAGCCTACAACACCACCCAAGAAAACCCCAAAAACCCCAGACTCATATCCCCCCTTCATTCCCAGCTCCGTTTTCACGCGTTAATCCCTCCCCTTCAGTTACTAACCCATTCACCACACTGAAGAGGCCTCCTGTCAGTCCCACACACCTCACTCGATACATGACCTCCACTATGAACAAATCCACACCCTTCGTCTCCCCCGTCCCTACCCCCACGGGGGAAAACTACAAACCATTCATACGAAAGGTTAAAAGTAAAAACGTCCACAGGACGCTTAGCCCGCCTACAACGCCCACATCAAGTCCGGGCAACCGCCCTCCACAACACTGAGGACACATTCCTACAGGTATACATAGACCTGCAAAAGAAACCTGACCCTTGCTCTCTTGCTTGGTGGGACCTTCTCAATACCCTCAAAATGACCCACCATGACTATGCTTCTTTTTACTTCACCCTTGGTGCTCGGGGACGAGCCTACAATGAAGGAGAGGGAAGTAAAATGCCCCAGAACGAGAAGCCCACCACAGAAGCCACGAGCGAACACCACACAGAAACACCCGAAAGAAAGGCCCACAGAACGAAAGGACCAGGTGACCGAGCCAACCAGTTCAGACAGGCCGAAGCCTGCAGGGCTAAGCAGCTCCAGACCACACCTGCCTACCCCTTTTAAACACTGACCTTTCCCACACCTCGCGTATACACTACCCTCGTGTTCTATACCTCTACCTACATGATAATGAACATAAATACACCTTAAGTTAATACACCCATGCTCTGTCCCTAAGTTAGGATATTAATATCAACATACCCTAAAATACCTTGTCTTGCCAGACTAAGTTTCTGAAGACCAATCGCCCCCATAAATCTATGTATGTTCTTCCATCCGAGAAGTAATATGTTCACCCCTTAAAATACCTTGTCTTGCCAGACTAAGTTTCTGAAGACCAACCGCCCCCATAAATCTATGTATGTTCTTCCATCCGAGAAGTAGTATGTTAAAACCCCATGTCCTAATTGATAAGAAACTAAGATACCCACGGGTACACCATTGTATATATAACCATTATTCCTGTAAGACCTAGACAGAGATAATGACTGAAGATGTTAGCCACCATGCAGTAACTCTAATTCTTACCCCAACCAGAGATCGTATAGATAACCTTTTGTTACCATTGTCTATCATAATACACGAAACAATAACGAAGTACCCCTACGAACTGCCGCTTTTCTTTGGTCTATATTTCATAGAAAACGCAGTTCCCAGGGACAACTAGATCAGCAAGAAATCGTGTCAAATAATAGTGTCCACAACCCCTCGTATTGACGAGTAATAATACACCATGTTTTTCCCTACTTTATCCACAGTCAAGCACACACCTATAGCGGCTCGCTTGGTGTAGTGACTAGCGTCTCGGACTTCCACCCAGAAGGCCCGGGTTTGCGCCCACGCTCGGCGCATTAAAGATTTTTCACAAGCACTGAGTCGTTACCATCCCTCATGAGCAAAGGGATGGGGTAGTAGTACAGGACCCCAATGGAAATACGCCTAATCGGCCTTATTGAGCTATCCTTAGCTAGCTTAGCATGCGCTAGCTTTAAGAACTATTATTATTATTATTATTATTATAACCTCCTTTTCCCCCACAGCCCCACAGTCCACATGATTCTATCTTTTCCAGACTCACATACCACCCCGTATTTGCTCATCCCCCGGTAGCATTTGGCTAACGTACTTTCACTGTCCTTTCCCCCCAAATTCCAATATCAACTGTAGTCTAATGCCACCCCTACGCCCGGAGACCTTAGGGTCAAACTTCCAAGTAGCCCCATGAACTCTCTCCCTCTCATTAACACCCCACGCTCCTCGACTCTTTTCCGACCTAGCCTCTCCCTCATACCTCTTGAAGATCCTTGATTTTTCCGTTGCTAATGTTCTCCAACCTTTTATATATATACTCCTATCCAGCCTACCTTCCCTTAGTAGGACGGAACAACATTAGAACTTTACTAACCCTTTGCATGCCATCTATTCCCTCACAACCCATTCACAACCCTGCACCCAATGATCGTCAGTGCGAGGCTAGCCGCCTCGCCAGTGACTAACTTCTATTGCCATACTTCCAGATAAATGTGGCAGAGTTAGCAACCCCGTCTCCACCACATCCAGCAAGCCATGCAATTAACAACCCAACCGATTAAACCAGCTAGTCAAGGCACCTTCGGTTTTGATATTAAGAACACCCACATCTGTCTCATAAACAGAGGGTTATTACAAACACTTGTGAGATGGCAAGCCCCTAGCCACAGCCGCCGGACGACCATCACAGAGAGAGGGCGCACAGCTACCCCTTTTTACCCACCCGAGGAGGGGGACCCCCACCCCTGCGGAGGTATACCTGACCCTTGTTTTGACTTCCGGGTCATTGCCAGGTAGCACAGGAATTCTTCCTATCAATGAACTAACCATGCATGACTAACACCTTTACTAACCTCTATTAACTCACAATAACCCATTAACCTTTCTTGCATACTCTGATAACTAAATTAGCACCTCAGCTATACCATAGAATGAAGACTGAACAATCTAAGAGAGACGCTCCTATCACAGCTGTCCCAATCCTCCTCGCAAAGTAGATCCAGTCTCCCTCCCCTCAATACTTCCAGTATAGCCAAAATAGTACCTCTTACTAAGGCTCAGTTATATCACAATATGAAGGCTCCCTATAGCCATGTGCCACAACAGTAATCACCATCTTACCTAGTCCCCATATCTATTGAGAGCTCAAATAATTCCATAAGACTCGAGATCCCTATGGCCTACAGGGTCCAAAACCGAGCCTATAAACCCAGCTCCAGCCCCCAGTAAAATCAGTTGAAAGATAGACACCAACCCAGGTTGGTCACCAGAGTTAACCTCGAGCTCTATCCTTGTTGGTTGCTGAGAATTGAGTTCCAGAGCTGGCAGACTCCGTGGCAGATTTGGATAGAAGGACCTGTCCACGTACTTGAGAACTCCTACATATGGACCACCTGGACGGCCACGGAACCAGTCGTTAGCCCCCAACATCACCGACGACGCAAGATAACCAGGACCAGACCAATCAAATACTACCCAAGATTCACTCTATCAGTACTACACTACTACAGTGCTATTTAGAGATTCACTTATTAATATTTCTACGAAGTGGCTATATCTTTGCCCAGTGTAATTCATATATAACCATTCCATTTGGGAAGTGCTAAGCGTATCAGTGTTTATTAATTAACAGGCGACATTAACTCTCGTAATTACCTTTATCCAGATATTATTACATAGAAGTAAAACCCTAGTGATATTTAACGTTCGCCCACTGATTTGTGTTCTACGTATATCTGCCATAAGAATATAAAACTTAGATCAGTACCCCCTGAGGTTACTAGAATTCCCGTGCTCTAAAATACGCGTGTCTAATCTAGTCTGTGAACTACTACTTGTGCACCAGAGCTACCAGTAATAAATCTAACGGTGAATATGAATCTATAAGTAACATTGATGGTCTCCAGTATATAAACTTGTGAATAAAGCCAGTGATCAGAAGATTAATACCTGAACGTTGGAAGTGGGAGACTAGGCTCCATCCAGATCCACTTATGCTAGTGTTGTTCATTTCTATCATTTGCCTTGCACGAGTATTCAGAAGTGTATATATCAATAAACGTAATCGTGTGTCTTGTTACCGTGTGTTTATTTTGTGTTCTCTATTCCTCATACCTTGTTTTGTGCATGCAGCCTTATATACCCAGTCAGTTAGAACTCACATTACCCAAGTTAATCCTGTATGCATAACGTTGGTTTTGTTTTTATTAACTCATAGGCAATATTAACAGCGATGAGGGTACACCCGTGGGAAAACTTAGCTTAGATTTTTAGTGTTTTTATGATTGTTTGTATATAATCATAGAATTCTTGGCTTTTATAGTGTTTTTATTGATTGTTTGTATATAATCATAGAATTGCTTTTATATAGATTGGTTGCATAGAATTGCCTTGGCTTTATAGTGTTTTTATGTGTATAATCATAGATTGTTATTGTATGATGTTTGTATATAATCATAGAATTGCTTGGCTTTTATAATGTTTTTATGATTGTTTGTATATAATCATAGAATTGCTTGGCTTTTATAGTGTTTTTATGATTGTTTGTATATAATCATAGAATTGCTTGGCTTTTATAGTGTTTTTATGATTGTTTGTATATAATCATAGAATTGCTTGGCTTTTATAGTGTTTTTATGATTGTTTGTATATAATCATAGAATTGCTTGGCTTTTATAGTGTTTTTATGATTGTTTGTATATAATCATAGAATTGCTTGGCTTTTATAGTGTTGTTATGATTGTTTGTATATAATCATAGAATTGCTTGGCTTTTATAGTGTTTTTATGATTGTTTGTATATAATCATAGAATTGCTTGGCTTCTATAGTGTTTTTATGATTGTTTGTATATAATCATAGAATTAGCCTACTCTAACCTAAACAAACCAGTGTAGGCTAGTATACTTAGGTTAAGTAAGACTAGGTTGTTTGGTTAGGTTATTTAACTAGTTCCATGCTAAAAAGACAAACTGACAACATATATTAACCCATTCACTACCGGTCACGTATCATTTATTGGATTTCAGCTACATTTAGAATTTTAGACAATTTTCTGAAACTCGGGAAGAATAAATGGTAGCTAAAAGGATAAGTTGATATAGTTTGTAGTCTTTTAATGGGTAGACGTCCTTCCTAATCTGAATAAAATAGTTTAATAATTACCATAATATAATGAAAAATACGTCGCCGGTATAGAAGGGGTTAACCTCTTCTCTACCGGTGGCGTCTATTTAACTTTACTCCTGCTACTATTGGACGATTTTATTCAGTTTAAAAAGGGCCTCCAGCAATTAACAGGCTTCGAACTATCTCACTTAACCCTTTTTACTAACACAGATCCTTCTTAAACTGCACAACATCGCCTAAATATAGCTAGAATAAAATTCCAAAGATGTTGCCGGTACATAAGGGGTTAAGGGTTACGCTGAGCTTCCATATTAAATTAGCGAATATAAGTTGTCAACACAGAGTCCGTCGTCTGCTGCTCTTGTCAGGCTCAGTCAAGTGGTGGTATGGGTGCCATCATGTTATCGATCCCTTCGTTTACAGTTCATTTAGTCTAGATTTCA
This sequence comes from Paralithodes platypus, assembly GCA_032716605.1. Classification (NCBI taxonomy): domain Eukaryota; kingdom Metazoa; phylum Arthropoda; class Malacostraca; order Decapoda; family Lithodidae; genus Paralithodes; species Paralithodes platypus. Next base: position 11,812,432 of record CM064559.1, read on the forward strand.
CCTTAGTGGACTTATGGAACCCTCGAGGTTCAATTAGCTAAGGCGGCATCCGGCCATCTTTTCCAAGATGGCCGCCCACATGAAAAGCTTTGAGTATGGGTTCAGAAGGGCACATGGGGGTGCTAAGGTGAAATCTGGGAGATATGGCACCATAGGAGCTCCACGAGATTCTTTGAGTATCCCGCCCCTGGTCACATTAAAGGAAGAGGCTGGGGTTCTCGAGTAAGGCAAACCCAAGGTATACAGTATATTCCTAGTATATCTGGGTGTATAAATCTTGGGTAGGTTTGGGGGCTCCGGTCTTGCATACTTATTGAGTTTTCGTGGGCTTATAGATCCTCTAGTGTTGATAGCCTCTAAAGTCCGATTTTAACTAACTAACTAACTAAGGTGGGGTTGGAGCTAGTGTGAATTTTCGTATCAGCTGGGCCTAGCTCGCAGTGTTGCCAGCTGTATAATTGCAGTGTTTCAGGAAAAAAATGTACCGTGTTTATGTATTGCAAATCAGCAGGTATTAAGTCAAATTAATTGAAATATTCCTCCAAGGATATGTTCTTATTATCATACATAATTAATATGTATGTATCTACTGAAGTAAATAAACAAGAAACAAACCATGGACATAAATATTGCTCTATCATGACACAGTAAAATCAAACTGTTGAGTTTTCACGATATATTCCGCCGCCCGTCTATTCAACTATTAACAACTATTTACAATTGTCCCGTCCCAATCATGGCTCGCCATAACTGGGAGGATCCCAAAGCCGCCCAACGTAATGGTCCCGCCGGAGCATCACGTTGGTCAGCTCCAGATGTAGGGTGAATAGGCTGAGAACTTGATACACTATTATCATTAATTTCTACATTGATTTGCAGTGGATATAACTTGACTATTGGTCGAGTGGTCAGTCCGGTTCCAATCTTTATCTCACATACCCTACATATTTGGTTGGATCCAGGATACAGTTTAGTGACCCGACCATATTATCACAATGGACGAGGACCTTTGTTATGGATGAGAACTATGTCCCCAACCTGTGGAAAGATCTTTCCATTATTGTCCGCCATATGACGATGCTGCTCCCTCAACGACAGTAGATAGTCTGTACGGTATCTCTTCCACAGGTCATTTGAAATCATAATAATATACTGAAGTCGCTGATCAATTACATAATTGTCTGTATTAACCAACGATCTATTCTGGAGGTCCTCATAACTAACTTCTATTTAAGGAAAACCTTTTAGACGTCTTCCACTTACCAGTTGGGATGGTGTGATAAGCAGTGGCCCGGGTCATTCAAATCACTACAGTATTATGTGTATCCAAGCAGCCGATCATTAACTGTGGCTTCCAACTCTATCACAACAGTTTGAAGCTCATCTGATATTAATAATGCTCTACTTAGCATCTTCTTCATACAGCCTTCAGCACAACAATGACTCGCTCCCATATGGCAACGAACCATGGCACTCTGGCGGGTATGAATCGTCACTCACAATGAACATCCGCTAAGGTGGCCTTTAAACTTGGATCGTTAATCAAGACTTTCAACAAATTAGAACTGCTAACAAATGTCGAAAACATTGTCAATGAGAAGTAGATTTGCTACTAAATCTGCGAAATACATGTAGAAATGTTTCACAAAAACGGTTTAGAGCGAGAGAATGACTAAGAGAGTGTACGAGAGTGAGGTGGAGGGACAGAGAGGGAGAGCTGGTAGACCGAGTGAGAGGTGGAAGGATGGAGTTAAGAAGTATATGCATGAAAGCGGTGCTGGATGGGAGGAGGAACGTCGACTGACTGGGGACAGAGGTGCATGGGGGCGTTTCGTTCGTAGGCACCCCTTCGGGGATCACGGCGTCGGGCAATAGATAGATAGATAAATTTCATCACCTTTTCAAGATTTCAAACCCTTTTTGCATCTTATAAATGTGTTCTGTAATATAAGGTCGTCAAATTTATACTCTTCACCCCTTCCGGATTAAAATAATTATGTTTTAACACCTTACGAACGGGGATGTTTGTAACTTCTACTACCTGCCTGGCGGGCATATTTACCCTAAATGAGCTTCATTCCATGCTCTTTTTCATGCATAAACAAGAGCCAGAGCGTAATACAATTATATATTCGTGAAAGGGCGATAATAGAGCTTTCCAATGACATCTGAATCATCCTTGTACGACCACGGGTTATCCTGTAGCGATCGCGCAACACGAGGGGAAAAACCCTAAAATACGGTAATTTCCCGAGTTTTTTCCTGGTCTCGCGAGGCCGTGGGTGTGGAATGTTGCAAGAGGTAGTGTCAGTCGCGGCACTGGGTCCGTGCCGAATGGTCAAAGCCCGCCTATCGTCCTCCCAACACGTGGACTCTCTCTCAGAGCCAATAATGTGCTCAAAATCCCGCCCGATTAATGTCGGGCACCGCAGGGGTGGCCATTATTCTCTCGCTCGACATATGTCGGGCCCCGCGGCTTGAGTGTTAAAAGTGTATTCTGGCTATCATTACACAATTTTACTCATCTTAGGAAGGAGCTAAGAGGGTCAGAGGCATAATTTAGTTGGCTTTGACCCATACAAATTCCAAAGGTTCCTATTAAACAGCATCAAATCATCTAACGACAGCCAGAATATTATGAAGAAACGCGTCCTCGTTTACTGAAAGGGTAAAAATTAGTAAAAGTTTTGTTATGGATATGTGTTCAATTATGCATGCTCAAATCGTACTATTAAACCGGTATAACACTAGCGCTTCACCAAGTTTAAGAAAAGATAGTCTGGCGTCGAACTTGGCCCTCTTGTCTGATGGTGTGTCGTCCTGGGGCGTCCCCTTCTGCTTTGCCGTTGACTGTGGTCCTACAGCAGCTTAGTGTCTCGGCACTTCTTTTAGCTTCTGGCTGCTCGTCTGGCTCTGGTTTCTCAGGTCTCTCTCAAGTCTTTCTGGTCTCTCTCCCTAGTTTCTGTATCCGTCTGGTTCTTGCCTTGGGTCTCCAGCTGTTTATCTCTTCAGGTACCGGCTGAGGTTTTAGGATGGTGTGTCTTTCTTCCACTCGGCGATGGCCCGGAGAAACTCCTCCTTCTAGTGCTGTGACAACTCTTCAAATTATTTGTAGATTCATCTTTTTGAGTGGCCGTGTATCAGTGCCTTTAGCTCCAAGATTTCAGGGCAGTAGGATACCAGAGGTGCAGTGGCGTATCTAGGGTGGGGCAGGCAGGGCACGTGCCCTGGGCGCCACTTGAAGGGGGGCGCCAAATCTTCCTAAAGTAAACCTCATATTTAACTATAGTGCAAATATAATATCAAGTATTATGCCTAAATACCTATCCATTCGTCATTAATACAATATGATGAATAACGCCATAGCGGTTTCTTATTATTATGTAGGCTACAGTTACTACAGTAATCACAGTTGGCTATATATATTTTAAATAAAATGTAGCCTTTTAGGCAACGAATTCCTGCAAGCCATTGCCTAAACACATTAATAGTTAAGTTACCCCTCTAAATATTTTCGGGTTTTTTTTCGTTACCGGTACTATATTTTATGCAACGTTGAATGGTGTATATTTGTATTGATGTTCTGGATTATTTCTCATTTGACTGATTAGTTAATAGTAAAATATTGGTAATACTTCGAAATTTACTATATAAGAGACCCACAAGAAAATCAGGATATAGGCTATTTATAACTTTAAGCATTTTCGAATGCTAGCGAACGTTCATAATTGAAGAAAGAAGAGAGAAGAAACAAGACTGAAGAAAGAAGAGAGAAGAAACAAGACTGAAGAAGACGGGATGAAAAATGAGATACTGTATATTTATTTTTGCAGACAAATAGAGCACGTCACAAAAATAACAAAACAATTCAAAACGTATTTGCTACAGAATATTCGCAACAGCTGATTAGTCAGAGGTGAATACATTGTAAATTTGCAATTTACCATCAGCTGGAATGAAACTGACTATAGTCTATAGTTAACCCATTCTGTAAGCCGCGTAGGCCACGTCCTAGTTATTATATCATGCCTTCATGGCAACTAGGCCTATTAGACGATTATATTAACTCCTTGCGACATATATGACGCGATCGCGTCATATGAATAAGTCCACCAAAAACTCATATGACGCGATCGCGTCATATGGACTTATCTCTATACCTTTATAATAAGTTGTATGACGCACTAGCGTCATATGGAGCTCAGTAAGTCCGATAAGTTACCTCACAATAAAACCGTTGGTGGCAACCTCATTCACCTCCGATAATTCTAACGGCCGCAGTGTTGTTTTGAGTGTAGTGCGCGGCAGTGGCAATGATCCTGGGGCTCCCGCCTCCTCGGACTTATTGGAACATAATATGTCGCAGGGAGTTAATATTTAGAAGGATCTCAGGCAGCTCAAAGGATTATTGAGATAGTTTGTATTCTTGTAATGTTTAGAGATCCTTCCTACACTTAGTAAAATAATCTATTCTAATAGTTGTCAGAGTATGGGTTAACTATATCCTAATGATAATCAGGTGATAACGGTAAACTTGACCGTATCTTCAATATGGTAGATTATAATCTACCATATTGCAGATGCGGTCATTTATACTTTTATGATTTGTCATCTGATTTTGGCATCAAATTAAGGGTTTCCCTATAGTTTTAAGTGAGATTATTTTGGATGTTGCTTAGGCTAAAATCTAAATACTTTTAAAATTTAACTTAAAGGTTTAGACGTGGTTTAGAATGTAATTTTCCTTATTTCAGAGCATTGTGTAAGATCATGAAACCGTTCCTAGCGAAGAAGGAAAGTGGTTTTAACTTTTACCTTTATTTTCTTAGAAAATTGTTTTATTGCTTAGGCTAAATACTTTTAGAATTTAGCTTCTAGGTTTAGACGTGGTTTAGAGTGTCATTTTCATTATTTCAGAGCATTGTTTAAGAAGATCACAAAACTGATCCTCATGAAGAAGGAAAGGGGTTTTACCTTTATTTCTTTAGAAAATTGCTTTATAAGTGGGGCAACTTAGCATACAAATTGTGTATTTTGTGAGGAAAGCACCAAATTTGGCACACTAGTAGACTATCCTATTATGAACAGATTTGGATATTGGGCCATCTCAAATTCAGTCCCTGATGGCTGTGGCAGCCCCCTTTTCAATTACTTTCTTAAGCATTAATTTTTGCCCCAAACTGTATACCATGGTAGAGATGTCAAACTAGTCTCAAATGACTCGTATGGACATGGGTAATAACATATATTCAGACAATGTTTGGCTAATGTTGACCGTTTGACTTGTACTGGTCCCTGTAGTTCAACAAATTAGTGGCAAATGGCAACATTACTTACCAATTTGTGGCATGATGATAAACTACAGCAGACTGTACTAATCAAACAGTCAACATTAGCTAAACAATGTCTGAATATATGCTGTTACCCATGTCCAGATGAGTAATTTGAAACTAGTTTGACATCTCTATCATGGTATACAGTTTGGGGCAAATATCAGTGCTTAACCCGGGGACTCTTAAGAGTTCCCCCGGCGGACTGCGGGAAGACTCTTAAGAGTAAGGCTTTTAAAAAATCCATTTAAAACACCCCAAACAATGTTTTTTTTTTTTTTTTTTTGGCCTTGGGCCATGCCAAATATCACTCCTCCACCTCCCCTCCTTCCCCACTTTCCTCACCTCCTTCAGTTATCACCTATATTCCCTGTTATTCCCTTATTCTGTGGTCTATTTTCGTGCTAACATTAGCGAGTTGGTAGCAGGGCGTTGTCATCACTGTTACCAAGCGTGGGAAAGAGCGAGAGAGAGACTATTGCCTAACAGTGTCTCTCCAGACAAGGGGAGGAGAGGAGGGGAGGGGGGTTGCCTCAGCCATACATTATGTAACTCCCGGCCTGTATCGCCGATTTTGACCATCCAAACGCTGTTTCCATTTGTTTTACTGATGTAACAGGTTAATACCTTTATAATCAACCTCTAATAGGCGCATATGGATAAGTATTAATGCTATTTATGGTAAAATAACGAAGTTAGTGATGGGAACAGCTCAAATACGTCCGCACAGGAGTGTGGTGTCTCATACCCCCCATGCGCACTTCTTAGGTTAAGAACTCTTATGAAAATTAATTGAAAGGGGGCTGCCAAAGCCAATGTAGAGTAAACCTATGATGGCCCAATATCTAATTTTGATTATATTTACTATTTGATTGCGTGTGCCAATTTTGATACTTTTATCACGAAATGCACAATTCCCACAAATTCTGCCACTAAGCTGCCCCACTCAATTCTTTTTCATAAATGTCCACACATTTGTCTTTTCATTTGCCTCTATATTCGCTACTGTCCACCTGACTGGTCTCACCCATGAGTACCCTTGTGTCCTGCAGTTCGGTGACTGAAAGGGGAAAGTCAGAGTGCTACGAGGGCAGCTGAGGAGTTGAACTGTTCTTAAAATCCAGCTAGCTCTAACAAACACCTCCTCCTCCTATCCATTTCACTACACTTAATTTGTATCTCCTCGCTCTCTCAACTTTGAGGGAGACACTTGTTGCAGGCAGCTTTGCCTTTTGTCTCCTTCATACATATATTTAATAAATATACATAAATATAATACAAAAATATGCGCCTCCTTTCCAGGGCCTTAAGCACCCTTTTCCAAGATCCAGTAGCTAATCCTTCTTCTTAGCCTGGTCTCTGATTGGCTAGCGGTTAGACAGGTGAGCCAATCACCAACTTTGGCTCTGAATCCCTCCTTGCCACTCGATCCTAAATTATTAACAAATTTTGAGGTTCTTGGCAAAGGGACATGGCGAATGGCTTATTCAATCAGAGGCCGGGATTGTCTCTAGCTGCGTTATGGGAATGAAGGCAGGGATTCCCCTTGTAGCTGGTGGTGCGGGGATTCCCTGGATGGCTTGGGCTCAGGTGCGGGAGGCATGGGCCTCTCCATCGGTGTTACAGAAGGCATGGACCTCTCTGTGCGGGATTTCCTGGTGGTGTTGGCTCTCCTCTTATTATGCTTCTGGTAAGGTGTAGGTCTTGATCCCTTCCGAGGATAGTTCATCTGCTTGTGGTTCTGCCCAACAATAATAATTATGATTGTTATGCCTAAAAGAGGGAAAGAGCGAAGCAGAGAAACCACTAGCACCATCACATCAACCCCAATCTAAAGCACCATCAATAGAATAGCAATGCTACAGCTACAGAAAGATACCGCAATGGCCCCTCCAAAATGGTATTCTCTGACACAAGCCACCTCATTTTCAACCTTACCTGCCGCCACAGCTAATCACAGGATGCGTGACGTCAGACCACCGCCCACTGCCAGCCTGCATTGCATAACTGGCAGCTCACTTTCCACCTCACCTGTCAAAGGGGCGGAGCCTAAGGAGGAAAACACCAGACCAGTATTACAAAAGTACAAAGCCACACCAACCCCACTACTAGGCCATTTCTTCCTCAAGACACCCAAGAGCCACCCTAGCAAGAAGATGAACAAGGAGTGCGAGGAACAACTATTCAGCAGAATCACACCCTCACCTAAACTCGGGTTTCCCTTGGAAGATACCAAAGCGACCATGAACAGAAAATCCTGCCCGGTTGCACCCTCATTCAGGTTCCCTTGCGAAGCATCCTCACTCAGGTTCTCTTGTGAGACACCCTCATTCAGGTTTCCTTGTGAGGCCCACCTAAATTATAGCAATTGTTGCTCTGGGTCAGAATTTGGGTTTCCCTGTTCTGCTATAAACTCGTTCGGGGTCCCCTGCGAGCCCTTCAGGAGAGATCAACATTCCTTTCCCTCCTGTAAAGACTAAGAAGAATAAATACAAGAAGAAGAAGAAGAAGAAGTACGGAGCTAGGTTACTCTCATACACCTTCATTATCTTGGAGGCAGTGACAGGGCTCAGCGACCATCCCTCAACCCCAGATATATCCCATGTATACTATATACTATATACTTATATGAGTGAGTAGAGAGGCTCCGGAGCAAACATGACGACTTGCAAGTGATTGCTAAGCAAGAGAGGAAGAGAGGAAAAATTCCACCCTCCCTTCCAATACTCACTCACTCCCGACTTGCTTATACCTTACCTTATGGCTTGATGTGAATAATTCTTTCTGTATACCTATTTCTAGGTCCTAATTCTTCACATATGACTTGTGGCTCAATACTATTGCTTTACAAGGGAGATATATGGGATATTATGTAATTCTTTCCTTTCCTCCTCCCTCATGCAAGCCAGCTGACAGGAGTGAGCAGGGGTGAATATTCTCGCCGCCAACCGTGCAACTCCCGACCATGACTACAACACACCCACATTATTTGTGTGCAAAAAATATTCTCAGTGAGATGTGTGGGTGTGACACCAACATGCTGATGTATATATTATATTTCATTTTGCTTGGGTCGGAGCTATACAAATAAAGATATCGCAGCTGCTAGGTTAAGGGGAGATGGGTTGTTTTTCTGGCCTCCCTTCTTCCTCATTCTTAGCCCCATTAGTTTTCAGATTTTAAGACGTTCGGCCCATTAGTTTGACGATTTTAAGGCCTTTCGCCCCAATTTTTTGTCAATATTAAGACTTCATGTAATTTAGGTGTCGATTTTTCGCTGGCGAGCGCTAGCAAGCCTGTATTTTAAAAGTAACCGGCTTTCGCCCGGGACATTTTTCTATCGAAAATGTACAAAAGGAGGGTCTTGGGCGGGTGTTATTTTGAGTTTAATGGAGGTCTAGGGAGGAAACTAAAAAAATATTAAAGAGATGGGTAAACAAGCAAATAAATAAGCTCATCCCCCCTTAAGGACTCTCGCACATGTAGATAAGTAATACAAGCTTGGGAACTTCTGGTGCCTAGGCATATCTTAATAATAATAATAGTAATAATAATATATACAAATAATACTTATAATTATCTCAAAATGATTACATAGAAGAATATTCTGCATATTACAACACAAATCATTCAGCAGGAGCGTTATTAATCCTCATGATTATAATGATTACATAGAAGAATATTCTGCATATTACAACACAAATCATTCAGCAGGAGCGTTATTAATCCTCATGATTATAATGATTACATAGAAGAATATTCTGCATATTACAACACAAATCATTCAGCAGGAGCGTTATTAATCCTCATGATTATAATGATTACATAGAAGAATATTCTGCATATTACAACACAAATCATTCAGCAGGAGCGTTATTAATCCTCATGATTATAATGATTACATAGAAGAATATTCTGCATATTACAACACAAATCATTCAGCAGGAGCGTTATTAATCCTCATGATTATAATGATTACATAGAAGAATATTCTGCATATTACAACACAAATCATTCAGCAGGAGCGTTATTAATCCTCATGATTATAATGATTACATAGAAGAATATTCTGCATATTACAACACAAATCATTCAGCAGGAGCGTTATTAATCCTCATGATTATAATGATTACATAGAAGAATATTCTGCATATTACAACACAAATCATTCAGCAGGAGCGTTATTAATCCTCATGATTATAATGATTACATAGAAGAATATTCTGCATATTACAACACAAATCATTCAGCAGGAGCGTTATTAATCCTCATGATTATAATGATTACATAGAAGAATATTCTGCATATTACAACACAAATCATTCAGCAGGAGCGTTATTAATCCTCATGATTATAATGATTACATAGAAGAATATTCTGCATATTACAACACAAATCATTCAGCAGGAGCGTTATTAATCCTCATGATTATAATTTGTTTTCTGATATAGAAACAAAAATGAAAAGAAATAAACGTTATGTTCTTGTATGTTAACCATATATAATATTATACCTTGACACATTCTCCATTTAATTCAGCTTTAGAGTAAACAATATTATTCATCTTTGAGAGTATTTGTGGGAGTAAAAGTGTTACTTGAGTTTGAGCTTACTTCTTTCATTGATAGAGGTCCTTCCTAAACTGCATAAAATCGTCTGCTATTAGCACAAACACCATGTAAAATACGCCATGTTACTGAAAAGGTAGAAACATGTCCCGGCCGAAGGCGTGTAGGGGTGTAAAATCGCCAAACTAATGAGCCGAACGTCTTAAAATTAAAAAACCAATGGGGCTAAACACGAGGGTGAAGGTGGTTCAGAAAAACCGGCCCATGTCCCCTTAAGTAGGACACGGTTAACGAGCACGAACCTACTATGCAGTCCAAATGATCACTATAGTCCGTTCTTTCTAGGTTGGCCAGATATCGTAACCTCTAACCTCTGTAACTCAATAAGGGCTAAAGCAAATGAGCTGTTCATTTCCACACCTCTTCCCTGTCTTCCTATTTGGTAAAAAAAAATAGGTCGATTACTCTAGTCCTTTTTGAGTTACAGAGGTTAGAGGTTAGAGGTTAGAGGTCTTGAGTTACAGAGGTTAGAGGTTAGAGGTCTTGAGTTACAGAGGTTAGAGGTCTTGAGTTACAGAGGTTAGAGGTTAGAGGTCTTGAGTTACAGAGGTTAGAGGTTAGAGGTCTTGAGTTACAGAGGTTAGAGGTTAGAGGTCTTGAGTTACAGAGGTTAGAGGTTAGAGGTCTTGAGTTACAGAGGTTAGAGGTTAGAGGTCTTGAGTTACAGAGATTAGAGGTTAGGATTTCTGCCCCACCTAGAATGACCGGACTATAGTTGTCTGGTAACCTTGCTCAATATACAGACCATCCTCACGTGACTCGCTTCATACCTTCCAGGTCCTATAAGGGAGACTTGGCTCCTTCTCTCTCGTGTTTAACCCCATTAGTTTGGAGGCTTTAAGGCGTTCGTTCCATTAGTTTGGCGATTTTAAGACCTTTTGTGTCATTTATGTGTCGTTTTTTTCCTGGCGAGCGATAGTGAGCCTGTCATTTAGGCTTCGGCTGGGATATTTTTCTACCGAAAATTTTCCTCGTTTATCTCGAAGGTATTTTAAAGGTATTTGTAATAGCTTGATGGAGGTCTTGGGAGGAAACTAAAACAAGCACAAATAAATAAATACATAAATTAAAAAGTAAATGCAAATTTCCCCTTAAGGGGGGATGGGCCGGGTTTTCTGGTCCCCCTTCTTCCTCATGTTTAGTTCCATTAGTTTTGCAATTTTATGACGTTCGGCCCATTAGTTTGGCAAGTTTAAGACTTCACCCCAATTTGCTGTTAATGTTAAGACCTTTCGTGCCATTTAGGTGATGATTATATCATGGCGAGCGATAGTGAGCCTGCAATTTTAAGAGTAACCGGCCTTCGGCCAGGAAATTTATCTTGAAGGGGGGTCTAGGGGGTGTTTTTTGACAGCTTGATGGAGGTCTAGGGAGGAAACTAAATAATAATAAATACATCCATCTCTCCTTGCTGTCCGTCTGTATATATATATATTAGCCTGCCATAATAATAATAAATCATCCATCTCTCCTTGCTGTCCGTCTGTATATATATTAGCCTGCCATAATAATAATAAATACATCCATCTCTCCTTGCTGTCCGTCTGTATATATATATATATTAGCCTGCCATAATAATAATAAATACATCCATCTCTCCTTGCTGTACGTCTGTCTGTATATATTAGCCTGCCATAATAATAATAAATACATCCATCTCTCCTTGCTGTCCGTCTGTATATATATATATATTAGCCTGCCATAATAATAATAAATACATCCATCTCTCCTTGCTGTCCGTCTGTATATATATATATTAGCCTGCCATAATAATAATAAATACATCCATCTCTCCTTGCTGTCCGTCTGTATATATATATATATTAGCCTGCCATAATAATAATAAATACATCCATCTCTCCTTGCTGTCCGTCTGTCTGTATATATATTAGCCTGCCATAATAATAATAAATACATCCATCTCTCCTTGCTGTCCGTCTGTATATATATATATTAGCCTGCCATAATAATAATAAATACATCCATCTCTCCTTGCTGTCCGTCTGTATATATATATATATTAGCCTGCCATAATAATAATAAATACATCCATCTCTCCTTGCTGTCCGTCTGTATATATATATATTAGCCTGCCATAATAATAATAAATACATCCATCTCTCCTTGCTGTCCGTCTGTATATATATATATATTAGCCTGCCATAATAATAATAAATACATCCATCTCTCCTTGCTGTCCGTCTGTATATATATATATATTAGCCTGCCATAATAATAATAAATACATCCATCTCTCCTTGCTGTCCGTCTGTATATATATATATTAGCCTGCCATAATAATAAATACATCCATCTCTCCTTGCTGTCTGTCTGTATATATATTAGCCTGCCATAATAATAATAAATACATCCATCTCTCCTTGCTGTCCGTCTGTATATATATATATATTAGCCTGCCATAATAATAATAAATACATCCATCTCTCCTTGCTGTCCGTCTGTATATATATATATATTAGCCTGCCATAATAATAATAAAAACATCCATCTCTCCTTGCTGCCCGTCTGTCTGTATATATATTAGCCTGCCATAATAATAATAAATACATCCATCTCTCCTTGCTGCCCGTCTATATATATTAGCCAGCCATTATGACCAAGTGTTTGGGCTAACTGTTGGTTATGGGTGGTCAGTAGGTGAGTCTGCCCATAATAATAGAATAACGCTAATAACCTTTACACTACTTTATGAAGGGGAGAGTGGTTATTTGTTTGGGTCTATTCATTATATAGTGGTTATTTGTATGGGTCTATTCATTATATAGTGGTTATTTGTTTGGGTCTATTCATTATATAGTGGTTATTTGTATGGGTCTATTCATTATATAGTGGTTATTTGTTTGGGTCTATTCATTATATAGTGGTTATTTGTTTGGGTCTATTCATTATATATTTGTTTGGTATTCATTATATGTGGTTATTTGTTGAGTCTATTCATTATATAGTGGTTATTTGTTTGGGTCTATTCATTATATAGTGGTTATTTGTATGGGTCTATTCATTATATAGTGGTTATTTGTTTGGGTCTATTTAATGGGACTGTGGTTATTTGTTTGGGTCTATTCATTAAGGGGACTGTGGTTATTTGTTTGGGTCTATTCTTATATAGTGGTTATTTGTTGGGTCTATTCATTATATAGTGGTTATTTGTTTGGTCTATTCAATATAGTGGTTATTTGTTTGGGTCTATTCATTATATAGTGGTTATTTGTATGGGTCTTCATTATATAGTGGTTATTTGTTTGGGTCTATTCATTAATGGGACTGTGGTTATTTGTTTGGGTCTATTCATTAATGGGACTGTGGTTATTTGTTTGGGTCTATTCATTATATAGTGGTTATTTGTTGGGTTATTCATTATATGGTTATTTGTTGGTCTATTCATTATATAGTGGTTATTTGTTTGGGTCTATTCATTATATAGTGGTTATTTGTTTGAGTCTATTCATTATATAGTGGTTATTTGTATGGGTCTATTCATTATATAGTGGTTATTTGTTTGGGTCTATTCATTATATAGTGGTTATTTGTATGGGTCTATTCATTATATAGTGGTTATTGTTTGGGTCTATTCATTATATAGTGGTTATTTGTATGGGTCTATTCATTATATAGTGGTTATTTGTTTGGGTCTATTCATTATATAGTGGTTATTTGTTTGGGTCTATTCATTATATAGTGGTTATTTGTTTGGGTCTATTCATTATATAGTGGTTATTTGTTTGGGTCTATTCATTATATAGTGGTTATTTGTTTGGGTCTATTCATTATATAGTGGTTATTTGTTTGGGTCTATTCATTATATAGTGGTTATTTGTTTGGGTCTATTCATTATATAGTGGTTATTTGTATGGGTCTATTCATTATATAGTGGTTATTTGTTTGGGTCTATTCATTATATAGTGGTTATTTGTTTGGGTCTATTCATTATATAGTGGTTATTTGTTTGAGTCTATTCATTATATAGTGGTTATTTGTTTGGGTCTATTCATTATATAGTGGTTATTTGTTTGGGTCTATTCATTATATAGTGGTTATTTGTTTGGGTCTATTCATTATATAGTGGTTATTTGTTTGGGTCTATTCATTATATAGTGGTTATTTGTATGGGTCTATTCATTATATAGTGGTTATTTGTTTGGGTCTATTCATTATATAGTGGTTATTTGTTTGGGTCTATTCATTATATAGTGGTTATTTGTTTGGGTCTATTCATTATATAGTGGTTATTTGTTTGGGTCTATTCATTATATAGTGGTTATTTGTTTGGGTCTATTCATTATATAGTGGTTATTTGTTTGGGTCTATTCATTATATAGTGGTTATTTGTTTGGGTCTATTCATTATATAGTGGTTATTTGTTTGGGTCTATTCATTATATAGTGGTTATTTGTTTGGGTCTATTCATTATATAGTGGTTATTTGTTTGGGTCTATTCATTATATAGTGGTTATTTGTTTGGGTCTATTCATTATATAGTGGTTATTTGTTTGGGTCTATTCATTATATAGTGGTTATTTGTTTGGGTCTATTCATTATATAGTGGTTATTTGTTTGGGTCTATTCATTATATAGTGGTTATTTGTTTGGGTCTATTCATTATATAGTGGTTATTTGTTTGGGTCTATTCATTATATAGTGGTTATTTGTTTGGGTCTATTCATTATATAGTGGTTATTTGTTTGGGTCTATTCATTATATAGTGGTTATTTGTTTGGGTCTATTCATTATATAGTGGTTATTTGTTTGGGTCTATTCATTATATAGTGGTTATTTGTTTGGGTCTATTCATTATATAGTGGTTATTTGTTTGGGTCTATTCATTATATAGTGGTTATTTGTTTGGGTCTATTCATTATATAGTGGTTATTTGGTTGGGTCTATTCATTATATAGTGGTTATTTGTTTGGGTCTATTCATTATATAGTGGTTATTTGTTTGGGTCTATTCATTATATAGTGGTTATTTGTTTGGGTCTATTCATTATATAGTGGTTATTTGTTTGGGTCTATTCATTATATAGTGGTTATTTGTTTGGGTCTATTCATTATATAGTGGTTATTTGTTTGGGTCTATTCATTATATAGTGGTTATTTGTTTGGGTCTATTCATTATATAGTGGTTATTTGTTTGGGTCTATTCATTATATAGTGGTTATTTGTTTGGGTCTATTCATTATATAGTGGTTATTTGTTTGGGTCTATTCATTATATAGTGGTTATTTGTTTGGGTCTATTCATTATATAGTGGTTATTTGTATGGGTCTATTCATTATATAGTGGTTATTTGTTTGGGTCTATTCATTATATAGTGGTTATTTGTTTGGGTCTATTCATTATATAGTGGTTATTTGTTTGGGTCTATTCATTATATAGTGGTTATTTGTTTGGGTCTATTCATTATATAGTGGTTATTTGTATGGGTCTATTCATTATATAGTGGTTATTTGTTTGGGTCTATTCATTATATAGTGGTTATTTGTATGGGTCTATTCATTATATAGTGGTTATTTGTTTGGGTCTATTCATTATATAGTGGTTATTTGTTTGGGTCTATTCATTATATAGTGGTTATTTGTTTGGGTCTATTCATTATATAGTGGTTATTTGTTTGGGTCTATTCATTATATAGTGGTTATTTGTTTGGGTCTATTCATTAAGGGGACTGTGGTTATTTGTTTGGGTCTATTCATTATATAGTGGTTATTTGTTTGGGTCTATTCATTATATAGTGGTTATTTGTATGGGTCTATTCATTATATAGTGGTTATTTGTTTGGGTCTATTCATTATATAGTGGTTATTTGTTTGGGTCTATTCATTATATAGTGGTTATTTGTTTGGGTCTATTCATTATATAGTGGTTATTTGTATGGGTCTATTCATTATATAGTGGTTATTTGTTTGGGTCTATTCATTATATAGTGGTTATTTGTATGGGTCTATTCATTATATAGTGGTTATTTGTTTGGGTCTATTCATTATATAGTGGTTATTTGTTTGGGTCTATTCATTATATAGTGGTTATTTGTTTGGGTCTATTCATTATATAGTGGTTATTTGTTGGGTCTATTCATTATATAGTGGTTATTTGTTTGGGTCTATTCATTATATAGTGGTTATTTGTTGGGTCTATTCATTATATAGTGGTTATTTGTTTGGGTCTATTCATTATATAGTGGTTATTTGTTTGGGTCTATTCATTATATAGTGGTTATTTGTTTGGGTCTATTCATTATATAGTGGTTATTTGTTTGGGTCTATTCATTATATAGTGGTTATTTGTTTGGGTCTATTCATTATATAGTGGTTATTTGTTTGGGTCTATTCATTATATAGTGGTTATTTGTTTGGGTCTATTCATTATATAGTGGTTATTTGTTTGGGTCTATTCATTATATAGTGGTTATTTGTTTGGGTCTATTCATTATATAGTGGTTATTTGTTTGGGTCTATTCATTATATAGTGGTTATTTGTTTGGGTCTATTCATTATATAGTGGTTATTTGTTTGGGTCTATTCATTATATAGTGGTTATTTGTTTGGGTCTATTCATTATATAGTGGTTATTTGTTTGGGTCTATTCATTATATAGTGGTTATTTGTTTGGGTCTATTCATTATATAGTGGTTATTTGTTTGGGTCTATTCATTAAGGGGACTGTGGTTATTTGTTTGGGTCTATTCATTATATAGTGGTTATTTGTTTGGGTCTATTCATTATATAGTGGTTATTTGTATGGGTCTATTCATTATATAGTGGTTATTTGTTTGGGTCTATTCATTATATAGTGGTTATTTGTTTGGGTCTATTCATTATATAGTGGTTATTTGTTTGGGTCTATTCATTATATAGTGGTTATTTGTTTGGGTCTATTCATTATATAGTGGTTATTTGTTTGGGTCTATTCATTATATAGTGGTTATTTGTTTGGGTCTATTCATTATATAGTGGTTATTTGTTTGGGTCTATTCATTATATAGTGGTTATTTGTTTGGGTCTATTCATTATATAGTGGTTATTTGTTTGGGTCTATTCATTATATAGTGGTTATTTGTTTGGGTCTATTCATTATATAGTGGTTATTTGTTTGGGTCTATTCATTATATAGTGGTTATTTGTTTGGGTCTATTCATTATATAGTGGTTATTTGTTTGGGTCTATTCATTATATAGTGGTTATTTGTTTGGGTCTATTCATTATATAGTGGTTATTTGTTTGGGTCTATTCATTATATAGTGGTTATTTGTTTGGGTCTATTCATTATATAGTGGTTATTTGTTTGGGTCTATTTAATGGGACTGTGGTTATTTGTTTGGGTCTATTCATTAATGGGACTGTGGTTATTTGTTTGGGTCTATTTAATGGGACTGGTTATTTGTTTGGGTCTATTCATTATATAGTGGTTATTTGTTTGGGTCTATTCATTAAGGGGACTGTGGTTATTTGTTTGGGTCTATTCATTAATGGGACTGTGGTTATTTGTTTGGGTCTATTCATTATATAGTGGTTATTTGTTTGGGTCTATTCATTATATAGTGGTTATTTGTTTGGGTCTATTCATTATATAGTGGTTATTTGTTTGGGTCTATTCATTATATAGTGGTTATTTGTTTGGGTCTATTCATTATATAGTGGTTATTTGTTTGGGTCTATTCATTATATAGTGGTTATTTGTTTGGGTCTATTCATTATATAGTGGTTATTTGTTTGGGTCTATTCATTATATAGTGGTTATTTGTTTGGGTCTATTCATTATATAGTGGTTATTTGTTTGGGTCTATTCATTATATAGTAATTTATTTTTTTAGTTTCCTCCCTAGACCTCCATCAAACTTAAAACAAATCCATTAGACCCCCCCCCTCCGTATTAGATTAATTTGTACATTTTTCGGTAGACAAATGTCACGGCCGAAGACCGGTTACTCCACAATTACAGGTTCGCTGTCGCTCGCCAGGAAAAAAATCGACACCTAAAGGGCACAAACGATCTTAATATTGACAAATAAATGGGGCAAAAGGCCTTAAAATCAACACAAACTAATGGGTCAAACGTCTTAAAATCTCAAAACTAATGGGGATAAGCATGAGGAAGAAAGGGGACCATAAAAACGGCCCATCTCCCTTTAATGAGTTTGTCAACACTATAACGAGTGTTTGATTTATTACACTTCAACTACTGTCAGACGATTATATTCAGCTTCAGACAGACCTCTCTATTGGAAATGGGAAATGAGACATGTTAAGGGGACAGTGGCTGTTTGTTGGGTCTATTGATGAGACATGTTAAGGGGACAGTGGCTGTTTGTTGGGTCTATTGATGAAACATGTTAAGGGGACAGTGGCTGTTTGTTGGGTCTATTGATGAGACATGTTAAGGGGACAGTGGCTGTTTGTTGGTCTATTGAAGGGGACAGTGGCTGTTTGTTGGTCTATTGATTCATTGATTTGTATTGTTTCCTCGCTAGACCTCCAGCAAGCTTAGAACCCCCCCCCCCCCCTAGACCCCCCTTCAAGATAAATTTGTAAACAACATTTAAGGATCATAAAATTACAGGCTCGTGATAATCGACACCTAAATGGCACGAAAGGTCCTAACATTGACAAGGAAATGGGGCGAAAGGTGTTAAAATCGCCTTTCTTCTGTGTATTCATTAGACGATTCTGTGCGGTGTAGAAGGAACCTGTGAGGATTAGATAGTTAATGAAGAGATTTGTTAATTATTACTAGAGATGCTTCATAACTTGTGTAAATTCACGTACTGTTATTTTTAAGGGGAGATGGGCCGTTTTTTTGGTTCCCCTTCTTCCTCATGCTTAACCCCATTAGTTTTGAGATTTTAGGACGTTTGCCCCATTAGTTTGTCGGTTTTAAGACCTTTTGCCCCATTTCTTTGTCAATTTTAGACCTTTCGTGCCTTCTACGTATCGATTTTTTGCCTAGCGAGCGATAGCGAGCATGTAATTGTGAAGGAACCGGCCTTCAGCCATGACAATTTTCTACCGAAAAA
The DNA here is from genome assembly GCA_032716605.1 of Paralithodes platypus. Classification (NCBI taxonomy): domain Eukaryota; kingdom Metazoa; phylum Arthropoda; class Malacostraca; order Decapoda; family Lithodidae; genus Paralithodes; species Paralithodes platypus. Next base: position 11,831,420 of record CM064559.1, read on the forward strand.
TGTACAAATTAATCTCGAAGGGGATCTAATGGCCGTTTTTTTTTAGTTTGATGGAGGTCAGGGAGGAAACTAAAAAGTAAATGAATATATAAATATATAGACTAAAGAAAATAACCACTACTCTTCAATCTCTATAGTGTATAGGATCTCTACACCTCTCTCTATCCTGCTCCCACGGCTGAAGGTATATAAGCGGGGACTGAGCAGACAACGCGGCAGTTCCAGGCTGACTCGTGTTAAAGCAACTCGCTATTTGAGGCGGTCCGCTCCAATCCTCACACAGCGACGCAACTCCAAATTTTCATTTGGTCGCGATAATATAAGCGTCTAGAATTGATATACGCACATCATTGATATACGCACATCATTGATATACGCACATCATTGATATACGCACATCATTGATATACGCACATCATTGGGGTTATCATCGCGTTCTGGTTCAGTATTGAGAGTGTTTCTATTGATACATTTTCAGACTCGAAAGTGCATGCAACTCTAAAATCAATTAATAGAACGCTATCGATCGTAAACAAAAAACGTGAAATTACCGATTAATGGTAAACTTTGTAAAGGTATCGGTGAATCTACGCGTAATAAAGTGATAGTGGTTGATATGGTGGAGTAAAGGAGCTGCCTTGTGTCCGGGTCCAGGTGTTATAACCAACATCAACAAACTGGCCACTTCCAACTCCAACCTTCCTTCTTGCCGCAACCAACGACTATTATATAGAAAGGTAAGTAAAAGTATTAGGGGTTTCGTGACGTAGGCTACACCCGCGGACAACAACCACGGCACACCTTCAACAATTATAAGGGATTATATAATTGGTTTAATATATAAATACTTCTAAACCACAATCAATATACTTCAAATATTTTAAACACACACATACACACACACACACACATAATATATATATATATATATTTTCTATGTGAGTGAGGGAGACAAAAGGTAGAACTGCCTGTATCGAGTGCCTCCCCCATAGATGTGAAAGAGTTACAGGGCCAAAATCAAGGGTCGTTCAAGCAAAAATGCCTGGACACACGGAGTTTGACGCAATTTAAGTCATAGGATGAGGGAAAGACTGATTCTGGAAGAGAGTTCCAGAGCTCAGCTGTAAGACTGTTAAATAGAAGAAAGACTGAGAGTAACATTGCACTCTTGGGTTGGAGAGTTGCACAGAGTAGGGATGGGATTGTGTTGCAAAACGGGTACCACGTACCCTACGTATAGGAGGGGGTATACACTGGGAGAACTCTGAGGAGCACTGACTATTTTAGTAGCGATAGAATAGCAAGAGAGATGCAACATTGCGGCGAAAAGAGAGAGAGAGAGAGAGATTGCAAATTTGGCGAGTGGGCAGGAATTAATGATACGAAAGGCTTTCCTTTCTACTTTGTCTAGAAGTGCGGTGTGAGAGGATTTTCCCCACACATGTGAACAATACTCAATACAAGGACGCACTGTGCCCCTGTACAGAGCAAATGCTGTGCAGGGGTAAAGAACCCCCTAAGGCGGTTGAGCACACCCAGCTTCTGGGAGGCTGCCTTAGCAAGACTGGTAATATGGTCCTTCCAAGTGAGAGCAGAAGAAAAAGAGACACCAAAAATATTGAGAGAAGATGAAGGATTGATTTTTGTATTGTTGAAGAACAAGGGATAGTCTGCTGGGAGTTCCGGACGGGTAGATAGATGGAGAAATTGGGTTTTGGAAGCATTAAAGGTAATATACAGTATATATATATATATATATATCAGGGTTCAAATTATCTCCAATTCTTCTTCCTGTTATTCATTAATAACCTTCTCAACTGCATCTTCTGCTCCATTCACTCATATGCTGCTGACTTTACATTACACTACTCAACTATCCTCCCACAAAATTATTCACAGCAGGAACTCCAAAACTCACGTAAGGAGGCCATAAAACACCTATCTTCTGATCTCTCTACTATCTATAATTGGGGCAGAGAAAACCTTGTTACTTTCAATGCATACATACATACATAACATTTTAAGACTGAGTGTTCCACACATAAGTGCAGTTTCAGTCTCTTGTCCTAATGGCGGCATTCCAGGCAACCCTGTTAAGGGCTGCTTCACTTGTCAAGTTCTTGGATTTGAGATCGGGCGCGTATAGTCCGATCCCAGGTCTTCCTCGGTCCACCCCTTGGTGCAGCTCCCTCCACAATCACAGACCTGCATTTTTTCACCCAATTTTGTTCATCCATTCTCTCCACATGTCCATACCATCCCAGTCTACTTGTACGCATCACCTCGCTAATACTCTTTATACCTAAACGTCTCCTCAGCTCAACATTTGTTATTCTATCCTGTAGCCTGGCCCCACACATCCATCTCACCATTCTCATCTCATTACGCTCCATTCTGTTGACATCCTCTACTTTAACGCCCATGTTTCTGAGGCATACGTCATTGCACTTCTAACACATGAGGCATACACCTTTCCCTTCAGGGGGAGAGGCATTCTTTTCATGGTCAGGATTGGCATCAATTCTCTGAACTTCCCCCAGCCACACCTAATTCTAGCAACAGTGGCAGCCTCGGCCCCACCACCGGCAGAGATGGTATCTCCTAGGTAACAAAACTTGTTCACCAGCTCCAAAGACTCATTTCCAAAAATTCACAGCCACAGGATCATCACTTAACACAAGCTCGCCTTTGCACACTACGCACTAAAATTTCTCTATTTCTGACTTATCCTTCGGCAGGGGCCCCTTTATTCTGCTACAGCGCTTACTCCCATGGTGTACCCAACATCGACAGATGCTACATTGAATTGAGTTAACGCCCACTCCCTTTCCACACACTGCACATGGGTATGCACCGCTCTTTTCCACATTGCCTCGTCTCAAACTACAATGCATAACCTTGGTTTTGTTAATATTGACTCTTAAACCCTTGCTCGCCATGCCCTCTCTCCACTTTCTGAATTTGGCCTCAGCATCCTGCATACTGTCAGCTATTAGGACTAAATCGTCTGCATAAAACAGTTCCAACGGGAGTCCGCATCCAAAACTCCATTTCTCCATCTGTCTACTCGTCGCCCCTTCCCAGAAAACTATGACCTACTCTTCGACAACATACAAATTAACCCTTCATCTTCTCTTAATATTTTTGGTGTCTCTTTTTCCTCTGATCTCTCTTGGAAAGATCATATTGCCGATCTAGTTAAAACAGCTTCCCAGAAGCTGGGTGTACTCAACTGCCTCTAGGGGTTCTTTACTCCTGCGCAGCTTCTTGCTCCGTACAGGGGCACAGTGCGTCCATCCAATGAGTATTGTTCAAAGGTCTGGGGAGGATCCTCTTACACAGCTCTTCTAGACAAAGTAGAAAAGAAAGCCTTCCGTCTCATTAACTCATATCCACTAATCAATTCTCTGCAGTCTCACTCTCTTCGTCGCAACGTTATATCTCTCACTATTCTACCGATATTACGATACAATAATAATTGTTCCTCAGAAAAATCACATACAGTAGGTGTGAAAGGTTGCGTAAAAATCATATAGTTTGTTTTATGATAGTTATACGATTTACATTTTTTCTTGATTTTGTTGGCAAATCCGGTTAGCACTTCATGGCTAGAGTTGTACGGAAGTATTGCGACTTAGAATGTATATTCACTCAAGTTGAAAATTCCAATGAAATATAGCCCTGGAATGTAACTAAATAATATACTGTATTGTATGTATATACACAGGCACATACCCCATAGCTAATAATATACTGTATTGTATGTATATACACAGGCACATACCCCATAGCTAATAATATACTGTATTGTATGTATATACACAGGCACATACCCCATAGCTAATAATATACTGTATTGTATGTATATACACAGGCACATACCCCATAGCTAATAATATACTGTATTGTATGTATATACACAGGCACATACCCCATAGCTAATAATATACTGTATTGTATGTATATACACAGGCACATACCCCATAGCTAATAATATACTGTATTGTATGTATATACACAGGCACATACCCCATAGCTAATAATATACTGTATTGTATGTATATACACAGGCACATACCCCATAGCTAATAATATACTGTATTGTATGTATATACACAGGCACATACCCCATAGCTAATAATATACTGTATTGTATGTATATACACAGGCACATACCCCATAGCTAATATACTGTATTGTATGTATACACAGGCACATACCCCATAGCTAATGTATATACACAGGCACATACCCCATAGCTAATAATATACTGTATTGTATGTATATACACATATACTGTATTGTATGTATATACACAGGCACATACCCCATAGCTGGGGGTAGCCGACTCCAGACAAAGCCTGAACAGAAGCAACATTTAAAGTTACTATTCTTAGGGTCTGGGACCAGGTTAGCATTCCCTCGCCCCTTTCTCTGTCTCGTCTAGTAGGTGAATTTTACAATGGGAGGAGGATTCCTAGCCTCCCGCCTGCTAAAGAGATTGTGTATATCGTTCGGTACTTTATTGTCGTATATACCAATGTCATTATTCTGTTCTTGTCTGTTAGCGTTCACCTCTTCCCCTTCTGCCATTAACGTTTTCTCTCAGACTATAATATATGTTTAGAAAGTTGACCTCCCCTGTCTATCAAATGCCTGAACCACCCGAATTTACCCTTAGACAGTCCTTGGGAATATGCAGTAATCTGAATTGTTGCATTTTAACTCTGATCTACAGTAAATGTTGTACTCAACCTACTACGGTAATTTAAAGCCTCATTCTACTTATTTGACTCTAGATTTAGCTACTGCACTAAAGTGGTAATAATAATAGGCAAGCTTTGTTAACTCTCCCTTATAATGCACAAGGTCTTAGCATACATATACTGTAATGTTAGGTAATGTTAAATAACACTTTGTTAACTCTCCCTTATAATGCACAAGGTCTTAGCATACATATACTGTAATGTTAGGTAATGTTAAATAACACTAGATGCAAATACTAACAAAATAATATTTAGAAACAACTCAGAGTAGGGAAAGAGAGTTCACGATGCTGTGAATACTTGAATGGAGAGTTACCGTACCCACTGGATGGAAACTATTGTGATGCCAGATAATAAAAAGAGAGAGAGAGAGAGAGAGATACTTGAATGGAGAGTTACCGTACCCACTGGATGGAAACTATTGTGATGCCAGATAATAAAAAGAGAGAGAGAGAGAGAGAGAGAGAGAGAGAGAGAGAGAGAGAGAGAGAGAGAGAGAGAGAGAGAGAGAGAGAGAGAGAGAGAGAGAGAGAGAGAGAGAAGAGGAAGACAGAAAAAGAAGGGAAAACAGAAGAGAAGAAGACTACAGAGAAGATGTACAAGAAGACATGTGGAAGAAGGAAGAGGAGGTAACTAGCCCTGTAAAAGATCAAGGGTATAAATGGTATATATTATATTGGGTGTATTGATAGTTATTTACCTTTTTCTCCTTATGTTTGATGGGCTTAGTATTACCAATATACCTTTATTAGGTTACCTTATTATAAACGCGTTAATTAGCCCTTTCATACCTTATTAAACACATATTTGTTAACAATAGAAGTGCGAAGAAATATGCCTCGTAGAAGATATGGGGCATAAACGAGAATATGATGTTTGATGCTTATGAACAATACCTGACTACAAGCTGGATCATTTTGATATGAAGAGCAGGGGGAAGAGAGAGCGGCGTTTGATATGAAGAGCAGGGGGAAGAGAGAGCGGCGTTTGATATGAAGAGCAGGGGGAAGAGAGAGCGGCGTTTGACATGAAGAGCAGGGGGAAGAGAGAGCGGCGTTTGACATGAAGAGCAGGGGGAAGAGAGAGCGGCGTTTGACATGAAGAGCAGGGGGAAGAGAGAGCGGCGTTTGATATGAAGAGCAGGGGGAAGAGAGAGCGGCGTTTGATATGAAGAGCAGGGGGAAGAGAGAGCGGCGTTTTACGAAAGCGCGGATTTTTGTATATTAAAAGAGCGGGTGAATTTTGTATCATTAGCGCGTTTTTCATTCACCTGGAAGTGAGATTGTGTATAAGGATTCGGGATAGTTTCTTTTAATTCAAACTCATTTACGAAACTGAAGGTGTATGCTACAGAGAGGATGGAGAGTTTTGAACATATGCAGGCTGGTTGTGAAATAGGTGGGAAGAAATGTACTTTTATTGTAGTGTATAGACCACCAAATTTGAGTACCAACTTATTCATTGAAGAATTTAGAATGTATTTGGAAACGTAAGACATGGTGATCGCAAATGTTTTTATCTGTGGTGATTTTAACTTCTGGATTGAAGATTTAAGTGCTCGCTATACTATGGAATTTATGGAAATGATGGACTCATTCAATTTAGTCAACAATGTGGATGTGGTGACATCAATTGGAGGGCATATATTGGACTTAGTGTTTTGTGATATTGACTCTGATCTTGTCCAAGAAGTGTGTGTGGAAGAGATATGTCGTATTTCTCCGGTTCAACTGGCTGGTAACTTTTGTAATCCCTTTTATAAAAGACTCAAGACAAACTAAAAAGATTCAAGTGCTAGAATATGTGAGGGCGGCTGCGACGAGCGTCGTGAAAGCGATGGAGCGCGGTCGAGAATCATCACTACAAGTAACAAGTAACAAGTAACAAGTAACAAGTGTTTTCTCACCTCTTCAGTTAGCCAGACGCATCATCGCGGGAAGGTGGAAGTAGGATTTTGAAACAGGAACATACAACACATTTATAACAATTTTTTTTATATAATCGCGTCTGCTTAATAGCCCTGAATTATATTAATTGTTTTGTTGGATGGCATACTCGGTCCTGTCTCTGTCAACTTTACGTGCAATAGCTGGTTGACTGATACTACTGTCTAGTACAATCGCGCTAATAAGTCATGTGTCGGCACCAAGCATGTTTTGATCAATAATTGGTATCAGCAATATTTAAGATTCAATTCTCCATTACGAGTGATATATACAAACATGTTCCTACACTTATCCACCCTATTCAACATCTGACAGATATTAATACAGCACAGAGGAAGCCAAACGTAATGATAGCTGGGACAGGAGTTATTAGCGCGACCGTACATCCATGAACACAAATATAGATGGATATTAACTATAATATTGCTCATTGGAATGAGCATGGAAATATTCGGCAGAATTGTTTGTACGTTTTTCGTTCGAGGGGATCAATGAAATGGAGACCCAATGATAGCCTCAGCCACTGGCCTATGTCAATGTTGGGTTGACTGACTTGCTCCAACAACTATCTGTGCAATAATTGTTTTAAGGGGGAATGGGCATATTTATTTGATCATTTATACATCTTTTTATTATTTCTTTTAGCTTCCTCCCTAGACCTCCATCAAGCTTAAAAAAGATACCTTCAAGATCCTCCTTGAATATAGATTTGTACATTCTTCGATAGAAAAATGTCCCGGCCAAAGGCCGGTTCCTCTTGAATTTCAGGCTTGCTATCGCTCGCCAGGAATAAATCGAAACCTAAATGACACGAAAAACTTAATATTGGCAAAACAAATGGGGCGAAAGGTCTAAAAATGGACAAACTAATGGGCTAAACGTCATAAAACCTGAAACCTAATGGGTCTAAACACGAGGGAGAAGGGTGACCAGAAAAACGACCCATCTCCCCTTTAGCGACATGAGACACCGAACGCTAATTAATGACATAAAGTGTATTGTAATGACCGTACCGCTCTTTTGATGGTTGTTGTCAGCCGGAAGAGAGAGAGAGAGAGAGAGAGAGAGAGAGAGAGAGAGAGAGAGAGAGAGAGAGAGAGAGAGAGAGAGAGAGGTCAGAGGAAAAGGAAAGAGGGAAGGACAAAGTTGAAAGTGAATTACCTGAGGATGTTGGCAAGAGAGGGACTTACTAGGAGTTACAAGGAATAGTTAATATATCAGAGACCTTGCGGTCCATTCCGGGGAGATATTCGAAGTGGAAGGAGAGAGACTGTTTAGTGGACTACATTCATTACAGAGTGTGCAAAATACTATCTAGTCTCTTCTTGAACTGAATAACTGTTCTAATTTCCAGCCATGGTTGCGTGTTGTCTTCATATTGAGGCTAAATATTTTGCTATAATTCACATTGTCAAACCCATTAAGTATTATACAAACCTCAATGAGCTGACCTCATAGTCTGTGTGTCTCCAACGGAATGAGATCAAGAGCTCTCAACCGGTCCTCATAGCTCAGTCTTCTAATCGATGGAATAAGCTTTGTAGTCCTAGATTGTACTCTTTCCAGTCGCTCTATATCTTTCCTGAGTGCTGGAGACCAGAATTGAACAGCATACTCCAGGAGTTTCTGTATCAGAGCGTTGTAAAGTGTGAAGACTATTTCCTTATTTTTATACTTAAATAGCCTCTTATTAATAGCCCAATAATTTCTAAGCTTTCTTCTTTACTTCAATCCACTGCTCTTAACTTAAGGGGGGTGACCTGCTTTTTTTTTCTCTTATTTTAAATTTCTCTCTTTCTTTGGCTTGTATCCATTCGACTCCTTTCAGCCTACTGTTTTAAGATGTTTATCCCCATCCAGGTGTCGATATCTTCCTGGCGAGCAACAGCGAGCCAGCATTATATGGAGAAATCCGGCTTCACCGGAGACATTTTTCTATCGAAAAATTTACAAATTTAGTCTGCTGTCAAAACATTTTGAATAATATGCTGGCTCGCTACCGCTTGCCAGGAAAACAATCGACACCTGGATGAGGATAAACGCCTTAAAACAGTAGTCTGAATGGGGCCGAATGGATACAAACCAGAGAAAGAGAAAAAAGTAGAGAACAAAAAGCAGGTCATTAGTACCAGGTCGAGAGGTACAGGTATATTAGACTTTAGTTGGTTAATGCTATTTATTATGTCTATTTCTGTACCGGTAATTGTGATATCACTTAGAATGCCATTATTGTTTATTAAATCTGGTGTGGCAGGTGGGATCGAATTCAAATCTTTCTCTGTATAAAGGGATGCATGAAAGTCATTGAGACTATTACTCATCTATGTAAAGGGATGCATGAAAGTCATTGAGACTATTACTCATCTGGACTTCGTCATCAACAAGATCTCCATTTTCATTAATTAGTGGTGCGATTTGAGAAGTTATCACCTTTTCACTTCTAATGAATCCATAGAATTCCTTTGGATTTGACTTGCTTAAGCTTGCAATATGTGATTCCCAATTTGTCTTGCAAACTATAATCAGTTTCTTGGCTTTTGGTCGGAGAGTAAGATAGTTTAACCTGTCGGATTCATCCTTTGTTCTACTAAAAAGTACTGGGGGCAGTTTTTTTTTGGCATGTAGACATTATTTTATTTCTGTGTTCCACCATTTAGGCTTGTTTCTAGTTGACCACATATTTTTCATGGGGATGCAAGCATTTATGGCATTATTATATAATTCTGAATTTTGTTTTCAGATAACCGGTATCATTAGTATCACTTACGGTATGTGGTTTATGATGTTCCAATCCAAGTTTATGGCAATTGGATTTCTTGAAATGTAATACCCTTTCACAACTCCCATTTGATTTAGTGTTCACGAATGTAATGTTGAATGTGATTGAACGATGATCGCTTGCACTAAACTCATCTCCTACCTTCACTTGATCTACTAAGTCGTCTTTAGTTTCAAAGATAAGATCAAGAACAATGCTGCCTCGTGTTGGATATTTAACACATTTAGAAAGTGAACTTTCTAGTAGAATAGAGTACAGGTCTGATTCTGTTTTAGATGTCAGGGGTTCTCCCCATTGTGGTATCGGCAAATTGAAGTCTCCAAAAAGTACATATTCGTTATTGCTTATTTCTGCAGGTTGGTCATACATCTTTCTATCAGTGTTCAGTGATTGTCCTGGTGGTCGGTATATTAATCCAATGGTTATCTTTTTTTGTAAATTAACATTACAATGAAATAGATAGAAAATGGCTTATATTAATGTTGTTTATATATGGCCTTGTAAACAAATTAGGTGAAGATCTTTCTTTATGTAAAGCAAAACACATCCCCCATTTATGTTTATCCGGCTACATTCAAACATTGTATATCCAAAAATGTTGTATTCAGCTAATAACTTTCTTTGTTCGTTGTTTAGCCATGATACGGTAATACCTCAATCATACATCACAGTTTTATGTGAACACAATTTCCTCAAGGTCTGGAAACTTGTTACGGATACTCCGAGAATTTGCATAAAATACTTTATTAGCTTGGAAATTCTCACTATAGGCTAGTGAGGTGATGAGATCGTTTGATTTTTGGAAGACATTATGTTAACTCTCTGAGCTGCCCCCGACCACATTATGTTAACTCTCTGAGCTGCCCCCGACCAACTACCTGCATGTATTTTGAATGAAAACAATGAACTGCATTACTAAAAACTCATCCAAGTCGCACAGAGCCTACTTGGTTCAAATGGAGTCGGTCTCCAGTAAACAGATGTGGTTGCTGAAAAAAATGATCCCTAGTGTTGATGAGCCTAACTTGTTCCTGGGAGCAAAGAGTGTGCAGCCGACTATTTAAGGTTAAGGCCTTATCGAAGAATTTCTTTTCAGCTAATTGTCTGGGGAGGATGCCTGAAATAATGATTTTGTTTGATTCACACTTGAACTTCTGGATCATTTTACGGTACTTCTCCAACAGTTCTTCGGATCAAGTATTTATCACACCATTCGTACCTGCTTGGATAAGGTATAGGGAATTGTTTTCAGCGTCATTTGTGATCTCGACCAGAGCTGCGGCAACATCATCCAGGCCCACTCCTGGGATGTAGAAATGTTTTCTGGATTTGGGTGCAATTCCACAGAACTCAACCAGTTGACCTCGAACTATGGAGTCACCTACTAGCCTAACTTCACTAGGTTCATCCTCAACATTGGCCAAGATTTTGAACTTATTTAAAGTGTTTACAGGGAGAATAGTTTTTTTTTTTGGATGCCTACCAATTTTCCCGACACACGGAATGCATCCTGAGGAGGAGAAGGGGAGGTATTGTCAGTAATGGTCTGGATTGTCTGGGTGTTAGCAATGGTCCGAGCTGGCACTACATCAGAGATTGGCGAGACAGAAAGCTCAATCCTGATTTCGAAGATAGTGGTGCCATAACGTCTGTTGCACGACCCATCATTGTGCAGATTAGGCATCCTCTTTTTTTTTAAGATGCAACTATAAAACAGATACTGTACAAGTGTACATACTGTAGACAATGGCAGAGATAGATTAGTGTATATGGAGAGAGAGAGAGAGAGAGAGAGAGAGAGAGAGAGAGAGAGAGAGAGAGAGAGAGAGAGAGAGAGAGAGAGAGAGAGAGAGAGAGAGAGAGAGAGAGAGAGAGAGAGAGAGAGAGAGAGAGAGAGAGAGAGAGAGAGAGAGAGAGGCTGAGACTGCTGGAGGTGAAAGGTAATGACGTAAAAGGATGTGTTGGGTAACCACCACCTTGTTACTACCACTTCACCATACGCATCACTTTATCACCAGCATTTCCTCCTTTATTTTACTATCATCCATGTTTGCATTACCACCATACAGTCAGCCAGTAGCCAAACCAGTATTCCCTTAAGGGGGTAGGGAGCATCAGCAAGAAACCTAGACAAGGTAATAGAGATTACAGGAATAGACAACATATTATAGACGCCAGCCAAAAGCAAGCACTCTAGCATTCGTAACACCATTCATTTATCAGCCCCCACTGCACCTCAGATCAAAAGAAATCTAGACATTCATTTCGAGGAGGTAGGGGTACTATAAGTAAAGCGAAGAAGAAGTGATCTTTACTATATCTTTGCTATATATTTCTCGGTAGAAATTCCCTCATTCTACTGGGGGCCTTTTTCCCCAGCTGTATTTCATGCCGATTCTTAGTCGGAGGGAATGGTGGGTGGGTGGAGAGCCATCTGCTTTGCTATCCTTACCTTCCAATTATTAACAAATTTGGTTAGAATTAAGTCTGGACTGTTTAGTAGGGGCCAAAGGCTCTGTGTAGTCTGTGTATATATGTAACTCTATGTAACTATCTCTTGACTGAAAATACTGGAAATACTTTATTTGGTCTAAGCCTCTAAGGCATACATAGGTTACATATTGGTGGTAATAAACAAAATAAATATAGACCAGGCCCTTTGATGAAACAAATCATCTTAACCCTTTCCCTGTGGGTGACGTTCTGAAACGCATAGGCAATTTACAGCAATTTCCAGGCTTTAAAAGCCTGTAAAAGCCATAGAAATCGAGTGTCAGTGGGCGGGAGCGTGAGGGACCTCCGTCCGACCCACAGAGCAGCCAGCAGCTCACTGAGGGAGACTGTGGTCTCGCGCAGTTGTCTTGACAGTTTTGCTGAGTGAGCGAGTGCTAATAATTAGCGAGTTTTCCCGAACGTGTATGGCAACGCTGTGGGTGAACCCCGCCACCTACGAAGATCGTTCTGGTGTCATTTTGAAGCGATTTTCGCCTAGTTTTTCGGCAGAATACAGTTAATTTAATGCAGATACCTGATTAATCATTCAGGAGTGCCTGAATATGCCCTAAATAGCTCAAATAAGCCCGCAGAGAAAGGGTTAAAGAGCCCTAAAATATAAATAATTATACTTAACATGACTGCAGCATTTTTTCCTTAGTGACCTATACATGTATTTAGTTATTGGACATATAAGATACATCTGCAATAACAATCCATGAGGTTGTAGTAGTAATATAAGAAGAAAATTTGAGACATTGGAAGTTGAATACTTGGAACATTGACAGTTTCCACATCATTGGCAATTATTGATAATGTTCTTCTTTAAACATGACTTAAAATATTTCTTCAGATAAACTATTATATATTTTTACCCCATGGTACCGTATATTACTTCAGATAAACTATTATATATTTTTACCCCATGGTACCGTATATTACTTCAGATAAACTATTATATATTTTTACCCCATGGTACCGTATATTACTTTATGATTACCTAGACACCATTAACCCCTTCAGACATATATGACGCAGAGGTTGCCAGATTAGCAATAAGAAATAGAGTTCTCTCACTCTTATAATTACCTCTCCAAAATTAGTTTTCTGCCCACATCTAACTCAAAGACAACTGCAGAGGTTGAAGTAACTAAAATAAAGGTTTGTAAAAAACCCTGATGGTAATAAAGGCTTTAAAGTATCCCTAATAGGCTCAAAATTGCGTCATATGTCGGAGAGGGTTAATGGAAATAATCTAATATATTTATATCACTCCCAACACCAAACACCTCCCAATGAAATTATTGAAAGCATGTGATCCTCCCGGGATTCGAACCTGGGTTACCACATACCGATCTTAAACACTCTAACTACTCCACTGTAAAGTCAGTGAAAGTAGGCTAGCCTAAACAGACCTCGGATGCGGAAATACCCTGAGCCGAACAGGTCAAGAGGGATATCTCTATTGGTCTAACTGGTAAGGTGTCTGCCTCACACCCAAGGGTCGAGAGTTCGTGCCCCCACCAGGGCTTGATATTTTCGTGAGGCTATTTCCGCATTTAACGAAGTTTAGGTGTGTTGGTAAAATTGTTCAGATGGTTGAGAGTAAGATCGGAGCTCCATCAATCCTCTTTCGGGTATGGTGTAAAAACCGATCCCCACAGGGGATTTATGGAGATAAATCCTCTTTCGGGTATGGTGTAAAAACCGATCCCCACAGGGCTCCATAAATCCCCTGTGGGGATCGGTTTTTACACCACCATCAACACAGTTATATAACATGACTATCCATTTATTGAATACTGGATATCAATATAATCATGTACTCAAACCCAACTGCACATTGAATACTGGATATCAATATAATCATGTACTCAAACCCAACTGCACATTGAATACTGGATATCAATATAATCATGTACTCAAACCCAACTGCACATTGAATACTGGATATCAATATAATCATGTACTCAAACCCAACTGCACATTGAATACTGGATATCAATATAATCATGTACTCAAACCCAACTGCACATTGAATAGCCTAATGTTTAAGTGAAAGATTATATTGGTTTCTTAATGCGTATTTATTGTTAGTATTAATTTCGTAGTAATTATCATTGTCTATTATTCTTGTAAGCACTTATATACAAAAGTAGCACTCGGAACTATATTTATGTCGTCATTATATTCTTGTAAGCACTTATATACAAAAGTAGCACTCGGAACTATATTTATGTCGTCATTATATTCTTGTAAGCACTTATATACAAAAGTAGCACTCGGAACTATATTTATGTCATTATATTTGAGTACCGGTAGTTTTAGATATGAACATATATTAGCTGTGTGGTTTCTACAACTGAGGCCAGCAATAACTCTAATTGCCAGCTTTTGAACTATAACTAGTGGGTCAAGAGCACTCTTACTCGCGCCTCCCCATACAGTGTAGCAATAAAGAATATATCTATTTATCTATTGCCGGACGCCTTACTACCCTTAATGAGGGTGGCCATGCACAGAAGGCCCCCAAGTGGACCTATCCCCTGTAAGAAGGACAACATATGCCAGTTTAATGAAGGATTTACAGGCTTGACCACTCAATTTGGGACCCGTCCGACCCCGAGGCCCTCTATGTATCGGTTTAGCACTATTTTTCTACAGTGGTGTTCGGCTAGTCCATCCTATAACCTGCATCACTCTTATGTAAGCAGTACAGATTTGTATCAGGTTTACTCCCCCAGATAGGTTGCCGACCAAGTCTGACGAGTCCCATCCACCCGGATATTTATAAGGTCTCCCCTAGATGGGTTACTGACCAAGGCTAGCAAGTCCCATCCACCTGGAGAATAAAGAATACAGAATATGACTGTATAATTATAAGAGAGTAATAAATCAGTGTAAGGGCTTCACTATCAAGGATATCACCAATTAAATATAAGATTACACACATTTTAGCAATTCTAATTTCGTACCGTACCGTACTGCATTAATATGATGATGCCAACGTAAATGCTGCTCTAATATTACACCAAGGAACTTGGCCTTGGTGACGTACATTAGTGGTACATTATCGATTTATATTGGAGGTAATGGGTACATGATATTCTTTTTTCTGTGGAAGATCATATAACTTGATTTGTGTATTTTTAGCGTTAGTTTAATGGACAAGAACCATTCGTTTACTAATCGTAATTCATTATTTACCGTGTCAATAAGAGCATAAATACCTGGGTGACTCAGGTAAAGAGTTGTATCATTGGCAAACAAAGTATAGTTCAGAGTTTTCCTTTAGCTGACTAGATCATTAATATATATTACAAACAGGATTGGTCCCAAAATGGAACCCTGGGGTACACCAAAATGATTTACATGTGTATTGGGACATACTAGCCTAATCTTAACAAGTTATTTACTACCTGATAAATAGCTACTGAACCAAGAATAGTTCTCTCTCTCTCTCTATATATATATATATATATATATATATAAAATATGAATAGTCTCCTCATACGATTGCACTAGTTCTGTAGTGCTATTATTTACAACCTGTCAATGAATAATTCAGTCACTACAAGCTTGCTTGCTTTTTTTTTTTTTTTTTTTTTTTTTTTTTTTTTTTTATATACAGACCATGTGACAATTAAATGAGGAAACTATAATAACACATCTGAATAATGCCAACCTGACTTATAAACACAAATATGAATGTAACCAGACGACGATGCTGTTGTTTCAGTGGAATAATGGCTCTTTGAGCAGTATGTATTGCCTTACTAGTGGTTGTCCCCTCACAGGATGGGGGGCGCTGCTCAATAAACTCGCCCCTCGGGGCAAAATCAAATCAATATATATATATATATATATATATATATATATATATATATATCGTATATATTATATATATGCGAATATGCTTCCACACTAAAGGTGTAAAGGGTAGGTTCACTGCACAAAGTTTAAAAAATGTTAGTGCTAAAATTAAATTGCATCTGAAATATATTGCATGCACAAAATAAGGGTTTAAAAAGTATGTCCGAGTATCTTATTAGAAGGCTCGGACTGTTGTGTACATATTAAAATAATGTTTATGTAAAAGTGTTAAAATGCATTTCTCTACTTTCGTAGATCTTCAGTTATTATAAAAATTTGCAAGAGTGGCTGGCTCCAGAGTCAGGTATTTGTTCTGTACTCTTCTGTGGATTTCCAGTCACTCTTACTTTAATTAATCCACAGAAGAGTACAGAACAAATACCTGACTCTGGAGCCAGCCACTCTTGCAAATTTTTATAATAACTGAAGATCTACGAAAGTAGAGAAATGCATTTTAACACTTTTACATAAACATTATTTTAATATGTACACAACAGTCCGAGCCTTCTAATAAGATACTCGGACATACTTTTTAAACCCTTATTTTGTGCATGCAATATATTTTAGATGCAATTTAATTTTAGCACTAAAATTTTTTAAACTTTGTGCAGTGAACCTACCCTTTTCTACACACCTTTAGTGTGGAAGCATATTCGCATATATTTTTACCACAAGAATCAATATTTTTCATGTTTTATATATGCAGTATATATATATATATATATATATATATATATATATATATATAACCCAAAACATAAAAGGCGATGCGCCCATTTTATTATGTTTCGAACACACACGAGACAATGCAATGTTTTATAGCCAAGATGCTTCAGAAAATAGCTTTTTTGGGTTCAAATATCGGAATTGGTGTAACCTTACATAATATGTTCATGACTGCACGTAAGCTATGAATTAATGTTGAAATGCACGTACAACATTACACAAGGAATACACCATCACAACACTGGTAATAGAAGAGGAAGAAGACATCAGAAACACAACCACAGCTAACATATGATCAGCCGCCGCTCTTATTAAAGTCGGTGTCACAGGAGCGCATTTTCTGCCAATTTTTGATGAGCAAGTTTTTTTCTCGTACTATTTTGAGGCTCTTTCGCATTGGAATCGGAAACTAGATAGAAGGTAGATTATGTTAGCTAGTTTAAGTATCATTGAACTTATATTTTTAAGCTGCCAGACTACAATAGCCGGTAAAAATCGACGGAAAAATCGCTCGTGTGACACCACCTTAAAGTGTGTGGCCCTGTTCTACGCCCAAGACTGTCCCAAGGCTACACCCAAAACATCTTCACTGCCTGCTATACCATGTTCCTAATAGACCAGAAATCCTGAACCCTGACCTCTGTAAAAAGGGCTAGAGCAATTGGGCTGTACATTTCCACACCTATCCCCTGGCTGACCCTTCCCAAATATTTCCTCGATTACTCAAGTTGTTTATGAGTTATAGAGGATAGTGGTCAAGATTTGTTTACCTTTTTATTTGGAACAGGGTATAGCAGCCCCAACATAAGCAGGATAGCAACTCCTGTGTGAAAACTTATTCAAAGACCCCTGACTAGAGCACCCAACCCCCAGAAGCTGCGTGCCTCACCAGTAGTTATGAGTCTTGGACCGGGTATGTCTTGGCAGACTTAATAATCTATCAGGGCCTAGCTGGTTGTGAGTCCTGCGTTGTTAACCTGAGCCTCTGCCACAGACGTACGGTAGCTGCCTGTGATCAACCGTCCTTGGACTCCATCACTGGACCATCAGTGATGATGCAGCTTAAGCAATTGATACTAACGGGCTATACAATGGATTTCCAAGTTCAATGCCTTCGACACTACCACTCGACCCCTTGTTTCCGACGCCCGGCCGGACGCCACGCCACGGACGCCACGCCCGGCCCGGCCGTGTGAGCCAATTCCCATGAATTATGATGGGATATTGCCCAAGAGAGCGACCAAGCTATTCTATACCACTTACCTGACCCTGAATAAATGAATAATCCAGTCGATTATACACTGAAGCTTGTTCACGTATGTGGTAATTTCTGCACGACTTGCCCTGGTCGCCCTTCGATACAGCAACCACCACAAATAAATTATAACTTACTTGAGTAATAGAGGTTATCAGCCGAGATATCGCGAGGAAACCGGAGAACAACAAACTCACTGTTGGCAAAAATAGAATCTATTTAGTATTATATATATTTTGCACTGGTATACTATTACCTTATGGTGACGCAATATATCAATCTCCTGTCCCCAGTGAATATATATAAGTTAATTTGTATACTTACTTTGATATGGTTATAATCATACAGCGTAACGCCTATCCTTTAAGTAACACTGTTCTACCTACTGGCCAGCTCATATTCACAGATATACCTACTCAGACAGCGAATCTTGCTGGTACTATTTTAGTCTTATAGCGACTTAATTAATATGCTGAGTTATATAATATAGTATCACTCGTGTGGTTGGTTCCGCAAACGGTGTTCACTCTACCACACTCAACCAGTAACTGCCTGGCTATTTCTCTCGCGATATTCTCATCGTAATTATGTGATGTAAACATTATAGGAATGATCGTAATTAAGTGAAAACAAGTTCATAGTTTTGTTAGTCGCTTGCCGTCTCGAGCCAAGCATTTCACTAGCTCATACTTATAATATGACATATGCGATATATAAATGTATTTATTTCGAACCAAGTATTTCACTCGCTCGTAGCTTCATAAATTACTGTATGTGGTATACAGTATATACTAAATTACTGTATGTGGTATACAGTATATACTAAATTACTGTATGTGGTATACAGTATATACTAAATTACTGTATGTGGTATACAGTATATACTAAATTACTGTATGTGGTATACAGTATATACTAAATTACTGTATGTGGTATACAGTATATACTAAATTACTGTATGTGGTATACAGTATATACTAAATTACTGTATGTGGTATACAGTATATACTAAATTACTGTATGTGGTATACAGTATATACTAAATTACTGTATGTGGTATACAGTATATACTAAATTACTGTATGTGGTATACAGTATATACTAAATTACTGTATGTGGTATACAGTATATACTAAATTACTGTATGTGGTATACAGTATATACTAAATTACTGTATGTGGTATACAGTATATACTAAATTACTGTATGTGGTATACAGTATATACTAAATTACTGTATGTGGTATACAGTATATACTAAATTCGAGTCAAGTATTGCACTAGCTCGTGTTTTATGAAATATGTGGTATATAAACTAAATTAACATTTAGTTAACCAGTTGCTATAATAACCAATTTATATTATTTACATGTATATACAAAACATAGTCAAAGAAATATCTCTGTGGGAAATAATTTCCCACAACGTACCTATTTTCAGTAAGTATGTAAGAATGTACGCATATGTGTCTGTGGCCTACTACTGTATATATGTATGCACTGCATATGTGTCTGTGGCCTACTACTGTATATATGTATGCACTGCATATGTGTCTGTGGCCTACTACTGTATATATGTATGCACTGCATATGTGTCTGTGGCCTACTACTGTATATATGTATGCACTGCATATGTGTCTGTGGCCTACTACTGTATATATGTATGCACTGCATATGTGTCTGTGGCCTACTACTGTATATATGTATGCACTGCATATGTGTCTGTGGCCTACTACTGTATATATGTATGCACTGCATATGTGTCTGTGGCCTACTACTGTATATATGTATGCACTGCATATGTGTCTGTGGCCTACTACTGTATATATGTATGCACTGCATATGTGTCTGTGGCCTACTACTGTATATATGTATGCACTGCATATGTGTCTGTGGCCTACTACTGTATATATGTATGCACTGTATGTGCATACAAATGGATGCACCGCAGACCCATTTTCTTTTATGTGTGTCCTCCCTTGGCAGCACTAGTTTGTGCAGCCATATCACTGGCAGCCATATCCCTTGGCAGCACTAGTTTGTGCAGCCATATCACTGGCAGCCATATCCCTTGGCAGCACTAGTTTGTGCAGCCATATCACTGGCAGCCATATCCCTTGGCAGCACTAGTTTGTGCAGCCATATCACTGGCAGCCATATCCCTTGGCAGCACTAGTTTGTGCAGCCATATCACTGGCAGCCATATCCCTTGGCAGCACTAGTTTGTGCAGCCATATCACTGGCAGCCATATCCCTTGGCAGCACTAGTTTGTGCAGCCATATCACTGGCAGCCATATCCCTTGGCAGCACTAGTTTGTGCAGCCATATCACTGGCAGCCATATCCCTTGGCAGCACTAGTTTGTGCAGCCATATCACTGGCAGCCATATCCCTTGGCAGCACTAGTTTGTGCAGCCATATCACTGGCAGCCATATCCCTTGGCAGCACTAGTTTGTGCAGCCATATCACTGGACAATGAAGAGGGGAGAGAAAACCGAGATGGGAGAAGGGTAAGAAATTGATGGAGAGAGAGAGAGAGAGAGAGAGAGAGAGAGAGAGAGAGAGAGAGAGAGAGAGAGAGAGAGAGAGAGAGAGAGAGAGAGAGAGAGAGAGAGAGAGAGAGAGAGAGAGAGAGAGAGAGAGAGAGAGAGAGAGAGAGAGAGAGAGAGAGGAAAGATGAAAGATGAAAATAGATAACAAATTTAATAAATGTACAAGGCATATTGAAGAAGAAACAAGAAGGGAGAAAAAGTAGAAAGCTAAAACAAAATAAATTGAGATAAAAGTGAGTAGCCAAAGAAACAAAAATAAAAGTGAGGGGAGAGGAGAATAAACAATTATATAATAACATCATGTGCAGAAGAGAAAGGCGAGAACAGTATGGAATGTAATTAAGATGAAATCAAAATTAAATAAGGGAAGAGAAGGGAGAAAGGAGAGAAAGTTAACAAAATAAATAAGTAGCGCATTTCAATTGAATAAGGTAAATAATGTGAACAGAGAATAGGAGATAATACCGGTAATATAATTGAATTACCGGTGGAAGGGAGAGTACACATACATACACACTCACACACACACACGCAAGAACACATTCAAATACACACACACACATACACACACATCTGTATTTGTCTATGTGTATGCAGAAGACACAAGTAAAAGCTGCCTGTAGCAAGTGCCCCCCTAAGTTGAAAGAATGATAGAGCCAAATTCAAGCTGCGTTATAGTCAAACTGTCTGAACACACAGAACCTGAAGCAGTCTAAGTAATAGGTTGAGGGAAAGACACACTGAGGGAGACAGTTCCAAATTGGAAGAAATAATGGGAATATTGGTACACTCTTGGGCTAGAGAGTTTGATAGAATAGGGATGGGAATTTGTTGAAAGGTGGGTGCACCCCACTCTCCGAAAAGGAGGGGATATACACTGAGAAATCTCTGAAGAACACTGATTATTGTAATACTGGTAGAAGAGTGAGAGAGATGCAACGTCCTTGTGGCATGTAGAGAGAGATTGTAGATAATTAGTACAAAGGAGTACACAGGAAATCAAGCAACAACAGGTCTAGTGACCCTTCTAGGCTGCTTGTCCTCCAAAACACTGAGGATCAAGTGTCCAAACAGTGGTTTAGAGTGGGTAAGGGAACATTGGAAAGGGAACTACTGCCCTGGAACTAATGTCCGTGGCAGGATTAGTTAAGTTAGTAGGGGACAGATGGGTTAGAAACTGAGAGGAGGATAAAATAAAGTTATTCATTTACAAACGCAGTCAGTCGTGGGTTTGATGCGAGATATTTGTCTAGGCGGAGTTTAAATGAATCAACGGTGCTGCAGTCTATAACGTCTCGGGGAAGCCCATTCCACAAGTTGACAACTCGATTGAAGAAGAAATTCTTAGATTCGTGTGAGTTAAAAGATTTACCAATAATTTTGCAACCGTTTCCCCGCGTGTAATTAGATTGGTCGATAGTGAAGTACTTACTACAGTTCATATTGTCGATGCCTTTGATGATTTTGAACACTTGAATTAAGTCACCTCTTAATCTGCGCTGGGTTAAAGAAAATAGATTTAATTCTCTAAGACGCTCTTCGTATGGTTTGTTCTTTAGGCTAGGTATCATTTTGGTAACTCTACGTTGAACTCGTTCT
>CM064559.1:11858407-11888407 GCA_032716605.1 Paralithodes platypus
ACTCCTACTACCCCAGAAGCTAGGAACGGGGTGGGCCCTGCCCAGTCCCCCTTACTACTCCTACCCCAGGCAGAAGGGGCAGGGTGTGCCTGTCTGTCACCCCTTCCTTCCCCTCCCCACCCATGGAGAGAACAAACTACCCCCCACGCACACTTACACCCCATCCCAATGCCAGACAGGAGGTTGACACACACACACACACACACCATTATCAATTGCATAAGTAATGGCATCGTGTTTACCTTCATTAATTTACCCTCTGACTGTTTTGACGCATTTTTATTGTTTATCCTGGCTATAGTTAGACGAATAATTACAGCTTAGGAAGGACCAATGTGAACACATTTCCTAATCTGAATTAAATCGTCTAATAATAGCCATAAAGCAGAAAAGAAGAGTCATCGATTCTCAGAGGCTTAATATATGATTTGTTATACATGTATTATCATGTAGAAATTATTCACAAAAATACAATAGCTACTCGCTTTACATTATACACAACAATACAATAGCTACTCGCTTTACATTATACACAACAATACAATAGCTACTCGCTTTACATTATACACAACAATACAATAGCTACTCGCTTTACATTATACACAACAATACAATAGCTACTCGCTTTACATTACACAACAATACAATAGCTACTCGCTTTACATTATACACAACAATACAATAGCTACTCGCTTTACATTATACACAACAATACAATAGCTACTCGCTTTACATTATACACAACAATACAATAGCTACTCGCTTTACATTATACACAACAATACAATAGCTACTCGCTTTACATTATACACAACAATACAATAGCTACTCGCTTTACATTATACACAACAATACAATAGCTACTCGCTTTACATTATACACAACAATACAATAGCTACTCGCTTTACATTATACACAACAATACAATAGCTACTCGCTTTACATTTGACAGCATAACAATATGCCATGTTTGCTATTTGGTAGTATTATAAGCAGTATAATCTAGTAATGAATTATTGTATTATAAAGCAGTATAATCTAGTAATGAATTATTGTATTATAAAGCAATATAATCTAGTAATGAATTATTGTATTATAAAGCAGTATAATCTAGTAATGAATTATTGTATTATAAAGCAGTATAATCTAGTAATGAATTATTGTATTATAAAGCAGTATAATCTAGTAATGAATTATTGTATTATAAAGCAGTATAATCTAGTAATGAATTATTGTATTATAAAGCAGTATAATCTAGTAATGAATTATTGTATTATAAAGCAGTATAATCTAGTAATGAATTATTGTATTATAAAGCAGTATAATCTAGTAATGAATTATTGTATTATAAAGCAGTATAATCTAGTAATGAATTATTGTATTATAAAGCAGTATAATCTAGTAATGAATTATTGTATTAAAAGCAGTATAATCTAGTAATGAATTATTGTATTATAAAGCAGTATAATCTAGTAATGAATTATTGTATTATAAAGCAGTATAATCTAGTAATGAAATATTGTATTATAAAGCAGTATAATCTAGTAATGAATTATTGTATTATAAAGCAGTATAATCTAGTAATGAATTATTGTATTATAAAAGCAGTATAATCTAGAGTAATGAAGTATTGTATTATAAAGCAGTATAATCTAGTAATGAATTATTGTATTATAAAGCAGTATAATCTAGTAATGAATTATTGTATTATAAAGCAGTATAATCTAGTAATGAATTATTGTATTATAAAGCAGTATAATCTAGTAATGAATTATTGTATTATAAAGCAGTATAATCTAGTAATGAATTATTGTATTATAAAGCAGTATAATCTAGTAATGAATTATTGTATTATAAAGCAGTATAATCTAGTAATGAATTATTGTATTATAAAGCAGTATAATCTAGTAATGAATTATTGTATTATAAAGCAGTATAATCTAGTAATGAATTATTGTATTATAAAGCAGTATAATCTAGTAATGAATTATTGTATTATAAAGCAGTATAATCTAGTAATGAATTATTGTATTATAAAGCAGTATAATCTAGTAATGAATTATTGTATTATAAAGCAGTATAATCTAGTAATGAATTATTGTATTATAAAGCAGTATAATCTAGTAATGAATTATTGTATTATAAAGCAGTATAATCTAGTAATGAATTATTGTATTATAAAGCAGTATAATCTAGTAATGAATTATTGTATTATAAAGCAGTATAATCTAGTAATGAATTATTGTATTATAAAGCAGTATAATCTAGTAATGAATTATTGTATTATAAAGCAGTATAATCTAGTAATGAATTATTGTATTATAAAGCAGTATAATCTAGTAATGAATTATTGTATTATAAAGCAGTATAATCTAGTAATGAATTATTGTATTATAAAGCAGTATAATCTAGTAATGAATTATTGTATTTTATGGTGTCACGGTGTATAACACCTATTGGAAAATATTATCAAGGAAGTGGGTTACTAAATATAGCAAACTGCATAGGCCTACAGTATATATTACGTGCATAACTCAATACTGTAAAATAACACATATTGTATATATATATATATATACTATATATATATATATATATATATCAGAGAGATATATATATATAACAGATATGATAACATATATAACTGTAATAAGCAGTAGTAAGCAAATGGTAGACATATCTCACGTCGGATATATATATATATATATATTGAACAATTAATTAACATCGAGGCAAACATTTGTGGTAAAGCATTTCCATCATGAGTTATTGGTATATTTAGAGTAACTGGTAACCGTGTTTAAACTTTGATACTAAATGCGTCTCTATTCATGGTGTTCTAAAGCTGATTTTCCTGTGTCGACTGCTAAACTATCACCTTTCCTCCCCCGAACTACTTACTTGCATAGTTTGAGTCTCATTTAACCCTTATTGCTTTCTGACATTAGGCTGAGATTAGTATGGATCTTCATATAGAGCTTTTTACCAACTCTTCTGCTACTACTGGAACACCACAGTTATTACAGTTCAGGCCTGCCAACATTATTCAGGATAAATCCTATGACCCTAACTATTCAGTTACACTATTAATCTAATTGATTCTGATTAACTTGCACTAAAGATTAACGTTAATAATAGATGTGTGCTAATGTAGAAGCAATACAAATAATAATTACAAAGGAAAATGAAAAATCTGTTGGTATCCCTTAAGAACCGAGACAACATTTTCAGAGAGAGAGAGAGAGAGAGAGAGAGATATTCTATAACAGGAATTAGATAAGCATTTTCTTACCGATTACCTTGTCTTTAATATTTGATAAAATATAACTGTCGATTTTAGGTAGGAGAGATGGTGAATAGCTATTACTGAACTTTGATTTCGTATTTGCATACGTGTGCATTGAACATCGGCATGCTCAGGAATTGTAGATGGGATTGAATGCTTAATTTTTGTTTATCACAAGGTCTATTTCAAGAAGAAAATGTATACATATATATAGATATATATATATCAATACAAACAAATCCAATACCACAAGCACATATTACCACTAATACACTCGTCGTTCCAAATGAAAAGCGATTATGAGAATTATGTATTTAATCATATAGATGACATATACTCGAAAAAGTTCAGTTTAATTAAGACAACACTAGAGTGCTACGTTAATATCGTATCTGTGAGACTGTTTGGGAAGTGAGTTTTCAATAATTTCACTATCAGTTGCTACGCGGATATAATGCTCTCCTGATTATGATATATCCACGAAAAGATAAGTAGATATCTAGTTTGTTATAAAGTTATGACATACCTCGTTGAAGTCTGTAAAACTGTCTTCATAGCGTAATGCATAAATGCACTGAATTTCGGTGTGAGCATCCTAGGTTCGAATCCCTGGACTGTCACATGTATTTGTTGATTTCATGATTTGAGTTTAGAAGTAAAGTTGGTTGGTGGAAAAAACATATGAAATACCTTTTTGATAGACGCCTCTCCCCCCCCCCCCTCCATTTTTTTTTACTGCAGTGAACATGGTAATACATTAAAATGGCAATTAATATATAATTATATAAACATATATATATATATATATATATATATATATATATATATATATATATATGAGAGAGAGAGAAAGAGAGAGAGAAAGTGTTAATATTCTTGAATATGCATCAAAAAGCCTAACCACGGATCGAGCATTGAATGAATATACCACTTATAATCAATTAAGCAATCCATACAATATATTTTTTAGTAAGTTCCAACATCTCTTCAGAGGTATTCAAAAATTACAAAATTACCATTTCAATGTGCAAATCCATTAAATACCAATGCATTTTGCGCGGGTGGGGTGAATACTATCGATCTATCTATCTATTGCCTGACGCCATGATCCCCGAAGGGTTGGCCACGGGTGAATACAATAATTTGTAAAATAACTAGAGGAGGTGATGGTATTGGAAATTTACATTATAAATACAAACATGATAGAATACTAATTACGCATAAATCATAAGTGTTTGTATGTCAAGCTACGGATAGGTGACAGATAGTGTAAATGATCTTCATTCTGTACAATCAGATAATTTACTGCAGCATTGTTCTGGCATATATAGAATATATATAGATTACCAATTACTGACATGGTCTCGGCCTCGTTGCAAGGTTACTTTATGCTGTGTGCGTGGAAAACAATGGTTGTAATCGGCGGTTTCTTCCTGTGTGGGGTTGGGGTAGGGTGTGAGTGGGGGGCCTGCTTGTTTAATCTCTCCATTATAGGGTACAGGGGAAGGAAGGGGTGACGGACTGGCACCATCCCGTCCCTTCTGCCTGGGGTAGGAGTAGTAAGGGGGACTGGGCAGGGCCCACCCCGTTCCTACCTTCTGGGGTAGTAGGAGTAGGGGGTAAACCCTATGCAGGGACTTTCACTTCTGGGTGTACATACTGTCACATAAAACAAAGCCTTTATGTTATTCGGAGATGAATTTATACTCTTTTTATGCTACTATATATGTAATTATAGCTTAACCCTTTCACGCACCAGTATGCGATTTGCGCCCTTTCGATGATACAAAATTTGTGAATGTGAAAACAATGCAACAGAAAGTAAGTGAAGCATGGGTGGTTGTCTCCATAGACTTTATGTACATTTACGGGAAGATGAACCGTTTTTTTTTCTTCTTTTGTTTTGGTCTATTAATTCATTTATTCCTTTATTTCTTAGTTTTCTCGCTAGACCTCCATCAAACTTAAATAAAACACCCGCTAGACCCCCCTTCAAGATAAATTTGTAAATTTTTTGGTATAAATGTCCCGGCCAAAGGCCGGTTCCTCTTAAAAATTTCAGTTTCGCTATCGCTCGCCAGGAAATAATAGACACCTAAATGGCACGAAAGGTCTTAAAATTGACAACGAAATTGGGCGGAAGGTCTTAAAATCGACAAACTAATGGGCCGAACGTCTTTTAATCTCAAAAGAAATGGGGCTTAACACGAGGGAGAAAGGGGACCAGAAAAACGACCCATCTCCCCTTAACCTCAACAGTCCATGAGCCTCACCATAATGGTATATACCAACATAACTGTGGAATGTTTCATGCATTAACCTCAACAGTCCATGAGCCTCACCATAATGGTATATACCAACATAACTGTGGAATGTTTCATGCATTAACCTCAACAGTCCATGAGCCTCACCATAATGGTATATACCAACATAACTGTGGAATGTTTCATGCATTAACCTCAACAGTCCATGAGCCTCACCATAATGGTATATACCAACATAACTGTGGAATGTTTCATGCATTAACCTCAACAGTCCATGAGCCTCACCATAATGGTATATACCAACATAACTGTGGAATGTTTCATGCATTAACCTCAACAGTCCATGAGCCTCACCATAATGGTATATACCAACATAACTGTGGAATGTTTCATGCATTTGCGCTACTTTCCATTGATCAAAACAGTCACAGAAACTTATGCTAGCCAAACCTGTCCTACTCCTAATTCAACTTGAGTTATCTGATATGTTAGGTTAGGTCAGGTTAGGATAGACAATGAATAGCAGCGCGAGTGTATTAACCCGTTCAAAATTGCCCACTTGTGAGTTTCGTTCTATAAGGAATTTGGAGCTTTAAACACCGATATTTATCAGAATTTACAGCTAAAATACGGTCGTATTACATTAATACGGTCGTAGTACATTAATACGGTCGTATTACATGAATACGGTCGTAGTACATTAATACGGTCGTAGTACATTAATACGGTCGTAGAACATTTACAAATACATAAAACCCAATTCAACATACCATTTATCCATCAGAAACGTACATTATTCTTGCATTTCTGTTTTACATCGTGTTCACGGCTCCATCTTACTTATAGCCTGAAACTCGCTAGTGGTCAATTGAGAATGTACATTTTGGGTCCAAAAGTTATTACGAAGATGATTATCATTATTGTATAATATAATATATACATACTGCTGTAAACCAATTTATGTATGTCTGTTGTATGTATTGTCTCTCTTGATGTATTTTTGTCATATTAAATACATCATTTTGTTGTTCACACTAACCATCTTGAGATTGCAACTATTACTTGCAAGAAGTCGGCAGCATTTCATTTACAACATTTAATGTTAAACATAAAATAAATATAGGTGCAAAATATATATCAGGTTATAAATCAAAGTATCATAAATATAGGATTTGGTTAACACATGCATAATTATTTTCAGTTTTATGCCAGAGGCAAAGAATATCATAATCTCACCGAGAACTTTCAGTCACAAAAATGAGATAATTCGTCTGTGATAGAAGTTGCCCATCATCAAATCAATCAAGATAGAAGTTGCCCATCATCATATCAATCAAGATAGAAGTTGCCCATCATCATATCAATCAAGATAGAAGTTGCCCATCATCATATCAATCAAGATAGAAGTTGCCCATCATCATATCAATCAAGATAGAAGTTGCCCATCATCATATCAATCAAGATAGAAGTTGCCCATCATCATATCAATCAAGATAGAAGTTGCCCATCATCATATCAATCAAGATAGAAGTTGCCCATCATCATATCAATCAAGATAGAAGTTGCCCATCATCATATCAATCAAGAAAAGTTGAAAGATAAAGAAATATGTAGAAGGTTTTAACAATAATAACGGAAGACTGAAAATGACCACTTCGAAACAATGTTTAAATTGTTTTCTTCGGAAGGACAGTTAATGAACCCTTGTGTATGGATGAGGTAGTTGTTTATGGGAGCCCACCTCGCTTTTTTTTTCTCTTTCTCTCCCTCTCTCTTTGGTTTGTATCCATTCGGCCCTATTCAGCATACTGTTTTAAGACGTTTACCCCCATCCAGGTGTCAATATTTTCCTGGCTAGCGGTAGCGAGCCAGCATATATATATTTTTGTTTTGACATCAAGTTAAATTTGTACATTTTTCGAAAGAAAAATGTCTCCGGCGAAGCCGGATGTCTCCATACAATGCTGGCTCGTTATCGCTCGCCAGGAAGAAATCGATACTTGGATGTGGATAAACGTCTTAAAACAGTTGGCTGAATGGGGCCGAATTGATACAAGCCAGGGAAAAGAGAGGAAAGGAGAGAAAGGTAAAAAAAAAACCGGTGACACCCCTTAAAAGTGAAACACACGCACACACATCTCTTTCTCTGTAAAAGAGTATTAGGACTAAATACAGTATATCTAAATATATCTAAAGAATAAAAGACGTACTATGACTATGTTTATATAATTATATATATATATATATATATATATATATATATATATATATATATATATATATATATATATATATATATATATATATATATATATATATACAGTATATCCAGATGGCATATCCCGGAACTCTATTATTACTGTAATATTACGGTTATCTTGTGTCGTATAAGAGGAATACAAGAGAGAGAGAGAGAGAGAGAGAGAGAGAGAGAGAGAGAGAGAGAGAGAGAGAGAGAGAGAGAGAGAGAGAGAGAGGAGTATCCTTTATCAAGCCGTGGTAGCGTTGGTTAAAGCATGGAATCGTCCTGACTGTCGGTGGTTCGAGCCCAGCTCAGAGTATAAAAACATTTAGTAGCTCAAGCGTATTAGTGAGATATACTGAATATCTCTCTCATTCTCTCATATGCATTATGTAAAGACCATCATTTAGATTAATCGTGTTGTTATATACCCTGATCAAGGTGGTCTCGGCAAAAGGTCTTTCATAATAGCAGCTTGACCAGTATATCATCTTAGTCTCATCCCAGTTTATATTATGGTCATGTTTTATAAAATAAAATAATTTTATACCCATGGTTTTGGATTAATTCAACAGTTAATGTTGGACTTAGACCTTGTCACAAACCCTTCTTATCTAGGTACTTTATATCTGTATTATTTGTATTCCTCCTCTTGTAACTGAGATGTATTAAAACAAGTGGATAGGAGTTGAATATTCCAGTCACAGTGCATAACTTTATCCCGTGGAATTAAAAATCCCCATGCCAATTTACCACTATGAATGTTATTAACTATTTGACTTATTGCAGCGTCGAACTTAGGGGTACACAAATAATGAACTTAGAGGAAACTTATTAGAGTACTTTCTTCTTAGTGACTTTGATTAGAAAATATATTTGCGTTACGTTAGCACGCTAATCGCTGGAAATTATATATTTCCGCAATAAGTAGATTTCCTATCTCGTCAAAAAATTAATCTAACAGTAAGTCCTAGGTTTCCTATCTTTCACACAACTTATGGGTCTTGTGGCTACACTTCCGTGACCTCAAATTAATATCATATATTCCTTTAATGCAAGTGGTTGACCTGACGGCTACGTCAATGCCGTGACCTTAGAAGAATTCATGTATGCCCTTAATCGGTAGGTAGAATATTCATGTATGCCCTTAATCGGTAGGTAGAATATTCATGTATGCCCTTAATCGGTAGGTAGAATATTCATGTATGCCTTAATCGGTAGGTAGAATATTCATGTATGCCCTTAATAGGTAGGTAGAATATTCATGTATGCCCTTAATCGGTAGGTAGAATATTCATGTATGCCCTTAATCGGTAGGTAGAATATTCATGTATGCCCTTAATCGGTAGGTAGAATATTCATGTATGCCCTTAATCGGTAGATAGAATATTCATGTATGCCCTTAATCGGTAGGTAGAATATTCATGTATGCCCTTAATCGGTAGGTAGAATATTCATGTATGCCCTTAATCGGTAGGTAGAATATTCATGTATGCCCTTAATCGGTAGGTAGAATATTCATGTATGCCCTTAATCGGTAGGTAGAATATTCATGTATGCCCTTAATCGGTAGGTAGAATATTCATGTATGCCCTTAATCGGTAGGTAGAATATTCATGTATGCCCTTAATCTGTAGGTAGAATATTCATGTATGCCCTTAATCGGTAGGTAGAATATTCATGCATGCCCTTAATCGGTAGGTAGAATATTCATGTATGCCCTTAATTGGTAGGTAGAATATTCATGTATGCCCTTAATCGGTAGGTAGAATATTTTGTCTTGTTGTCTTGAATTTTGGGAACTATTCCTCAGATTTTATTAACTCACTATAATTTACATAAGCTATAAGATTCCTAAACTCTTTCTACCTAATAGCTTATCGTTTTACTAGCATGTAGTAACTGACATCTCAATTCAATGGTCTTTTATTGCATCAATTATAGTTTATTCCTTTTAGTCTCTGTTTTACCTAATATATTGTAGGTAACATCTATTGTGAGCTTGCCTGGGTCATTGTTCTTTTCTTCAAGACATCTGCATAGATATAATGGTGCTCCAATCTTGAAATCTGCCACAATAAACAACAGCAGCTTCTTCTTCTTGTTCTCCTTAGCTGATCACGTTTGGCCACCAGTATTTGCTCAGCTCTTCTTCTTCTGTCACAATTCCGGTCAACCCCTGCAGCTTCTGGGATTCTTGATGCAAGCAGACGATGTGTGCACCGGCTCCTGGATACTGTATGTGTATCTCGACAAATGATGTTTCAGCTCTTCTTTCCCGGGTTGATTGGTACTGCCGCTCTCTATCCGCCTATCTACTTGCCCATGGGCTGCCATGTATTCTTTGAAAGAGAATACTGCCAGGGGAGCAACGTTGCAGATGCCTTTGGCTAGGCTCTGACCCGTCTAGTGCCGTCTGCAACTAAAGCTCTCCTGAATGAAATGAATGAAAAACTATACAGGTAAGTGGGGAAGCGAAACAAGGTTAGGGTGATGAAGAATGGTTTTAAAGGGTGGATGGAAATATTTAGTGGGAGGAAAAGGTGCCGAGGCTTAACTCAGCATGCGTAAGATTGAATTGATAGTGGATGAGCACACAACGAGCAACAGCAACTGGAGGGGCAAGGAAGGCAGGAGTCAGGCTGAGTGACTTAGGTTCTTTTCTTCGATGTTGGGCTGGCAGCTGTGGTGGTCTTCGAGGGTGATTTGGAGACGCTTGGTGGCTTGTGTAAAGGACCTCTGGGTGATGATGAGCCGGGAGAGGGTGGCGGCGGAGGATTAGGCTTGGACTGGCCGGCAACTGTTGTGGTGGAACGATTGAGAGGCTTAGGCAGATTCAGGCGAGGTTTGGGGTGTTTCTTCTGCTTCCTGAGGGCTTGAGTAGGAATCAACTCAAGTGGCCAGACTCGTTGTTTAGGCTGGAACATTGGGAGTTTTATAGAAGGGCAGGGAGATACTCTCGAAGGAGTTTCTGGTCCCCACCAGGAAGGGCAATGGCCGTAGTGACAATAATCTGGATGATGGTAGATTTGTCACGATGTGGCTGGCCAGAGCCTGCTGGTGAGTAGTCTAGAACTTTTTTCCTCCCTTCTTTTTCTTCTCCTTCTTCTTCTCCAAGGCATGGTTGGAGCCTTGAACAGCAACAAAGGACCGTCCAGTGATATGGTCAGCTTCATCCCCTTTCGTACCCTTGACGATTTTAAAGAGCTACTCCTCCCCGTCACCAAGAGAAGGTACAGCATGCTGTGAATTAGGGGAGAAAATCCTGCTTTTATGGACATAGATATCAGTTACATTATCAGCTCTAGTAATGAAGCCATATCCCTTACTCACATTATACCATTTAACCCGGCCAGAAATCAAGGTGGAGATGTCTGTGGGTATGATGTGAATGGGGTCTGAGGAATAAAATGAAGCATGTCCCTTCCTAGTCCTGTCGATCTCTCCTTCCCTTTCCGCCCCTTTACATACCTGGTTGTCAGGTCACGGAGCACGCTGATTGACTGAGACGGGCAGCAGGTCGTTTCTCCTTCCGCTTGGCTTCTTTGATATTTTCCTTTATTTATCTCGGCTTTCTCCTCGCCAAAGTAATATTCCAGAAGTTGTTCATTGTTGTTTCCTTGATATTCTTGATGACAGGGATCTTGTGGGTAGGCAGTACAACCATTATCATCGGAATATATGCAGTTAGGAATCGTGTAGGATAAAGGATTCACGACTGACCAATCATCATGTGCCTATGAGGTGTGTAGATCAGCTTGAGTTGGGTTATCTCTTAGTTCCCCTCATAGCAATCAGAGTATGCAGATTGGCTGGCAGGTCTATATTCCCTCACCATGCAACATTGGCTCTAATTACAGCATATTTCCTTTCTTTGTTTGCCTGAAATCCTCGCCACTGATTGTTCCATACGGTTTTCACTACAGTCTTGTCTTTTTCTGTGTATAAAAATTCGATTTGATTCTTGGGCTGACATTTTTTTTTCTGTGTGAGTGAGGGAGGCAAAAGGCAGAACTGCCTGTAGCGAGTGCCTCCCCCAGAGTTGAAAGAGTGACAGGGTCAAAATCAAGGGACGTTCGAGCCAAAATGCCTGGACACACAGAGTTTGAAGCAATTTAAGTCATAGGAAGAGGGAAAGACTGATTCTGGGAGAGAATTCCAGAGCTCAGCTGTTGAATAGAAGAAAGTCTGAGAGTAACGTTTCACTCATGGGTTAGAGAGTTGCGCAGAGTGGAGGTGGGATTGTGTTGCAAGGCGGGTACCACGTGCCCTACGTAGAGGAGGTGGTATACACTGGAAGAGCTCTGAGAAACACTGATTATTACAGTCGCGATAGAATAGCGAGAGAGATGCAACATTGCGGCGGAGAGAGAGAGAGATTGGAAAGAGTTGGTGAGTGGATGATACGAAAGGCCTTCCTTTCTACTTTGTCTAGGAGTGCGGTGTGAGAGGAGGCTCCCCACACATGTGAACAATACCCAATACAAGGACTGGTTGTCGGTGTTGTCTAGGAGTGCGGTGTGAGAGGAGGCTCCCCCACACATGTGAACAATACCCAATACAAGGACTGGTTGTCGGTGTTGTCTAGGAGTGCGGTGTGAGAGGAGGCTCCCCCACACATGTGAACAATACCCAATACAAGGACTGGTTGTCGGTGTTGTCTAGGAGTGCGGTGTGAGAGGAGGCTCCCCCACACATGTGAACAATACCCAATACAAGGACTGGTTGTCGGTGTTGTCTAGGAGTGCGGTGTGAGAGGAGGCTCCCCCACACATGTGAACAATACCCAATACAAGGACTGGTTGTCGGTGTTGTCTAGGAGTGCGGTGTGAGAGGAGGCTCCCCCACACATGTGAACAATACCCAATACAAGGACTGGTTGTCGGTGTTGTCTAGGAGTGCGGTGTGAGAGGAGGCTCCCCCACACATGTGAACAATACCCAATACAAGGACTGGTTGTCGGTGTTGTCTAGGAGTGCGGTGTGAGAGGAGGCTCCCCCACACATGTGAACAATACCCAATACAAGGACTGGTTGTCGGTGTTGTTTAACTCTCTCCTATAATCTTTGTCTTGTTTGTTCTATGTATATATTATTATTCTTTAAACGGAATGAAATAAACACCACCTGCATCAATTTAAACGGAATGAAATAAACACCACCTGCATCAATTTAAACGGAATGAAATAAACACCACCTGCATCAATTTAAACGGAATGAAATAAACACCACCTGCATCAATTTAAACGGAATGAAATAAACACCACCTGCATCAATTTAAACGGAATGAAATAAACACCACCTGCATCAATTTAAACGGAATGAAATAAACACCACCTGCATCAATTTAAACGGAATGAAATAAACACCACCTGCATCAATTTAAACGGAATGAAATAAACACCACCTGCATCAATTTAAACGGAATGAAATAAACACCACCTGCATCAAATTAAACGGAATGAAATAAACACCACCTGCATCAATTTAAACGGAATGAAATAAACACCACCTGCATCAATTTAAACAGAATGAAATAAACACCACCTGCATCAATTTAAACGGAATGAAATAAACACCACCTGCATCAATTTAAACGGAATGAAATAAACACCACCTGCATCAATTTAAACGGAATGAAATAAACACCACCTGCATCAATTTAAACGGAATGAAATAAACACCACCTGCATCAATTTAAACGGAATGAAATAAACACCACCTGCATCAATTTAAACGGAATGAAATAAACACCACCTGCATCAATTTAAACGGAATGAAATAAACACCACCTGCATCAATTTAAACGGAATGAAATAAACACCACCTGCATCAATTTAAACGGAATGAAATAAACACCACCTGCATCAATTTAAACGGAATGAAATAAACACCACCTGCATCAAATTAAACGGAATGAAATAAACACCACCTGCATCAATTTAAACGGAATGAAATAAACACCACCTGCATCAATTTAAACGGAATGAAATAAACACCACCTGCATCAATTTAAACGGAATGAAATAAACACCACCTGCATCAATTTAAACGGAATGAAATAAACACCACCTGCATCAATTTAAACGGAATGAAATAAACACCACCTGCATCAATTTAAACGGAATGAAATAAACACCACCTGCATCAATTTAAACGGAATGAAATAAACACCACCTGCATCAAATTAAACGGAATGAAATAAACACCACCTGCATCAATTTTAGGGGTGTTTTATTCTAAGTAATATTGACCGAGTTTTCATAATTAAATGCTACATATATATTAAAATACTTGGGAGATGTTGCGAATGGTGTTAATTAATCGTGATATGGCAGAAGTAATATTTTATTTAAAAAGAGTGCTTTATGTTATACATTAAAGAAAGTTTTGTTTCGACATTGGATAAGCTTTGATCCACGAGACTTTCAGGGTACCATAGTGTTTTGGCTAGTGTTTATATATACTTGTATTCATAGTGTTTTGGCTAGTGTTTATATATACTTGTATTCATAGTGTTTTGGCTAGTGTTTATATATACTTGTATTCATTAACTATGAATTATGGGTTACATATCCTTAATGCTCTTAAAAACATACCTGAACAATCATAAATGACATTTTAACGTTACTGTGATGGTTGGAGAAAAAAATAATATACGAAACCACAAGAGTTGGTTTCCTATATAGCTTAAGTCTCAAATAACTATTATTATTTATTATCATAATGTCAAGGAAACGTAGTTCATTGCTTACTTCTTAATTTTTTAATTAAATTGAGGGGACAAGATCGTTTATCAAAGGATGAATGAGGATTTTGATTGGTAGGCCAAAGACACAAGATGTCGTCTTCATATCTATACAAAGGGAGTCTAATGTTAAATCTTAGGTAAACAAAAAAAGTCTAAAAGTATTCCATAAACAGGTTAGAAATGATTGAAGAGAGCGGATTACCCATTGCGCAACCAAATATTTGCCAAAATAAACCTACCACTTACAGTACAGATAGTGAACATAGACGAAAGTTCAATGTTTCAGTCTATCCTGCAAGATTTACCATGTATACTGTATATATATATATATATATATATATATATATATATATATATATATATATATATATATATATATATATATATATTATATATATATATATATATATATATATATATATAATATATATATATATATATATATATATATATATATATATATATATATATATATATAATATATATATATATATATATATATATATATATATATATATATAATATATTAGATTCATAGAGGGACCGATGTTCCAGGTAAGGCATGCCAAAGAGAAATAAGCGAGGCTGTGTGAGAGGAGGGAAGGAAACTGAAGGGGAATTTCCATGAACGCCTTTTCTTGCAACTCTTGATCCTCAACTCCTTTCCGGGAACATGTTGAGCCTCTTCTACACTGGTATCGGTAACTAAACTGACGGTAGATTGTAATAGGCGACACTACTCTTCAATATGTATAATGCAAAAGCTGTCAGATAAGAGATGCGGATAAAAGATATCAGATAAAGCCGTCGTGTAAACTCATCTTAACGAACACCATAGCATAGACCGCCTTGTAAAATAATAGTGTTGAAACAAGTAAGTGGGTAGTATATGTCGGGTGGTGGTGGTGGTGGTGGTGGTGAGGGATTGTTGTAGTAATATTGGTGATGGTGATTGTAGTAGCTAGGACATGACTGTGGTGGTGGTGGTGGTGGTGGTGGTGAGGGATTGTTGTAGTGGTGGTGGTGGTGGTGGTGAGGGATTGTTGTAGTAATATTGGTGATGGTGATTGTAGTAGCTAGGACATGACTGTGGTGGTGGTGGTGGTGGTGGTGGTGAGGGATTGTTGTAGTGGTGGTGGTGGTGGTGGTGAGGGATTGTTGTAGTAATATTGGTGATGGTGATTGTAGTAGCTAGGGCATGTTGTGGTGGTGGTGGTGGTGGTGAGGGATTGTTGTAGTGGTGGTGGAGGTGGTGGTGAGGGATTGTTGTAGTAATATTGGTGATGGTGATTGTAGTAGCTAGGACATGTTGTGGTGGTGGTGGTGGTGGTGAGGGATTGTTGTGGTGGTGGTGGTGGTGGTGGTGGTGGTCGTGGTGGTGAGGGATTGTTGTGGTGGTGGTGGTGGTGGTGGTGAGGGATTGTTGTAGTAATATTGGTGGTGGTGATTGTAGTAGCTAGGACATGTTGTGGTGGTGGTGGTGAGGGATTGTTGTTGTGGTGGTGGTGGTGGTGGTGGTGGTGGTGGTGGTGATTATAGTAGCTAGGACATGTGGTGGTGGTGGTGGTGGTGGTGGTGGTGGTGGTGATGGATTGTTGTAGTAATATTGGTGATGGTGATTGTAGTAGCTAGGACATGTTGTGGTGGTGGTGGTGGTGGTGAGGGATTGTTGTGGTGGTGGTGGTGGTGGTGGTGGTGGTGGTGGTGATTGTAGTAGCTAGGACATGTTGTGGTGGTGGTGGTGGTGGTGGTGAGGGATTGTTGTGGTGGTGGTGGTGGTGGTGGTGGTGGTGAGGGATTGTTGTGGTGGTGGTGGTGGTGGTGGTGGTGAGGGATTGTTGTAGTAATATTGGTGATGGTGATTGTAGTAGCTAGGACATGTTGTGGTGGTGGTGGTGGTGGTGGTGAGGGATTGTTGTAGTAATATTGGTGATGGTGATTGTAGTAGCTAGGACATATTGTGGTGGTGGTGGTGGTGGTGGTGGTGGTGAGGGATTGTTGTGGTGGTGGTGGTGGTGGTGGTGAGGGATTGTTGTAGTAATATTGGTGATGGTGATTGTAGTAGCTAGGACATGTTGTGGTGGTGGTGGTGGTGGTGAGGGATTGTTGTAGTAATATTGGTGGTGGTGATTGTAGTAGCTAGGACATGTTGTGGTGGTGGTGGTGGTGGTGAGGGATTGTTGTGGTGGTGGTGGTGGTGGTGAGGGATTGTTGTAGTAATATTGGTGGTGGTGATTGTAGTAGCTAGGACATGTTGTGGTGGTGGTGGTGGTGAGGGATTGTTGTAGTAATATTGGTGGTGGTGATTGTAGTAGCTAGGACATGTTGTGGTGGTGCTGGTGGTGGTGGTGGTGGTGGTGGTGGTGGTGAGGGATTGTTGTGGTGGTGGTGGTGGTGGTGGTGATGGATTGTTGTAGTAATATTGGCGATGGTGATTGTAGTAGCCAGGACATGTTGTGGTGGTGGTGGTGGTGGTGAGGGATTGTTGTAGTAATATTGGTGATGGTGATTGTAGTAGCTAGGACATGTTGTGGTGGTGGTGGTGGTGGTGAGGGATTGTTGTAGTGGTGGTGGTGGTGGTGGTGAGGGATTGTTGTAGTAATATTGGTGGTGGTGGTGGTGGTGGTGGGGGTGGTGAGGGATTGTTGTTGTTGTTGTGGTGGTGGTGGTGGTGGTGGTGGTGAGGGATTGTTGTGGTGGTGGTGGTGGTGGTGGTGATGGATTGTTGTAGTAATATTGGTGATGGTGATTGTAGTAGCTAGGACATGTTGTGGTGGTGGTGGTGGTGGTGGTGAGGGATTGTTGTGGTGGTGGTAGTGGTGGTGGTGGTGGTGGTGGTGAGGGATTGTTGTGGTGGTGGTGGTGGTGGTGGTGAGGGATTGTTTTGGTGGTGGTGGTGGTGGTGGTGAGGGATTGTTGTAGTAATATTGGTGATGGTGATTGTAGTAGCTAGGACATGTTGTGGTGGTGGTGGTGGTGGTGGTGAGGGATTGTTGTTGTGGTGGTGGTGGTGGTGGTGGTGGTGGTGGTGAGGGATTGTTGTAGTAATTCATAGAGGGACCGATGTTCCAGGTAAGGCATGCCAAAGAGAAATAAGTGAGGCTGTGTGAGAGGAGGGAAGGAAACTGAAGGGGAATTTCCATGAACGCCTTTTCTTGCAACTCTTGATCCTCAACTCCTTTCCGGGAACATGTTGAGCCTCTTCTACACTGGTATCGGTAACTAAACTGACGGTAGATTGTAATAGGCGACACTACTCTTCAATATGTATAATGCAAAAGCTGTCAGATAAGAGATGCGAATAAAAGATATCAGATAAAGCCGTCGTGTAAACTCATCTTAACGAACACCATAGCATAGACCGCCTTGTAAAATAATAGTGTTGAAACAAGTAAGTGGGTAGTATATGTCGGGTGGTGGTGGTGGTGGTGGTGACGGATTGTTGTAGTAATATTGGTGATGGTGATTGTAGTAGCTAGGACATGACTGTGGTGGTGGTGGTGGTGGTGGTGGTGGTGGTGGTGGTGGTGAGGGATTGTTGTAGTAATATTGGTGATGGTGATTGTAGTAGCTAGACATGACTGTGGTGGTGGTGGTGGTGGTGGTGGTGGTGAGGGATTGTTGTAGTAATATTGGTGATGGTGATTGTAGTAGCTAGGACATGACTGTGGTGGTGGTGGTGGTGGTGGTGGTGAGGGATTGTTGTAGTGGTGGTGGTGGTGGTGGTGAGGGATTGTTGTAGTAATATTGGTGATGGTGATTGTAGTAGCTAGGACATGACTGTGGTGGTGGTGGTGGTGGTGGTGGTGGTGGTGGTGGTGGTGAGGGATTGTTGTAGTAATATTGGTGATGGTGATTGTAGTAGCTAGGACATGTTGTGGTGGTGGTGGTGGTGGTGGTGAGGGATTGTTGTATTAATATTGGTGATGGTGATTGTAGTAGCTAGGACATGTTGTGGTGGTGGTGGTGGTGGTGGTGAGGGATTGTTGTATTAATATTGGTGATGGTGATTGTAGTAGCTAGGACATGTTGTGGTGGTGGTGGTGGTGGTGGTGGTGGTGGTGAGGGATTGTTGTTGTGGTGGTGGTGGTGGTGGTGGTGAGGGATTGTTGTAGTAATATTGGTGGTGGTGATTGTAGTAGCTAGGACATGTTGTGGTGGTGGTGGTGGTGGTGGTGGTGAGGGATTGTTGTAGTAATATTGGTGGTGGTGATTGTAGTAGCTAGGACATGTTGTGGTGGTGCTGGTGGTGGTGGTGAGGGATTGTTGTTGTGGTGGTGGTGGTGGTGGTGGTGGTGGTGGTGAGGGATTGTTGTAGTAATTCATAGAGGGACCGATGTTCCAGGTAAGGCATGCCAAAGAGAAATAAGTGAGGCTGTGTGAGAGGAGGGAAGGAAACTGAAGGGGAATTTCCATGAACGCCTTTTCTTGCAACTCTTGATCCTCAACTCCTTTCCGGGAACATGTTGAGCCTCTTCTACACTGGTATCGGTAACTAAACTGACGGTAGATTGTAATAGGCGACACTACTCTTCAATATGTATAATGCAAAAGCTGTCAGATAAGAGATGCGAATAAAAGATATCAGATAAAGCCGTCGTGTAAACTCATCTTAACGAACACCATAGCATAGACCGCCTTGTAAAATAATAGTGTTGAAACAAGTAAGTGGGTAGTATATGTCGGGTGGTGGTGGTGGTGGTGGTGACGGATTGTTGTAGTAATATTGGTGATGGTGATTGTAGTAGCTAGGACATGACTGTGGTGGTGGTGGTGGTGGTGGTGGTGGTGGTGGTGGTGGTGAGGGATTGTTGTAGTAATATTGGTGATGGTGATTGTAGTAGCTAGGACATGACTGTGGTGGTGGTGGTGGTGGTGGTGGTGGTGAGGGATTGTTGTAGTAATATTGGTGATGGTGATTGTAGTAGCTAGGACATGACTGTGGTGGTGGTGGTGGTGGTGGTGGTGAGGGATTGTTGTAGTGGTGGTGGTGGTGGTGGTGAGGGATTGTTGTAGT
Organism: Paralithodes platypus; assembly: GCA_032716605.1. Classification (NCBI taxonomy): domain Eukaryota; kingdom Metazoa; phylum Arthropoda; class Malacostraca; order Decapoda; family Lithodidae; genus Paralithodes; species Paralithodes platypus. Next base: position 11,877,967 of record CM064559.1, read on the forward strand.
AATATTGGTGATGGTGATTGTAGTAGCTAGGACATGACTGTGGTGGTGGTGGTGGTGGTGGTGGTGGTGGTGGTGGTGGTGAGGGATTGTTGTAGTAATATTGGTGATGGTGATTGTAGTAGCTAGGACATGTTGTGGTGGTGGTAGTGGTGGTGAGGGATTGTTGTGGTGGTAGTGGTGGTGGTGGTGGTGAGGGATTGTTGTGGTGGTGGTGGTGGTGGTGGTTGTGAGGGATTGTTGTGGTGGTGGTGGTGGTGGTGGTGGTGAGGGATTGTTGTAGTAATATTGGTGATGGTGATTGTAGTAGCTAGGACATGTTGTGATGGTGGTGGTGGTGGTGAGGGATTGTTGTGGTGGTGGTGGTGGTGGTGATTGTAGTAGCTAGGACATGTTGTGGTGGTGGTGGTGGTGGTGAGGGATTGTTGTGGTGGTGGTGGTGGTGGTGGTGGTGAGGGATTGTTGTGGTGGTGGTGGTGAGGGATTGTTGTAGTAATATTGGTGATGGTGATTGTAGTAGCTAGGACATGTTGTGGTGGTGGTGGTGGTGGTGGTGAGGGATTGTTGTATTAATATTGGTGATGGTGATTGTAGTAGCTAGGACATGTTGTGGTGGTGGTGGTGGTGGTGGTGGTGGTGGTGGTGAGGGATTGTTGTTGTGGTGGTGGTGGTGGTGGTGAGGGATTGTTGTAGTAATATTGGTGGTGGTGATTGTAGTAGCTAGGACATGTTGTGGTGGTGGTGGTGGTGGTGGTGGTGAGGGATTGTTGTAGTAATATTGGTGGTGGTGATTGTAGTAGCTAGGACATGTTGTGGTGGTGCTGGTGGTGGTGGTGGTGGTGGTGGTGGTGGTGGTGAGGGATTGTTGTGGTGGTGGTGGTGGTGAGGGATTGTTGTAGTAATATTGGTGATGGTGATTGTAGTAGCTAGGACATGTTGTGGTGGTGGTGGTGGTGGTGAGGGATTGTTGTGGTGGTGGTGGTGGTGGTGGTGATGGATTGTTGTAGTAATATTGGTGATGGTGATTGTAGTAGCTAGGACATGTTGTGGTGGTGGAGGTGGTGGTGGTGAGGGATTGTTGTGGTGGTGGTGGTGGTGGTGGTGGTGGTGGTGGTGGGGGTGGTGAGGGATTGTTGTTGTTGTTGTGGTGGTGGTGGTGGTGGTGGTGGTGAGGGATTGTTGTGGTGGTGGTGGTGGTGGTGGTGATGGATTGTTGTAGTAATATTGGTGATGGTGATTGTAGTAGCTAGGACATGTTGTGGTGGTGGTAGTGGTGGAGGGAGGGTTGTTGTGGTGGTGGTGGTATTGGTGGTGGTGGTGGTGGAGGGAGGGTTGTTGTGGTGGTGGTGGTGGTGGTGGTGGAGATTGTTTTGGTGGTGGTGGTGGTGGTGGTGAGGGATTGTTGTAGTAATATTGGTGATGGTGATTGTAGTAGCTAGGACATGTTGTGGTGGTGGTGGTTGTGGTGGTGAGGGATTGTTGTTGTGGTGGTGGTGGTGGTGGTGGTGGTGGTGGTGAGGGATTGTTGTAGTAATATTGGTGATGGTGATTGTAGTAGCTAGGACATGTTGTAGTGGTGGTGGTGGTGGTGAGGGGATTGTTGTAGTAATATTGGTGATGGTGATTGTAGTAGCTAGGACATGTTGTGGTGGTGGTGGTGGTGGTGGTGAGGGATTGTTGTGGTGGTGGTAGTGGTGGTGGTGGTGGTGGTGGTGAGGGATTGTTGTGGTGGTGGTGGTGGTGGTGGTGAGGGATTGTTTTGGTGGTGGTGGTGGTGGTGGTGAGGGATTGTTGTAGTAATATTGGTGATGGTGATTGTAGTAGCTAGGAGATGTTGTGGTGGTGGTGGTGGTGGTGGTGAGGGATTGTTGTTGTGGTGGTGGTGGTGGTGGTGGTGGTGGTGGTGGTGAGGGATTGTTGTAGTAATATTGGTGATGGTGATTGTAGTAGCTAGGACATGTTGTAGTGGTGGTGGTGGTGGTGAGGGGATTGTTGTAGTAATATTGGTGGTGGTGATTGTAGTAGTTAGAACATATTAATAATAATAATAATAATAAAAGGTTTATTAAAGAATGGCAGCCTCATGAGCTGAAAATACACATTTTACAATTTAGTGGATGAACATGAGATGTACAGATATGAGGATGGTAAGCTCAGTTTACAAACAAAATAAATAAATACAATAATGATGCATGTGCAGAATACAAATTATCATAAAATAACCATGAGAGTAAGTGATATACAGTACATATACACATTTATTTACTTACTCATATACAGAACATACGTATATACACGTACGTGCGCACATACATATACATACATATATTGGAACATAAGAACATGCAGTAAGTGTGCACATGTCCGTATACACAAACGCTCACGTATGCACACAAACATACATACATACAGAAACTGTTTTGGTATGGTCAGGGTAAAGAGGGTGCAGCAATTCAAGTCCGTATATGGTCCGTATGGTCAGGTACAGCCTACTACAATGGGAGGTTAATCCTCGGTAGTGTAGGTGTGTGTGTGTGTGTGTGTGTGTGTGTGTGTGTGTGTGTGTGTGTGTGTGTGTGTGTGTGACAGAAGGCGAAATATGGAAGAGCTGGGCGTTCTATTGTTAAGGGTGGAAATACATGGATGAAGATACGCGAACACTTAATAATAGATAATGCTTATGCATAGATTTATAATCAGAAGTTGCGCTAGTGAGCAATATGTTCTCGCTCATATGTACGTATATTTACATACATATGTGCATATGACCATATAAATACACGTACAGTACATATATATATTATATACCTTATATTCTCAACTGGGCTCGAACCATTGACAGCACATACACACAGACATATATACATAAATATATGCACATTACATGCATATATGCTCTTCTCTTATCCTACCTGATACTCTCAGCTGGGCTCGAACCACAAACATTATACACTATAGACACATATATATATACATAAATAACGCATACATACATACACATATACGCACACATACATACACATATACTGCACATACATAGATACATATATACACATATACATAAACAAACTCAAGCAAATACATACATAATTATATTCTAATACACACACGCACACACACTTATGCATATATTATTAAAGGTGGGCGCGTATATATGGTGTGACAGGCCGTTATTACACATTATTAATAATATTAACAATGGTTGGGATAGGACTATTTTTATATCTGTCAGTTCTTGCTCTTATTGGTTGGAGTGTGTTGAAATGACGAGCTGCACGTGTAGGTATAGGGGCGTCTGGTGGAAGTAAGTTTCTGTGTCGTGGGTGAACAAGCAGCTTAGATGCAAACTGTTTGAGTGTGTTGTAGTGGTGGGTTGAAAGTGCAGGTATGCTAAGGGTGGTGAGAGCTTCCTCGTACCCTGGATATGTGCCACCCAGGATGATCCTGCATGCCCTCCTCTGAACTCTCTCCAGTTGACGTTGTTGTGTTAGGGTTAGAGAGGAGGACCAGGCGGGAGAGGCGTAGGTGAGCTTAGGGAGTATGAAGGTGTTATATATACTCTTCAGCTCATTCTCCGGCGCCCCCAGGGATCTCAACCGCCTTAGCATAAACAACTTGTAAGTGGCGGTCCTGACTGTGGTAGTTACATGTTTCTTCCAGTTCAGTTTGTTGTCCACAGTGATTCCGAGGAGTTTGGTGGACTCAACAAGCTGAAGGGGATGAGGACCAATTGTGACAGTGGGTGGAGGAAGGTCGGTAACGGAAGTGTTGATGTGCATGACCACTGTCTTGTCATGATTGATAGTCACATGATTGTCTGTGGTCCAGGCTTGAAGATGGTCGAGGATGTCTTGTAGGGGGTCATAGTTAGGGGAGGTGTTATCGACAGTAATGCCGACTGTCGAGTCGTCCACGTACTTCCAGTGGAATGGGGTGTCCTTTAGGGCATCATTAATCAAGATGAGGAACAATAGAGGCCCCATCTTTGTGCCCTGTGGGACTCCACATGTGATGTCTAGGAAGGTGGAGATGAAGCCTTGGTATCGCACTGCTTGTCGTCTGTCACTAAGGAAGTCGGTCAACCACGCAACCAGGGTAGGATGTAGCCCCAACTTTATGGCTTTGTTGATGATGATGGTGTGGTCAACAAGGTCAAATGCTTTCCTGAAGTCAATAAAGGCAAGGGCGAGGGAAGTCTTTCTCTTCTCAAGATTTGTGTAAATATAATCTAGGAGGCTAATAAGATGTTGTGGTGGTGGTGGTGGTGGTGAGGGGATTGTTGTAGTAATATTGGTGGTGGTGATTGTAGTAGTTAGGACATGTTGTAGTGGTGGTGGTGGTGGTGAGGGGATTGTTGTAGTAATATTGGTGGTGGTTATTGTAGTAGTTAAGACATGTTGTAGTGGTGGTGGTGGTGATTGTAGTAGCTAGGACATGTTGTAGTGGTGGTGGTGGTGATTGTAGTAGCTAGGACATGTTGTAGTGGTGGTGGTGGTGGTGAGGGGATTGTTGTAGTAATATTGGTGGTGGTGATTGTAGTAGCTAGGACATGTAGTGGTGGTGGTGGTGGTGAGGGGATTGTTGTAGTAATATTGGTGGTGGTGATTGTAGTAGTTAGGACATGTTGTAGTGATGGTGGTGGTGGTGAGGGGATTGTTGTAGTTATATTGGTGGTGGTCATTGTAGTAGTTAGGACATGTTGTAGTGGTGGTGGTGGTGATTGTAGTAGCTAGGACATGTTGTAGTGGTGGTGGTGGTGATTGTAGTAGCTAGGACATGTTGTAGTGGTGGTGGTGGTGATTGTAGTACCTAGGACATGTTGTAGTGATGGTGGTGGTGATTGTAGTAGCTAGGACATGTTGTAGTGGTGGTGGTGGTGATTGTAGTAGCTAGGACATGTTGTAGTGGTGGTGGTGGTCATTGTAGTAGCTAGGACATGTTGTAGTGGTGGTGGTGGTGATTGTAGTAGCTAGGACATGTTGTAGTGGTGGTGGTGGTGATTGTAGTAGCTAGGACATGTTGTAGTGGTGGTGGTGGTGATTGTAGTAGCTAGGACATGTTGTAGTGGTGGTGGTGGTGATTGTAGTAGCTAGGACATGTTGTAGTGGTGGTGGTGGTGATTGTAGTAGCTAGGACATGTTGTAGTGGTGGTGGTGGTGATTGTAGTAGCTAGGACATGTTGTAGTGGTGGTGGTGGTGGTGAGGGGATTGTTGTAGTAATATTGGTGGTGGTGATTGTAGTAGTTAGGACATGTTGTGGTGGTGGTGGTGGTGGTGGTGGTGGTGAGGGATTGTTGTAGTAATATTGGTGGTGGTACAAAGGAGTACAAAGGAGTACAAAGGAAATCATGCAACAACAGATCTAGTGACCCTTCTAGGTTGCTTGTCCTCCAAAACACTGAGGATCAAGTGTCCAAACAGTGGTTTAGAGTGGGTAAGGGAACATTGGAAAGGGAATTACTGCCCTGGAACTAATGTCCGTGGCAGGATTAGGAAGTTAGTAGGGGACAGATGGGTTAGTAACTGAGAGGGGGATAAAATAAAGTTATTCATTTACAAACGCAGTCAGTCGCAGGTTTGATGCGAGATATTTGTCTAGGCGGAGTTTAAATGAATGGTGATGCAGTCTATAACGTTTCGGGGAAGCCCATTCCACAAGTTGACAACTCGATTGAAGAAGAAATTCTTAGATTCGTGCGAGTTAAAAGATTTACCAATAATTTTGCAACCGTTTCCCCGCGTGTAATTAGATTGGTCGATAGTGAAGTACTTACTACAGTTCATATTGTCGATGCCTTTGATGATTTTGAACACTTGAATTAAGTCACCTCATAATCTGCGCTGGGTTAAAGGATATAGATTTAATTCTCTAAGACGCTCTTCGTATGGTTTGTTCTTTAGGCTAGGTATCATTTTGGTAACTCTACGTTGAACTCGTTCTAGCTTGTTTATATCTTTTTGGTAATAAGGGCACCAGGATTGAACGCAGTATTCCAGAAGAGGGCGGACTAAGGAATTGTAAAGGGTTAGGATAACTTCTTTGGATTTATGCTCAAATGACCTGCCTATAAAGCCAATTATTTTGTTTGCCTTCTTAACAACTTCTGAACATTGTTGACTCGGTTTTAGGTTACTCGATATTGTTACTCCCAGATCGGTTTCTCTGTTTACATTCTTAAGCTGAGTGCCATTCATCGAATAGTTTGCTTTCTCATTTAGGTATCCGATATGTAGTACTTTACATTTATCCGCATTGAAACTGATTTGCCAAATTTGGGCCCAACATGACAATTTATCTAGATTGTGTTGCATATCGTCAACTTGTTCTTTTGAGAGTACGCTATTTGCAATTTTTGTATCTTCAGCAAATTTTGAGATTGTACAGGTGAGACCCTCATCTATGTCGTTGATGTAAATTAGAAAGAGAATTGGTCCTAGTACCGATCCCTGGGGTACCCCGCTACTTACATTGGTCCATTTAGATGCCTTACCGTTTATGACTACTCTTTGCTTTCTGTCGCTGAGCCAATTTTCTATCCATTTCAACACACCGTCTTGTATTCCATGCGCTTTTAGTTTTAGCAGTAAACGTTTGTGGGGAACTTTGTCAAAGGCCTTTTGAAAATCAAGGTATATAATATCTACAGCTTTACTCTCATCGTAGAGGTTGAGGATATCGTGGAAGAAGTCTAAGAGGTTTGTTAAACAGGAACGTTTTTTACGAAAGCCGTGTTGAGTATCTTTAAGTATGTTATTTTCCTCTAAGTGATTTACGAGTCTGTCTCGTATGACCGTTTCTAGCATTTTACATACAACTGAGGTTAAGCTAATTGGACGATAGTTACTGGGTAACTATCGGGCATAGTTCCAGACTGCAAGGATTTATTGAATAGTAATGTCAGTGGTTTGGAGAGCTCATCCTTAGCTTCCTTTAGAACTCTAGGCGAGATTGTATCAGGTCCAGGCGTTTTATTTACTTTGAGTAAATAATTGTAGTAGTAGGTGATTGTAGTAGTTAGGACATGTTGTGGTGGTGGTGGTGGTGGTGGTGGTGGTGAGGGATTGTTGTAGTAATATTGGTGGTGGTGATTATAGTAGCTAGGACATGTTGTGGTGGTGGTGGTGGTGATGGTGAGGGGATTGTTGTAGTAATATTGGTGGTGGTAATTGTAGTAGTTAGGCCAGCCTTAACTATATTATAATGAAGCATATAGCACAATGGTTAGGCCAGCCTTAACTATAGTATATTAACTGTTTTGATAGTGTAATGCATAAGTGCGCGGAATTTAGATGTGAGTTTCCTAGGTTCGAGTCCTCGGAGTGCCACATATATATGTTGATTTCATTAATTGAGTTTAGAGGTGAATTAAGTTGGTTGGTGGAAAAAACATGATAATTCATCAGAACTTGTCTAGAAATTGTGACACCTTGTACATTGTAACTCAGTGGGAGCTGAAGCAAATAGCGTGTAGATTGTGACACCTTGTACATTGTAACTCAGTGGGAGCTGAAGCAAATAGCATGTAGATTGTGACACCTTGTACATTGTAACTCAGTGGGAGCTGAAGCAAATAGCGTGTATATTGTGACACCTTGTACATTGTAACTCAGTGGGAGCTGAAGCAAATAGCGTGTATATTCCAAACGTATTTGCTGTTCAACTCTTTCAAAATTTAGAAGTTTCAGCTCGATTTCTCAAGTTGTTTTATGGTTATGGTTATAATTAATTAACTATAGAATCATATATAACCAATATTGATAGTAATTAACTATAGAATCATATATAACCAATATTGATAGTAATTAACTATAGAATCATATATAACCAATATTGATAGTAATTAACTATAGAATCATATATAACCAATATTGATAGTAATTAACTATAGAATCATATATAACCAATATTGATAGTAATTAACTATAGAATCATATATAACCAATATTGATAGTAATTAACTATAGAATCATATATAACCAATATTGATAGTAATTAACTATAGAATCATATATAACCAATATTGATAGTAATTAACTATAGAATCATATATAACCAATATTGATAGTAATTAACTATAGAATCATATATAACCAATATTGATAGTAATTAACTATAGAATCATATATAACCAATATTGATAGTAATTAACTATAGAATATATATAACCAATATTGATAGTAATTAACTATAGAATCATATATAACCAATATTGATAGTAATTAACTATAGAATCATATATAACCAATATTGATAGTAATTAACTATAGAATCATATAACCAATATTGATAGTAATTAACTATAGAATCATATATAACCAATATTGATAGTAATTAACTATAGAATCATATATAACCAATATTGATAGTAATTAACTATAGAATCATATATAACCAATATTGATAGTAATTAACTATAGAATCATATATAACAATATTGATAGGGCCAAAAGTAAGAACTGCCTCTTGTTGGTTGGATTTAAGACAATCTAGGTTACCGGAAGAAGAGGGTGTGCCGGGTTGTTGTGATAACATTGAGTATGGTTGGAAAAGAGGGGAGGGGGACTTTTACCGCTTGTTCTGTCCAATTAGTGCAGTTAAGGGTCGTTTTTCTGGTCCCCTTTCTCCCTCGTGTTTACTCCCATTATTTTTTTAGATTTTTAGACGTTTGGCCCATTTGTTTGGCGATTTTAAGACCTTTCGTCCCATTTCGTTATAAATTTTAAGACCTATCGTGCCATTTAGGTGTCGATTTTTTCTTGGCGAGCGATAGCGAGCCTGTAATTGTAGGAGGAACCGGCCTTCGGCCGGAAATTTTTTCTACCGAAAAATGTACAAATTTATCTTGAGGGGGGATCTATGGGATGTTTTTCTAAGTTTGAGGGATGTCTAGCGAGGAAACCAAGAATTTATGAATGAATGAATTTATAGGCCAAAAAAGCAGTTACTGTCCCCTTAAGAGGAGGAGGTGGTGATTGGTGGTGATGGTGGGTGGCAGGGAGAGGCATATACCATTTCTCTTCCTCGTCTTTCCCTCCCCTTTCCCACTCTGATGGCACAACCATCACTTCTTCCTCTGACAAAGCTAAACTCTTCGCTCAAACTTTTGCTAGAAACTCCACCTTGGATGATTCCGGTGCTATTCCTCCCTCTCCGCCCTCCTCTCTCTTACTTATGCCTAATATCCTAATCTCTTCTAAAGATGTACTTTCTACCCTCTCTGGGCTTAACACTAATAAGGCGTACGGTCCGGACGGTGTTCCTCCTGTTGTTCTCAAAAACTGTGCTTCCGTGCTGACTCCCTGCCTAGGCAAACTCTTTCGTCTCTGTCTATCCTCTAACGTCTTCCCTTCATGCTGGAAGTTTGCTCACATTCAACCTGTCCCAAAGAAGGGTGACCGCTCTCAACCCTCCAACTATCGTCCAATTGCTCTTATCTCTTGTCTTTCTAAAGTTTTTGAAACTATTCTTGCTTCCAAATTTCTTAAGCATTTCTCTTCTCATAATCTGCTCTCAGATCGCCAGTATGGCTTCCTTAAGGGTCGCTCTACTGGTGATCTTCTTTCATATCTTACTAACTCTTGGTCATCCTCCTTCCGGGACTTCGGTGAGACTTTTTCTATTGCACTAGACATATCGAAAGCCTTCGATAGAGTCTGGCATAAATCTTTAATTTCTAAACTACCCTCCTTCGGTTTCTATCCCTCCATCTGTGCCTTTGTCTCTAATTTCCTTTCCGGCCGTTCCATAGCCGCGGTTGTGGACGGCCATTGTTCACTTCCTCACCCTATAAACTCCGGTGTTCCTCAGGGCTCTGTCCTATCTCCTATTCTCTTTCTAATTTTTATAAATGATCTCCTTAACTGTACCTTAATTCCCATCCATTCATACGCAGACGACTCAACCTTACACTACTCCATTAGTTTTTCAGAACGCCCCAGCCAGCAATCCCTCAACGACAAACGTAATGAAGCCATAGAACTCTTAAATTCTGATCTAAATACTATTTCCAATTGGGGCAGAGAAAACCTTGTTAACTTTAATGCTTCCAAAACCCAATTTCTCCATCTATCTACCCGTCAGGATCTCCCAGCGGACTATCCCTTATTCTTCAACAATACAAAAATCAACCCTTCATCTTCTCTCAATATTCTTGGTGTCTCTTTTTCTTCTGCTCTCATTTGGAAGGACCATATTACCAGTCTTGCTAAGGCAGCCTCCCAGAAGCTGGGTGTGCTCAACCGCCTTAGGGGGTTCTTTTCCCCTGCACAGCTTCTTGCTCTGTACAGGGGCATAGTGCGCCCTTGTATTGAGTATTGTTCACATGTGTGGGGAGGTTCCTCTCACACCGCTCTCCTAGACAAAGTTGAAAGGAAGGCCTTTCGTATCATTAACTCCCGTCCACTCACCAACTCTCTGCAATCTCTCTCTCTCCGCCGCAATGTT
>CM064559.1:11890907-11908407 GCA_032716605.1 Paralithodes platypus
AGCTACACGTTGCACTTTGATTAATTTGATCAAGTAAATGTTAATCCTGGAAGGAGGAGATACGGGCGCTATATACAGTAAATGTTAATCCTGGAAGGAGGAGATACGGGCGCTATATTCAGTAAATGTTAATCCTGGAAGGAGGAGATACGGGCGCTATATAAAGTAAATGTTAATCCTGGAAGGAGGAGATACGGGCGCTATATAAAGTAAATGTTAATCCTGGAAGGAGGAGATACGGGCGCTATATACAGTAAATGTTAATCCTGGAAGGAGGAGATACGGGCGCTATATAAAGTAAATGTTAATCCTGGAAGGAGGAGATACGGGCGCTATATTCAGTAAATGTTAATCCTGGAAGGAGGAGATACGGGCGCTATATACAGTAAATGTTAATCCTGGAAGGAGGAGATACGGGCGCTATATACAGTAAATGTTAATCCTGGAAGGAGGAGATACGGGCGCTATATACAGTAAATGTTAATCCTGGAAGGAGGAGATATGGGCGCTATATTCAGTAAATGTTAATCCTGGAAGGAGGAGATACGGGCGCTATATAAAGTAAATGTTAATCCTGGAAGGAGGAGATACGGGCGCTATATACAGTAAATGTTAATCCTGGAAGGAGGAGATACGGGCGCTATATTCAGTAAATGTTAATCCTGGAAGGAGGAGATACGGGCGCTATATAAAAGTTAATCCTGGAAGGAGGAGATACGGGCGCTATATAAAGTAAATGTTAATCCTGGAAGGAGGAGATACGGGCGCTATATAAAGTAAATGTTAATCCTGGAAGGAGGAGATACGGGCGCTATATAAAGTAAATGTTAATCCTGGAAGGAGGAGATACGGGCGCTATATACAGTAAATGTTAATCCTGGAAGGAGGAGATACGGGCGCTATATACAGTAAATGATACCAGACGATTATCGATATTATTGAGTTGGGTTACCTTCGTTACTAGGATTTTTTTTCTAAATTAATTGGCACTGGTTAACCCTTTGAGTACCAGCGACGTGTACTATAGTTTATTCTACCTGTATTTTGACGATATTATGCAGCTTAGGAAGGATCTGTAGTTATTAAAAGGGTTGGTCGAGATATATTGAAGCCCTATTATTGCTAGAGGTCCTTCCTCAGCTGAATAAAATCGTCTAATATTAGCCAGAATAAAGTTAAAAGGACGACCCTGGTACAGCACGTCCCTGGTACAGCACGTCCCTGGTACAGCACGTCCCTGGTACAGCACGTCCCTGGTACAGAACGGGTTACAATCATCTGGTTGATATGGTCTACTAGTCTATGAGATTAGTCACCTAGTCTACAGTACTGGTTCACCTAGTCTACAGTACTGGTCTGATGGTCTATGAGTTGTCTGGCCACTATTAATCACCTAGTCTACAGTACTGGTCTGATGGTCTATGAGTTGTCTGGCCACTATTAGTCACCTAGTCTACAGTACTGGTCTGATGGTCTATGAGTTGTCTGCCCACTATTAGTCACCTAGTCTACAGTACTGGTCTGATGGTCTATGAGTTGTCTGGCCACTATTAGTCACCTAGTCTACAGTACTGGTCTGATGGTCTATGAGTTGTCTGGCCACTATTAATCACCTAGTCTACAGTACTGGTCTGATGGTCTATGAGTTGTCTGCCCACTATTAGTCACCTAGTCTACAGTACTGGTCTGATGGTCTATGAGTTGTCTGCCCACTATTAGTCACCTAGTCTACAGTACTGGTCTGATGGTCTGTGAGTTGTCTGCCCACTATTAGTCACCTAGTCTACAGTACTGGTCTGATGGTCTGAACGGGTTAAGGGGGTAGTGCTTGTTTTGTTGTCTATATATGTCACCGGTACTGAACGGGTTAAGGGGGTAGTGCTTGTTTTGTTGTCTATATATGTCACCGGTACTGAACGGGTTAAGGGGGTAGTGCTTGTTGTGTTGTCTATATATGTCACCGGTACTGAACGGGTTAAGGGGGTAGTGCTTGTTTTGTTGTCTATATATGTCACCGGTACTGAACGGGTTAAGGGGGTAGTGCTTGTTTTGTTGTCTATATATTTTATCTATTGATATATTTTTGAGTCTCCTTGCTAGACCTCCATCAACCTTAACCCTTTGAGTACCAGCGACGTGTGTTATGTTTTATTCTAGCTGTATTAGCTGACATTATACAGTATATCAGCATCCTGTTAACTCAAGGTATAATCTAGCTGTATTAACTGACATTATACAGTATATCAGCATCCTGTTAACTCAAGGTATATTCTAGCTGTATTAACTGACATTATACAGTATATCAGCATCCTGTTAACTCAAGGTATATTCTAGCTGTATTAACTGACATTATACAGTATATCAGCATCCTGTTAACTCAAGGTATAATCTAGCTGTATTAACTGACATTATACAGTATATCAGCATCCTGTTAACTCAAGGTATAATCTAGCTGTATTAACTGACATTATACAGTATATCAGCATCCTGTTAACTCAAGGTATAATCTAGCTGTATTAACTGACATTATACAGTATATCAGCATCCTGTTAACTCAAGGTATAATCTAGCTGTATTAACTGACATTATACAGTATATCAGCATCCTGTTAACTCAAGGTATAATCTAGCTGTATTAACTGACATTATACAGTATATCAGCATCCTGTTAACTCAAGGTATAATCTAGCTGTATTAACTGACATTATACAGTATATCAGCATCCTGTTAACTCAAGGTATAATCTAGCTGTATTAACTGACATTATACAGTATATCAGCATCCTGTTAACTCAAGGTATAATCTAGCTGTATTAACTGACATTATACAGTATATCAGCATCCTGTTAACTCAAGGTATAATCTAGCTGTATTAACTGACATTATACAGTATATCAGCATCCTGTTAACTCAAGGTATAATCTAGCTGTATTAACTGACATTATACAGTATATCAGCATCCTGTTAACTCAAGGTATAATCTAGCTGTATTAACTGACATTATACAGTATATCAGCATCCTGTTAACTCAAGGTATAATCTAGCTGTATTAACTGACATTATACAGTATATCAGCATCCTGTTAACTCAAGGTATAATCTAGCTGTATTAACTGACATTATACAGTATATCAGCATCCTGTTAACTCAAGGTATAATCTAGCTGTATTAACTGACATTATACAGTATATCAGCATCCTGTTAACTCAAGGTATAATCTAGCTGTATTAACTGACATTATACAGTATATCAGCATCCTGTTAACTCAAGGTATAATCTAGCTGTATTAACTGACATTATACAGTATATCAGCATCCTGTTAACTCAAGGTATAATCTAGCTGTATTAACTGACATTATACAGTATATCAGCATCCTGTTAACTCAAGGTATAATCTAGCTGTATTAACTGACATTATACAGTATATCAGCATCCTGTTAACTCAAGGTATAATCTAGCTGTATTAACTGACATTATACAGTATATCAGCATCCTGTTAACTCAAGGTATAATCTAGCTGTATTAACTGACATTATACAGTATATCAGCATCCTGTTAACTCAAGGTATAATCTAGCTGTATTAACTGACATTATACAGTATATCAGCATCCTGTTAACTCAAGGTATAATCTAGCTGTATTAACTGACATTATACAGTATATCAGCATCCTGTTAACTCAAGGTATAATCTAGCTGTATTAACTGACATTATACAGTATATCAGCATCCTGTTAACTCAAGGTATAATCTAGCTGTATTAACTGACATTATACAGTATATCAGCATCCTGTTAACTCAAGGTATAATCTTAGAAATAATGTTCAACTTGCAATTCCACTCAAGCCGTCAAGCTAATCTCAAACTTCTATTAAGCGGGGTGACCTGCTTTTTTCTCTCTTTTAGGCCTACCCTGGCTTGTATCCATTCGGCCCCATTCAGCCTACTGTTTTAACACGTTTATCCCTATCCAGATGTTGACTATTTCCTGGCGAGCGATAGCGAGCCAGCAATATATGAAGAAATCCGGCTTCGCCGGAGAAATGTTTCTATGAAAAATTTACAAATTTAGCTTGCTGTCAAAATTGTGTTTTTAAATTTGCTGGCTCGCTACCGCTCGCAATGAAAAAATCGACACCTGGATGGGAATAAATGTCTTAACACAGTAGGCTGAATGGGGCCGAATGGCTATAAGCCAGAGAAGGAGAGAAAAGGAGAGAAAAAAGCAGATGGCCCCCCTTAATTACTAAGGAGGGTGTTAATATTTGGAACAAATGACCTCTATTTATTCGAGATAAGATTACTGTATTCGTGTTTATACTAACTTACTTGTGTGGCGGAGATAATGTTAGCTCCACGAACTAGTGACTGACAGTGCCGGGTAAAGGGTTGGATATTACCCAACCTTTAACTGCGATATGTCTCACCTTAAGGGGAGGAAGACTGTTTTTCTGGGCCCCCTTCTCCCTAATGAGATTTTGAGATTATAAGACGTTCGGCCCATTAGTTTGGCGATTGTACTACCTTTCGCCCCATTTCGTTGTCAATGTTAAGACTTTTCGTGCCATTTAGGTGTCGATTATTTCCTGGTGAGCGATAGCGAGCCTGCAATTTTAAGAGGAACCGGCCTTCGGCCGAGAAATTTATCTTGAAGGGGGGTCTAGGGGGTGTTTTTCTAAGCTTGATGGAGGTCTAGGGAGGAAACTAAAAAAATATATGAATAAATATATGAATAGACCAAACAAACGGTCTGCCTCCCCTTAAGGAGACAGTGGCTGTTTCATTTTATTTAATATTTCATCTATTCCTTTATTTCTTATTTCCCTCGCTTAGAAAAACACCCCCAAGATAAATTTATAAATTTTTCGGTAGAAAAATGTCCCAGCCGAAGGCCGGTTTCTATCTAAAATTCTAGCCTCGCTATTGCTCGACAGGAACAATTCTAGCCTCGCTATTGCTCGACAGGAACAAATCGACACCTAAATGGCACGAAAGGTCCTAATATTGAAAAAAATGGAGCGAAAGGTTTTAGCATCGTCAAACTAATGGACCGAACGTCATATAATATTAAAACTAATGAGGCTAAACACGAGGAAGAAGGGCGACCAGAAAAACGACCCATCTCCCCTTAAAATCAGCTCCTCTCCTCATGCATACTCGTTTGTATTCCGAGTCACGTACGATCCTTCCTCTCTCTCTCTCTCTCTCTCTATCTCAGGCTCACTCTCTCTCAGGTTCACTCTCTCTCAGGCTCTCTCTCTCTCAGGTTCACTCTCTCTCAGTTTCACTCTCTCTCTCTCTCTCTCTCAGGCTCACTCTCTCTCTCTCAGGCTCACTCTCTCTCTCTCTCTCTCAGGCTCACTCTCTCTCTCTCTCTCTCAGGCTCACTCTCTCTCTCTCTCTCTCAGGCTCACTCTCTCTCTCTCTCTCTCTCTCTCTCAGGCTCACTCTCTCTCAGGTTCACTCTCTCTCTCTCTCCCTCTCACAGGCTCACTCTCTCTCTCCCTCTCACAGGCTCACTCTCTCTCTCCCTCTCACAGGCTCACTCTCTCTCTCCCTCCCTCTCTCTCTCAGGCTCACTCTCTCTCTCTCTCTCAGGCTCACTCTCTCTCAGGTTCACTCTCTCTCTCACAGGCTCACTCTCTCTCTCTCTCTCTCAGGCTCACTCTCTCTCTCTCTCTCAGGCTCACTCTCTCTCTCTCTCTCTCTCTCTCTCAGGCTCACTCTCTCTCAGGTTCACTCTCTCTCTCACAGGCTCACTCTCTCTCTCTCTCTCTCTCTCTCTCAGGTTCACTCGGGGAGATAGGTTTAGGTAATGGAGAAGGAACCACCACTCATTTTCTATTTGTTTTTGTTTTTCTAGTAGGCGAAAGGTGACTGTGCCTTCCTTGTCCACTGGTTAAGGGGACAGTGGTTATTTTGGGGGGTCTATTTATCTATCTATCTATCTATTGCCTGACGCCGTGATCCCCGAATGGGTGGCCACGAACGAACCGCCCCCATGCACCTGTCCCCAGTCAGTCGACGCCCCTCCCCCCAACCAGCACCGCCTTCGTTCATGTACTTCCTCACTCCATCCTTCCACCTATCATTCGGTCTACATCTCCCTCTCTGTCCCTCCACCTCGCTCTCGTACACCCCGTTAGTCATTCTCTCGCTTTCCATACGTTCCATATGGCCGAACCATCTCAAGTTGTTCCTTTTCACACTTTCCAGCACATCTACCTCCACACCACACCTCCTTCTTACTTCCTCATTAGTCTGTCTATCCCTCCATGTAACTCCGCACGCACTCCTTAAGTAATTAATTTCCACTGCTCTCACTCTTGGTTTCCACTGCTTGCCACTGCTCTCACTCTTAGTTTCCTCCCTAAACCTCTATCAAACTTAAACAAAAAACATCCATTAGATCACACTACGAGATTAGATTAATGTGTAAATTTTTCGGTAGAAAAATATCACAACCGAAGGCCGGTTCCTCCACAATTAGCCTATAGACTCGCTATCGCTACCCAGGAAAAAATCGACACCTAAAGTGCACGAAAGGTCTTAATATTGACAAAGATAAGCTGACTGAGAAGGCCTTCCACTATTCCAATCCTTGCATAGGATCCATGCAATATAAACGAATGATTGGCTGCACCCCCCCTCCCCCCCATAATTCCTTTAGGTATGTGTGTATCGGGTGTGTGCGTGTGTGTATGTGTGTGTGTGTATGTGTATGTGTGTGTGTGTATGTGTGTGTGTGTGTGTGTGTGTATGTGTGTGTGTGTGTGTGTGTGTGTGTATGTGTGTGTGTGTGTATGTGTATGTAACCGGTATTTACAAACGCTGCCTTTTTTTTTATGTTTTGTTGTACTAAGCAATATTTGAACAACCTTTTTATAATAGCCCATTACACGTCATATAGGTAGGAGAAGATACTGGTATTATAATAGCCCATTACACGTCGTATAGGTAGGAGAAGATACTGGTATTATAATAGCCCATTACACGTCGTATAGGTAGGAGAAGATACTGGTATTATAATAGCCCATTACACGTCATATAGGTAGGAGAAGATACTGGTATTATAATAGCCCATTACATGTCATATAGGTAGGAGAAGATACTGGTATTATAATAGCCCATTACACGTCATATAGGTAGGAGAAGATACTGGTATTATAATAGCCCATTACACGTCGTATAGGTAGGAGAAGATACTGGTATTATAATAGCCCATTACACGTCATATAGGTAGGAGAAGATACTGGTATTATAATAGCCCATTACACGTCATATAGGTAGAAGATACTGGTATTATAATAGCCCATTACACGTCGTATAGGTAGGAGAAGATACTGGTATTATAATAGCCCATTACACGTCATATAGGTAGGAGAAGATACTGGTATTATAATAGCCCATTACACGTCGTATAGGTAGGAGAAGATACTGGTATTATAATAACCCATTACATGTCGTATAGGTAGGAGAAGATACTGGTATTATAATAGCCCATTACACGTCATATAGGTAGGAGAAGATACTGGTATTATAATAGCCCATTACACGTCATATAGGTAGGAGAAGATACTGGTATTATAATAGCCCATTACACGTCGTATAGGTAGGAGAAGATACTGGTATTATAATAGCCCATTACACGTCATATAGGTAGGAGAAGATACTGGTATTATAATAGCCCATTACACATCATATAGGTAGAAGATACTGGTATTATAATAGCCCATTACACGTCGTATAGGTAGGAGAAGATACTGGTATTATAATAACCCATTACACGTCGTATAGGTAGGAGAAGATACTGGTATTATAATAGCCCATTACACGTCATATAGGTAGGAGAAGATACTGGTATTATAATAGCCCATTACACGTCGTATAGGTAGGAGAAGATACTGGTATTATAATAACCCATTACACGTCGTATAGGTAGGAGAAGATACTGGTATTATAATAGCCCATTACACGTCGTATAGGTAGGAGAAGATACTGGTATTATAATAGCCCATTACACGTCATATAGGTAGGAGAAGATACTGGTATTATAATAGCCCATTACACGTCGTATAGGTAGGAGAAGATACTGGTATTATAATAGCCCATTACACGTCATATAGGTAGGAGAAGATACTGGTATTATAATAGCCCATTACACGTCATATAGGTAGAAGATACTGGTATTATAATAGCCCATTACACGTCGTATAGGTAGGAGAAGATACTGGTATTATAATAGCCCATTACACGTCATATAGGTAGGAGAAGATACTGGTATTATAATAGCCCATTACACGTCGTATAGGTAGGAGAAGATACTGGTATTATAATAGCCCATTACACGTCGTATAGGTAGGAGAAGATACTGGTATTATAATAACCCATTACACGTCGTATAGGTAGGAGAAGATACTGGTATTATAATAGCCCATTACACGTCGTATAGGTAGGAGAAGATACTGGTATTATAATAGCCCATTACACGTCGTATAGGTAGGAGAAGATACTGGTATTATTATAGCCCATTACACGTCGTATAGGTAGGAGAAGATACTGGTATTATAATAGCCCATTACACGTCGTATAGGTAGGAGAAGATACTGGTATTATAATAACCCATTACACGTCGTATAGGTAGGAGAAGATACTGGTATTATAATAACCCATTACACGTCGTATAGGTAGGAGAAGATACTGGTATTATAATAGCCCATTACACGTCGTATAGGTAGGAGAAGATACTGGTATTATTAAAGTTGCAATACAAATCAACTTATATGAATAGTGATGAGTATAAGATGAATAACAATAATTGTTTATTCACTTTGTATTTTAGTTTTTTTTTTTTCGATTACCGGTATATTCTTAATATCTCTAGAATTAAAAATACTTGCATTAAATAGGTACATGTGTCCAGAAGACGATGTTTTTTTTTTAAATTGATGCAAGTTTGTTATTTCCTGATATACCAACCATTTACTATAACCACCTTTGGTAGTGCGCGACGTGATAATTGTAATTAATATCACGCTCTAATTGAATAAGATATAATTATTATAAGTTCCATATGTCGGAAAATAATAAACTTACAAGAGTATTGAACACATCATCATGTTCTGGACGTATGAATATACTTCATGACACTGTTTTCAACTGAAAATATAAAGAAAATAAAGAGAAAAATATTCGAAAAACATCCAATGATAAAAAAGTGATTACCAATTATTGTGCATTATTCGTCTTATACTCATCATTGTACATGTCAATTATTGTGCAATATTCGTCGTATACTCATCATTGTACATGTCAATTATTGTGCATTATTCGTCGTATACTCATCATTGTACATGTCAATTATTGTGCATTATTCGTCGTATACTCATCATTGTACATGTCAATTATTGTGCATTATTCGTCGTATACTCATCATTGTACATGTCAATTATTGTGCAATATTCGTCGTATACTCATCATTGTACATGTCAATTATTGTGCATTATTCGTCGTATACTCATCATTGTACATGTCAATTATTGTGCATTATTCGTCGTATACTCATCATTGTACATGTCAATTGTTGTGCATTATTCGTCGTATACTCATCATTGTACATGTCAATTATTGTGCATTATTCGTCGTATACTCATCATTGTACATGTCAATTATTGTGCATTATTCGTCGTATACTCATCATTGTACATGTCAATTATTGTGCATTATTCGTCGTATACTTATCATTGTACATGTCAATTATTGTGCATTATTCGTCGTATACTCATCATTGTACATGTCAATTATTGTGCATTATTCGTCGTATACTCATCATTGTACATGTCAATTATTGTGCAATATTCGTCGTATACTCATCATTGTACATGTCAATTATTGTGCATTATTCGTCGTATACTCATCATTGTACATGTCAATTATTGTGCATTATTCGTCGTATACTCATCATTGTACATGTCAATTATTGTGCATTTTTCGTCGTATACTCATCATTGTACATGTCAATTATTGTGCATTATTCGTCGTATACTCATCATTGTACATGTCAATTATTGTGCATTATTCGTCGTATACTCATCATTGTACATGTCAATTATTGTGCATTATTCGTCGTATACTCATCATTGTACATGTCAATTACTGTGCATTATTCGTCGTATACTCATCATTGTACATGTCAATTATTGTGCATTATTCGTCGTATACTCATCATTGTACATGTCAATTATTGTGCATTATTCGTCGTATTCTTATCATTGTACATGTCAATTATTGTGCATTATTCGTCGTATACTCATTGTACATGTCAATTATTGTGCATTATTCGTCGTATACTCATCATTGTACATGTCAATTATTGTTCATTATTCGTCGTATACTCATCATTGTACATGTAAATTTAATTGTAGATTTAAAAAACGCCAGTAGCTTCTACTACCTATTCTACGCTGAATAAGTTATTATACAAAACACTGCATATAACGGTTGTGAAGATATTGTTTGTTACAACAAAATATCTATACTAAGACAGCGTTTCTAGTTTCTGCCAGGTTAACCTGAGCCCTGAGGCGACTTCAAAGCTCCAATTGACCAGTTGCGAGTTTCAGGCTATAAGGAAGTTGGAGCCGTGAGCATCAACATTAAAGAGAAATGCAATAATAATATGGGTTTCTGATGGTTAGAAATTATGGTAATTTTATTTTATGTATTTGTATAATTATGTATTATGACCGTATTTTAGCTAATAATTCTGCTAAATATTGATGGCCACAGCTCCAACTTCCTTATAGACCTTACATAATCATTGGTTTGGGTTGTATGTTGTATTTGTGAGGATAGGAATGGGGGAGGGGCTAGATTAATTTGTAAATTTTTCGTTAGAAAAACTTCCCGGCCGAAGGCCGGTTCTTTCATAATTACAGGCTCACTATCGTTCGCCAGGAAAATAATCGACACCTAAATAGTACGAAAGGTCTTAATATTAACACAGAAATGGGGCGCAAGGTCTTAAAATCGCCAAACTAATGGGACAAGCATCTCAAACTCTTAAAACTAAAGGGGCTAAGCATGAGGGAGAAAGGCGTCCAGAAAAAAGACCATCTCCCCTTAACCCCTAAATGTCGGCGCGCAACTTAAGTCGAGTTAAATAAAGCTGGACTATGTGGCGGCGCTCGACATAGGTCGAGTGGCAATTTCAGCACGTAATGTTGCTGAGAGAGAGAGACAAGTGGTGGCAGGAGAGTAGCGAGCGTATGACTGCTCCAGACCACCGCGGCGAACCTACTGACACGAATCCCACCTCCCTCCTTCCTCTCTCACTCGCTATATACGGAATTGTATCGGGAAAGTGGCTAATTACATGCTTTTTGCACTCGCGTTGCACGGTTATTGCAAGAAAACTAGCGATCATAAAAGGATCGTTATGGTGTCATTCGAAAGCTCTGTTTATGCCCTTTCAGGGATAGATACTTGTTTTACGTTCTGGGTCTTATTTAGGCATGAAAATGATCACATAAACAGCCCTATTTTGGCTAAAAACACCCCGCTGGGCGGTACATATAAATAAACCGCATAGGCCGCTCTTAAGGTGTTAATAACGTTCCAGTATTTTCCTTTATAATTATTAAAACAAGCGAATCATATTGCCTGTCTAAGAATAAGGCACAACTATAGCAATGATCATCGACAATGAAGGTATTCGTCTATCAATACCAGCCTTAATCTGGCATGCTAGGAGGCATTTGTACTCCAATCACATATTGGAGGAGTACACGGCTATGCATCGGTATTATTTTTGTTTTTAAGGATATTGTTTGACTTAATGTTTTCTCCTCTGTCGTTCTGTTTCTATGGATGTCGGTGTGTTTGTTTACATCCGTCTGTCTGTCATTCTGTTTGTGTACGTCTGTTTTGTGTCTTTGTCTGTCCTTTTGTATTACTATGTCTGTCTATGTTCGTCTCTCTGTCTCTGCCTGTGCCACTCTTGCTGTGTCTGTTGTATGTATAATAATAAACGGTTTAATAATAATAATAATAATAATAATATTAATAATAATAATAATAAACGGTGTATTGATAATTGCAGCCGTTGGGAGAAAATGTACAGAGGAATAGTTTGTTGCTTAACTTTAACCTATATTAACTTATAATAATGACCACAGTAAGAGATTGCACAATAGTTTGTTGCTTAACTTTAACCTATATTAACTTATAATAATGACCACAGTAAGAGATTGCACAATAGTTTGTTGCTTAACTTTAACCTATATTAACTTATAATAATGACCACAGTAAGAGATTGCACAATAGTTTGTTGCTTAATTTTAACCTATATTAACTTATAATAATGACCACAGTAAGAGATTGCACAATAGTTTGTTGCCTAACTTTAACCTATATTAACTTATAATAATGACCACAGTAAGAGATTGCACAATAGCTATTTGATCAGTTAAACATGTAGGCCTACTTGGTTTGCAGATGATTTTCGAGTTCAAATAATAGTTGTACATTTTAAAAGGGTTCTCTGAATGTTTTTGCGTTGATTTACTGAGTATGTTTACCGGTTATCTAAGATAGAGGTGACATATCTCGTATGACTGTTTATTGTTTGTTTAGGGTAGTTTTTCTAGTCGGTTTCTGTGCTATGTTCACTGTTCACTTGAAATATGATACTTTTGTAGTGTAAGCCAAACTGACGAGGTATCGTTTTGTAGGGTAAGCCAAACTGACGAGGTATCGTTTTGTAGGGTAAGCCAAACTGACGAGGTATCGTTTTGTAGGGTAAGCCAAACTGACGAGGTATCGTTTTGTAGGGTAAGCCAAACTGACGAGGTATCGTTTTGTAGGGTAAGCCAAACTGACGAGGTATCGTTTTGTAGGGTAAGCCAAACTGACGAGGTATCGTTTTGTAGGGTAAGCCAAACTGACGAGGTATCGTTTTGTAGGGTAAGCCAAACTGACGAGGTATCGTTTTGTAGGGTAAGCCAAACTGACGAGGTATCGTTTTGTAGGGTAAGCCAAACTGACGAGGTATCGTTTTGTAGGGTAAGCCAAACTGACGAGGTATCGTTTTGTAAGGTAAGCCAAACTGACGAGGTATCATTTTGTAGGGTAAGCCAAACTGACGAGGTATCGTTTTGTAGGGTAAGCCAAACTGACGAGGTATCGTTTTGTAGGGTAAGCCAAACTGACGAGGTATCGTTTTGTAGGGTAAGCCAAACTGACGAGGTATCGTTTTGTAGGGTAAGCCAAACTGACGAGGTATCGTTTTGTAGGGTAAGCCAAACTGACGAGGTATCGTTTTCAAGATTTTCTGAAGTACTATTATATAGAAAGCTGGTGTTTACACGAGCGCGTTTTACGACAGTTTTCAGGAACAAGTTTTATTTATTCAATTATTAATAATATAATGTATTAATTATTTATTGTTGCGTTTTATATTGCTTACTCATTTATTTATATCTATCCTGTAGTATTGCTTTGAGGCTAATTCACGTTAGGAGCGGTGACTTGACCGAAAGTAGATTGTGTTAGGTGTCTTACGTTTATATGTAACTTGAAATATGAGGTTGTCTGACTACAGTTGCCAGTGAAAGTAGATTGTGTTAGGTGTCTTACGTTTATATGTAACTTGAAATATGAGGTTGTCTGACTACAGTTGCCAGTGAAAGTAGATTGTGTTAGGTGTCTTACGTTTATATGTAACTTGAAATATGAGGTTGTCTGACTACAGTTGCCAGTGAAAGTAGATTGTGTTAGGTGTCTTACGTTTATATGTAACTTGAAATATGAGGTTGTCTGACTACAGTTGCCAGTGAAAGTAGATTGTGTTAGGTGTCTTACGTTTATATGTAACTTGAAATATGAGGTTGTCTGACTACAGTTGCCAGTGAAAGTAGATTGTGTTAGGTGTCTTACGTTTATATGTAACTTGAAATATGAGGTTGTCTGACTACAGTTGCCAGTGAAAGTAGATTGTGTTAGGTGTCTTACGTTTATATGTAACTTGAAATATGAGGTTGTCTGACTACAGTTGCCAGTGAAAGTAGATTGTGTTAGGTGTCTTACGTTTATATGTAACTTGAAATATGAGGTTGTCTGACTACAGTTGCCAGTGAAAGTAGATTGTGTTAGGTGTCTTACGTTTATATGTAACTTGAAATATGAGGTTGTCTGACTACAGTTGCCAGTGAAAGTAGATTGTGTTAGGTGTCTTACGTTTATATGTAACTTGAAATATGAAGTTGTCTGACTACAGTTGCCAGTGAAAGTAGATTGTGTTAGGTGTCTTACGTTTATATGTAACTTGAAATATGAGGTTGTCTGACTACAGTTGCCAGTGAAAGTAGATTGTGTTAGGTGTCTTACGTTTATATGTAACTTGAAATATGAGGTTGTCTGAATACAGTTGCCAGTGAAAGTAGATTGTGTTAGGTGTCTTACGTTTATATGTAACTTGAAATATGAGGTTGTCTGACTACAGTTGCCAGTGAAAGTAGATTGTGTTAGGTGTCTTACGTTTATATGTAACTTGAAATATGAGGTTGTCTGACTACAGTTGTCAGTGAAAGTAGATTGTGTTAGGTGTCTTACGTTTATATGTAACTTGAAATATGAGGTTGTCTGACTACAGTTGCCAGTGAAAGTTGACGGATAAAGAGCTTGTGTGACACTGCCTTCCCACTACACAGTGTTGGTGGGTTTGACACTAGATGTGGAAACGCGTAATATATGATTGGTCGCACATTAGTGATTGTTTATGGCTTGTCTTACTGTTGGTTGATTAGGTTCACGATATAGGGGATGGGACTTGCTTGACATCTTGTGGTTCTCGCACATAAAAGGGTGAGGATGTTATGATGCCGGATAGCTCTCCTGGGTGGGGTGGGGGTGGGGGGGCCTGAAGGGGGTAGTAGGTCGCGGTGTCGGGGGTTAGTGACTAGGTTCTGACCGAATTTCAGAGTAAGTTTCCGGTATCTGCTAGATAGGGTTTCTAACCCCAGGGACTGTAGCGCTTCGAGGTAGTGTGTGTATGAGAGTCCTAGAATGATCCTACAAGCTCTTTTCTGCAGTTTTTCGAGTTGTCCTTTCTGTGTTGCTGTTAGTGATGAGGTCCATGCTGGGCAGGCATAAGTGAGTTTGGGCAAAATGAACAGCTTGTACACGTATGATAGGTCGGATGAGGGAACGCCTAGCGACTTAAGACGGCGAAGGAGGTGGAGTTTATAGCCACAAATTTTGACTAAACTACTGACGTGGGGTTTCCAATTTAGATGGTTGTCTATGATGACAACTAATAGTATGAAATTGTTCACTACCTGTAGAGCGCTGGATCTGAGGGTGATGGGAGGTGGGTCAATGATGTCGGAACCCACGGCTTGTCTGCGGTCACTGAGGAAGTCTGCCAGCCATGAAACGGGTTGCGATAAATGAAGTCTAGCAAACTGACCAGGCAATGGGTTGTGGAGGATGATTTCATATTACGGAATTGGTGTGGGTCTATGGATGTTGCTATGTCAGTGTAGGCCCAGCCAAATACGAAGCTTTCATAGATTAGACTGGGGATTGGAGATATGTAAATTGGGCGCAATAATTATCAAGGGTTTCTGCGTGTGTGGTTTTTGTTAGTGGAGTGACATACGATATATTCCACTCAGCTGGGCACTTGCTTTGAGCGAGCGATGCGTTTATGATGGAGGAGAGTGGCTTGGCAATTTCACATGCAAATTCCTTGTAAATTCTTGCTGGTATATCCTGTGGTGTGGCTGACCGCTTGGTTTGTGTTTATTTGCTTGTATATATGTGTGGGTTAGTCTATGGTTGGATGTCGTCTGTCTGTCTGTCTCGCACTAGGTAAATTGTCTGATCCGAAAATTTCTGAAGGTATCTGTGTCTGTATGCCTGTCTGTATATCTGTATATGTCTATCTATGTCTGTCTGTTTGTTAGGTCTGTAAGTTTTCATATCTATCTAATTCGTATGTGGCTCTGAGTCTGTGTCTATTTGTCTGACAGACTGTACAATCTCTCTCTCTCTCTCTGGAAATTAGAATTGAAAAGGTTCAGCACTAGAATTTGTGGACACTTTTTCACATATACAATCTGTTCTACCTGAAAAAAAATCCCTCCGAAGTTGTAATCAATTCTTCAGTAGAGCAGTTCAAGAAGAGAATATATAGTATTTTGCACACTCTGTAATGAGTGTAGTGCACTAAACATTCTCCTTCTCATCGGAATGGACCACAACGTCTCTAAGATACTAATTATTCCTTGTAACTCCTTGTAACACTCACTCTCTTTGATTTCTCTCTCTCTCTTTCTCTCTCTCTGATACCTTAGCTCACACACGTGTATTAGATAAACTCGAGAATATTGGTATAAGACGTTTCCTAGTAATTCATTAAAAAGTTACATAGCTAATAGGAAACAATCAGTCAACTTTAATGGAGACTTCTAGTTTCAAATCAGTTGATAAAGGTGCCCCTCAAGGCCAATTTTGTTATTAATATATATTAATGACATAACACCTGCAGGCAGAGATATAAAATTCACACTGTTTCCCGATGATACCAGTTTCATTGTAACGGATGCTGATTTAAATAATTGCACACTAAACTACGTAGGGAACTTGCTAACGTAAATGACTGGGTTAAATCTAACAAATTACGACTCGATATAAACAAAACTCATGTTATGCTGTTTCAAAACCGGCAGGTTGTATATCATTTGCTTCAATTAATATAAGGTGAAGAAAACATAGATCGTATGTTACAGTGTACTAAGTTCTTAGGGGTGACTATAGACGAAAACTTAAACTGGAAGCATCATATAAATAACCTATGCATTAATTTATTATGTGGTATATTACACAGAATTCAACATCAACTTACAGATGAGGCAATGACCAATATATATACCATACAATATATATACCATACAATATATATACCATACAATATATATACCATACAATATATATACCATACAATATATATACCATACAATATATATACCATACAATATATATACCATACAATATATATACCATACAATATATATACCATACAATATATACCATACAATATATATACCATACAATATATATACCATACAATATATATACCATACAATATATATACCATACAATATATATACCATACAATATATACCATACAATATATATACCATACAATATATATACCATACAATATATATACCATACAATATATATACCATACAATATATATACCATACAATATATACCATACAATATATATACCATACAATATATATACCATACAATATATATACCATACAACTTACAGATGAGGCAATGACCAATATATATACCATACAATATATATACCATACAATATATATACCATACAATATATATACCATACAATATATATACCATACAATATATATACCATACAATATATATACCATACAACTTACAGATGAGGCAATGACCAATATATATACCATA